>OY744511.1:926629-1391826 GCA_963556185.1 Pseudopediastrum boryanum | reverse complement strand
CAAACCCCCATCTTGTCCAAGCTTTTCCAAACCCCCCTCTTGTCCAAGCTCCCGCAAACCCCCCGAAGCCCCCTCTTGTCCAAGCTCCCCCAAACCCCCCGAAGCCCCCTCTTGTCCAAGCTCCCCAAACCCCCCTCTCGTCCAAGCTTTTCCAAACCCCCCTCTTGTCCAAGCTCCCCCAAACCCCCCGAAGCCCCCTCTTGTCCAAGTTCCCCCAAACCCCCCGAAGCCCCCTCTTGTCCAAGCTCCCCCAAACCCCCCGAAGCCCCCTCTTGTCCAAGCTCCCCAAACCCCCCTCTTGTCCAAGCTTTTCCAAACCCCCCTCTTGTCCAAGCTCCCCCAAACCCCCCGAAGCCCCCTCTTGTCCAAGTTCCCCCGGACCCCCCGAAGCCCCCTCTTGTCCAAGCTCCCCCGGACCCCCGAAGCCCCTCTTGTCCAAGCTCCCCCAAACCCCCCGAAGCCCCCTCTTGTCCAAGCTCCCCCAAACCCCCCGAAGCCCCCTCTTGTCCAAGCTCCCCAAAACCCCCCGAAGCCCCCTCTTGTCCAAGCTCCCCCAAACCCCCCCAAGCCCCCTCTTGTCCAAGTTCCCCCAAACCCCCTCTTGTCCAAGCTCCCCCAAACCCCCCGAAGCCCCCTCTTGTCCAAGCTCCCCCAAACCCCCCGAAGCCCCCTCTTGTCCAAGCTCCCCCAAACCCCCCGAAGCCCCCTCTTGTCCAAGCTCCCCCAAACCCCCCGAAGCCCCCTCTTGTCCAAGCTCCCCCAAACCCCCCAAAGCCCCCTCTTGTCCAAGTTCCCCCAAACCCCCCGAAGCCCCCTCTTGTCCAAGCTCCCCCAAACCCCCCGAAGCCCCCTCTTGTCCAAGCTCCCCCAAACCCCCCGAAGCCCCCTCTTGTCCAAGCTCCCCCAAACTCCCCGAAGCCCCCTCTTGTCCAAGCTCCCCCAAACCCCCCGAAGCCCCCTCTTGTCCAAGTTCCCCCAAACCCCCTCTTGTCCAAGCTCCCCCAAACCCCCCGAAGCCCCCTCTTGTCCAAGCTCCCCCAAACCCCCCGAAGCCCCCTCTTGTCCAAGTTCCCCCAAACCCCCCGAAGCCCCCTCTTGTCCAAGCTCCCCCAAACCCCCCGAAGCCCCCTCTTGTCCAAGCTCCCCCAAACCCCCCCAAGCCCCCTCTTGTCCAAGTTCCCCCAAACCCCCCGAAGCCCCCTCTTGTCCAAGCTCCCCCAAACCCCCCGAAGCCCCCTCTTGTCCAAGCTCCCCCAAACCCCCCGAAGCCCCCTCTTGTCCAAGCTCCCCCAAACCCCCCGAAGCCCCCTCTTGTCCAAGCTCCCCCAAACCCCCCGAAGCCCCCTCTTGTCCAAGCTCCCCCAAACCCCCCGAAGCCCCCTCTTGTCCAAGCTCCCCCAAACCCCCCGAAGCCCCCTCTTGTCCAAGTTCCCCCAAACCCCCCGAAGCCCCCTCTTGTCCAAGTTCCCCCAAACCCCCTCCTTTTCTCCCCCAACTCTCCCATGGATACTTCCGCCAGCTTAGGATACTATTGCATGTCGCCATCACCAATCACTACCCCGGCCCTCATCATTTGAAAGCCCATGACCTGGATGTAATCAGACCAGAAGGTCCATGAAAAGCAAGCTATACAGGTAGAGATCAATGCCCCACCCTTATCTCCCTCTCCTCTATCTGCCTCTTCAGCAACGATTACTTCTCTGCCCCTTCGCTCGCACCCCCAACCCCAACTAACTCCCTACCCATCATCGTCCCCCATACCTCAGATTGCTGGCCCATTGCGTGGTAACTAATCAGTCCCTTTCAATATACCCCCCCCCCCTTACCACCCCACCGCCCCCCCCCCCCTCCCGCCCCTCGACCCTGCCACCCCCACCCCCCCAATCCCCTCCCCTCACCTCAGGGTATTGTTGCATTGCATAATAACTAATCAGTCCCCCCATACTACTGCCCATGGTATGGGTGTGCTCAGGGCCAGCAAGGGTTCTGCAAGCAAGCACCAATCCGCAAAAGAGGGTTTGCCAGAGTGCATGTGGACAGCTCAAAAAATTCCATGCCCCCCTAGCAAGAGACCACCTGTGACATTCAGTGTACTTTGTTTTCTCATGTGGCGTATTTCTAAGATGGTGTAATTTTGATGAAGGATGTGGTCCTCATGTAGTGTAAACCACCTGCGTTTCTACATTAGCCTCCCTGAAGTAACACATACCCGTATGCAGCTTTGAAAACAATTGGACATATTGTAACAAACGATGCATTTGGCCATGCATGCAAATGTGAGAGGACAAGCACTCCTGATAGGGGTTCCCTTTGCCATTTCCAGTTAACCTGTCTATAAATCACCTCATTTGCTGTGGCCTAGTTTTGCCTGCTCCTTTTCTACTTTGTCCTTGTTTCTTGTCCCACCAACCTCTCCCGCTGTTTCCAGCAGCCACTGCCCGGAGGCGACGGCTGGCAGCAGTATGCTGTGCTTTCAGCCCTGATTGTGAGTATGGAATTTTGTAGGGGTATGGGGCAGCCACAACCCTGCCATGTAGCTTCCAGGACCTCGCCCTTCCTTGTCACTTTTAAAAAAAAATAGAAACGTTTAAAAGAATTAAAAGAATTACAAACTAAAAATAATGAAAGAACTCAACCCCATTTTAATTACCTGTACCCAACCTCTGGGGGCAGCCAGAAGAAGTTGCATCGAGCCAGGAGCCCCGCCAAGCGGACCATCTTCAAGAACCCAAACAATTTGGTCACAGATTCAAAAGACTCCTTACCTGTACGTGGCGTCAATAAAGGGCTTCAGCTCTTCTACAATCATTGCAAGGTATTGGTTGGAAGATGAATGGTAGTACCTGGGTTCAACTTCATCGTACCAGCAGCCATGGCGGGCACTTAACCATTGAAGTGGTGCTGGAAAGAAGCATACACGGTATGACAAACAGCCTGGGCTGAGTAGAGGTTCAAATGGAATCAAGAGGCGTGACGGGCACTTCAGCAACTAAGCACTGCTGGACATAAGCATGTATGACAAAGAATTGTGGTTTAGCAGAGGTTCAAGGCCATACCAGCAGCCGTGACGGGCACTTAGCCATCTAAGAGGTGCTGGGAAGAAGCATAAGAGATAACATTGACCTAGAAGAGGTCTAGATGGTAGCAGCAGCGCTTCCCAGCACTTCGCCACATATGTAAAAGGTGCTGGAAAAGCATCACAAAGATATATGGGCTCCGGCACTTAGCCACCTAAGAGGCACTGAAACTATAACAACAAACAACATTGCATTAGTAGAGACTCAGATCATATCAGCAGCCATGGCGGGCACTAAGCATAAAAACCAACGTCGGCTAGACAGCTAGACAGAGGTTCTAACCTTATAGAAGCTTTTGCAGTAGGATTTACCTGTAACTGCAGGTAAATCTGGAAGCTGAGGCTAAGCAGGGATTGTGCGCTGGATGGTGGCATATTTGTGGCCACGCAGGTAAACAAGTTCCTTAAGAACAAGGTTTTAAGAAAGCGGTGCATGCCTCTGCATTTGAAACAGCCAGTGCTTCCCTTAGGATTCTCAAGGGGCTACAGCTCAGCTAGGATCCCATTAATGCACAGTACATACAAGCCACACAACTAACTTTTTGACTGCCTTTGACTGCCTTGCGACATCTCTGCAGATAAAATAGATTACACAAATTACAAAGAAGCTATAGGCAGGGCTGGCACCAATTGAGGGTTGTATATCAGCTGCAGTCCCACCACCCTCTCTACCTGCTTTTTAGGGTCGGAAGTTCAATCATTTGAGTGTGCAAAGCCAAAAATCCCACAGCTAAGCCCAATTGCAGCCCGACAATCCCATCCCACAGGTAAACCCTATTGCAGCACCACCCTCCCACTCCCACATCTGAACCCTATCATATCACCACCCTCCCATCCTCACAGCTAAACCCTATCATATCATCACCCTCCCATCCTCACAGCTAAACCCTATCATATCACCACCTTCCCATCCTCACAGCTAAACCCTATCATATCACCACCATCCCACTCCCACATCTGAACCCTATGGAAGCACCACCCTCCCATCCCCACAGCTAAACCCTATCATATCAGCACCTTCCCATCCTCACAGCTAAACCCTATCATATCACCACCCTCCCATCCCCACAGCTAAACCCTATCATATCACCACCCTCCCATCCCCACAGCTAAACCCTATCATATCAGCACCTTCCCATCCTCACAGCTAAACCCTATCATATCACCACCCTCCCATCCCCACAGCTAAACCCTATCATATCACCACCCTCCCATCCCCACAGCTAAACCCTATCATACTACCACCCTCCCATTCCCACCTGCTGGCATGTACTCCTCCAACCGTTCAGGTGTATTCCATATGAGCACACAGATGGGTGGCAGTAGCACTTGGCCTTGGTTGAAGAGCTGTAGCACAGCTTGGTCAATGCCCCAGTCAACACCTGCAAGCAAAGTTAACTGCTACAATCAATGCTTGAATTAAATGTTCCAACCAACAGCACAGTCAACACCTGCAAGCCCAATTCATTGCTCCTGACGCAGATACATGCAAAGCAGACCATTTCTAACCAGCAGAATAGTGTGTCGTCCACTACAGGGGGGTAGACAACACACACTTTTGCCCGGCAGTGTGTTCCTTTCTGCAAGACTTTTTATCTCCCTGTGGTACACACTGGGTAATTGACGTGGATTCTAAAACTTACTGCATTTCATGATGTGCGATGCCATAGCAAAAAAGATGTGGATACGCAGTTTTATGTAAAGCATCCCTCCCATAGGATCTGGGCTGAAGTCCATATGCTGGTAGCATGGCTGACAGAGGCCCACATCTACCATTATGTAAAGGGTGCACTGTTATTTTGTCACGAAACTGGTTGGAATCATGTGGCGGGTGCTGCACAGTCCGAGGGCTGTGCAGCGATCTACCTCTTATAGTCTTGTCTTAATGCCAGTGCCCGGTTGGTTTGCATTCTGCCACCACTGCAGGCTTATTACTACATCTCATGAAATGCCATAGAAGAAAGTGCAATTTGCCCAAACATTGCAGGTCTATGCTGTCAAACACTGAGTCCTATCACTAGCACTACAGGCGGGCGGTGCCGAAGAGAGACTCTAGAAACGGTCAGGTTTAACCTTGGCGGATTGATGTCCCACTCGCAAAGAGCATTCAGGACACATATTTTAAAGCGAGTGCATGACAGCAAAGTCTCTTGCCGGAAGGATGGTCACCTAGATAATAAGTAAGCCATTCCTTCCATAAACAACCATCCCTGCATGCCCACTCTAGTTTTAGGGTTTAGGGTTTAGAGGAGGGTTTTAAGGTCACTGATTGCAACAACCGTCTTCGCAGGCCCGCTCAAAGCAATGTTTCAGTGGTTGCAGACTTGCTGCAGAGACCTAATTATCTAAAAGCATGCTGCGCTATCCTTTATAGCCTTTGAATGACAGCAAAGTGAGCAAGCATGGGTTTCACTGCTCACTTTTGCTACCTGCAACCCAAGCTAAGCTTTCTGTTTGCATGTCTGTGATTTAAGCCCACTGGCATGCCTCTGCTACCTGACACGTGCGCTGCTGGATACCGTAATATACAGCACACCTGTAAACTGTACTGGACTTGTGCCATAGATCACTGCACAGCCTTTAAATCGTGGAGCACCAGCCCAAGCTTATGGCTACGATGAACATCACACCTGAGAAAGAAGTGGAGGGGTCTACACAGTTCTGACCATCATGAAAGTAAATGACTGGATAGCGTTGTAGTTGTTGCTGCTGCTGCTTTTGAGGCTCTTGCCCAGCAGCTGTCTGGTAGGATATGTTTGCTTCATGCTTGCTGGCGTGGTCTGCCTGGCTGCGCTCTGTCTCAGGCTCCAGGGGGAGCGTTACCCCGTTGTACCCTGCCACGTGGACCACGTGCCTGGTCAAACGATGCTTTGTGAAGCTGCTGCGAATGGATGCATAAAGATAAGCTCCTAGAACAAAAGGCGACATACCAGGCGGCAGCAGCACATCTACACGCCGTGGCTTCGCATGGTGGGAAGGAAATGGACCGTACGTCTCCAGAGGAAGGAGTATGTTTCCATGGTTATCGGCTGATGGTGGCTTTAGGATAGGGCAGTGGCGCCTGGCACGACATGGTGTTGTTGCTGATGGCAGTACATGGCCGGGACGTGGAGCGAGAAGAGAGATTTTGGCTGAATCAGACGTTATGCCTTGTGATGCATGCTTTAACATGGAGGCATGTGCTGGCTGGGAGCATATGCACATATGGAAAGGGGCCCTTGCGGTAGCACCTATTAGATCTTTCAGTTCAAAAACGGGAGGCATCCGTAATTGAAAGAACAGGACGCCCATGTATGGCACCATCTGCTCAGCGCTGGAGAGCAGGCGGATAAAGCAATCCGGAGTGGAACTCACTTGCCTTTGAGTTGTATTGCCTGTCCGGTGCCCTTGGTGAGCAGCAGGACTAGCCCAATCCCAAGGATTTAATCGGGATGTTGGCCCCATTGCATGCTATGGCGCTGTTCGCGCTGACTGCATACTTGTAACATGCCGTACCCGCTTTGCAGCGTAATGCCTGAGAACTTTGCCTGGTGACTCGACGTCGCAGCCATGCAAGCGTCTATGCAACGCTGCCAACATGGCAGGTTTTCTGCCGGTAAGGCATCTAAGCCAGTCACATGACCTATGTGATTGCAACCGGTAGACATGGCAGTAATCAGTAGAAGCGTGGCTTAGGCACCTTCATGCACGTAGGACCTGCACGTGCGACAACACCCCGAGGGACACTCGTGGTTGCACGAGCAGCGAAGAAGGGCCCAGTTGTAGTCATAGACAATTACGATAGCTTTACGTACAATATATGCCAGGTACGCCGGAAGTGGGCAGGGCAAGGGTGAATAGCAGCATCGAACGATGAGCCCCTATAAGCTGGTGTCCCTGCCTTGCAGTACTTGGGCGAAACAGGCACGGAATACGTGGTGTTCAAGAACGACGAGAAAACAGTAGATGAGATCCGATCGATGAACCCTGCTGGCGTCCTAGTGTCGCCGGGCCCAGGTGAGTTCAGGATTATGGCTGCATGGCCTTTGACCCCTTGAGCAGAAGGCCTTTGACAATTTAAGGGCTTCTCCCCGTTAGAGCAGCTGTTCGGGAGGTCACAGTGCTGCATGTTTTGCACCAGCATTCGGAGCCTGGGCATGTTCACACATGCAAGTGATCTGGTACAAAGCATAGCTGTTGACAGATGCCGCAACCGGCTTCCTGCCACATGTGCTGCCCGATTACCAATTACATCTCATGAAGTACCATAGCAGAAGTGCCATAGCAGAAGTGCCATAGCACGCCCCGCAGCTCAATTTGTCATATAACAGCCAGGCTGAAGATTTAGGCGCCGGCAGCCATCACATTTATGCGGCCTTACAGTCAATATGACAAGTCTAAACTTAACCCTATGTCCGTTGGGATTATGCCACAGGCCAAACTGGCATGCCACATGTTGGCAAGTGAATTCAGGTGTTTAGGAGTCTCCTTGGCTTGTCAGCTTAGGAAATGAAGGGTCTTCATCCTGGTCTTCACGGCTTTTTTCTGCAGGGCGGCCGGTGGACTCTGGCATCTCTTTAGAAGCTGTCAGGGAACTGGGACCAGACTTCCCTCTGTTTGGAGTGTGCATGGGTCACCAGTGCATAGGAGAAGCTTTTGGAGGTGAGCTTGTCATAGCAGCTTGACATGTGTATTCACCTTGCTGTACAAGAAACTTGAGACCATCCCCTTGCTAAAGGCAGCCTGGTTTTTTCTTGCCGGCTGAAGAAGGACCCTGCCATCAAACCCCCACCATTACACAACAAAATACACCTAAAACCCCAGTTTTCTGTATGGGGTGTGGTTGGTGGTGATGAGGTTATGCCTGGGGTTGTCGACATGGTGAGGGCAGTACAGACAATGAGGTATCTTTAAGGTCAGGCCTTAGGTTTGGGAGGGACCCAAGGAACCTGTTGGGGAGGTCTTGGAGGTGGCACTGGGACGCTTTGGCATGGAGGGCTTGGAGACTGTAGGACAGTAGGCTTCAGTGGCATTTGGATGTTTATTCAAAGGAGTATCTGTCTTGCTTGTTCCTTAATACCGGTATATTACCGTATGTTGCCCATGTCGAATACACAAGATGGCAAGTCTGACAGTTGCAGTCAAAGAAGTTAAAGCTTGTGTATACTCATATTGTCAGCTACTTTTAAAAGCGGTCTGCTTCTCAATGCCCTTGAGATGCAGGCACATTTCCAGGCTGGGGTCACACTTGTGCCATGCATTGCCACTTACACAGCGTCATGTCCAAAACTTGAGACTTGACCATTCAAAGAAATATCAATATTTATTTGTCCTCTTAGAATCACTATTTGATGCTCTATACATGGACCATGCCATGCAGGCTTTGCAATGCAGCAACTGGGTGCCTTAGCCCGCACTTGTCAACCAGATTCCTTCATGCAACCGACAGCTGTAGCTATTGAAGTAGTTTGTCATTCAGCAAAAAAGTGTTTGTGTCACTTGTGTTGTTAAATTGTCAAGCTGCAGCGCTTGCTTTAGCGGTAATTGCTGCTGCTTGTGTCATTTTAATCTGTTTGTGCTGTGCTGTTCCCCTCTATGGACGCTCCGGTGCAGCTACCTGCTGCTCCTATGTAAGCAATGCTGCTGCTCTTCTTTCTATACTTCCTTGTTGCTGCAATTGCACCTAAAACCCTGGTGCTGCTGGTTCTCCATTACCCCCATGCAGGTGCTGTTATCCTTTTGCAGCAAATTAATATGATACTTTTAAATATATTGGAACTACCCCCGTGTAGGTAGTATTACACCCCTGCAGGCAATTAGAATAACAATGATTATACTGATCATAGTGTTATTGTTACCTCCTCGCAGGTGATGTGGTTCGTGCGCCATGTGGTGTGATGCATGGCAAGACATCACCCGTGTATCATACAAACAGTGGCGTCCTGGAAGGACTTGAAAAGTAAGTATGGGGTCAATGACAAGCTTTGGATGTGCCATGCCAGCCTGTCATGAACCACAATGCTAGTCTCTAGCTGGCAGCCCTGTGTTTTCCCCTGTACAGCCTCCATGTATGGGGTCAAGCACACAGTAGTGTCTGATTCATTCATGTTGCAACCAATGCTCCGAGCAAGAGGAAGGGGGGAGGGGGCCCGGGAAGGAGAAATGGCGAGTTGTGCAGCAACGTTTTAGCCGCATGCGGGAGGGAGGTGCACTGCCGCCAGCGAGATGTACCGCTGGCGGCGGTGCACCTTGTAAAGCAGTACAAGGTTTGGAAGCAGTACTTGCAGCGGTGTGGCAGCAGCCTGAGTTTAGTGATGCTTTGCAGGTGGGGGGCTGAAAGTGGTCTTCTGTGTTTGAGGGATGCCTGATGCCTTAATGGCTTTGCCTTGATGCAGCAAAGAGCCGTACCTTACCTCTCCTGAAAGTGATTTTCTGTATTGTTATGGGCATCTTGCCATGTTTACGTCTGATGGAAGCCTATGGCACCCTTTTCTGTGGCATATCTACGTAATATTGTAATGTAATAGAGCCAGAAGGAAGCCTAGAGACAGTGGATCTCTTCTTCTTCACAATGAGCACCTGCAGACTCTTATATTATGTCATATAATATCATGTTATGTTATATTACTAGTTTTCAAACAAATGCTAACTAAGTGTTCGCTGCACCCTGCTTTATTCCCTGCACCCTGCTTTACTCGTCCCAGCACTGCATGACAGACCTTGCTTTTCTTGTCTCATCACTCTCCTCTGCTTTGATTACATGTACCCAATCTCCGAAAGTGTTGAGTAACCGAAGCTGACTGAGTTCCTGCTGCTCCTCTGTTTTTCCTTTTGCTGCAGCCCCTTCCTTGCCGCCCGGTATCACAGCTTGGTGATTAAGAAAGAGAATTGCCCTGAGGATTTGGAAGTGATGGCTTGGACAGAGGACGGCACCATAATGGCAGTACGGCATAAGAAGTACCCTCATATGCAAGGGGTGCAGTTCCACCCAGAAAGCATCATCACACAGAATGGGATGAGGATTATCAGTAACTTTGTGAAGGGGTTGAAGCAGGAGGTAGCGGTTTAGGGTTTTGTGGGTGGTTGGGGGGGGGGTTAGGGTTTAGGGAGGGGGTTTGGAGGCACTAGGGGGGTGCTGGTTGCCACATGGCATTGGTGGTGCCAGTGGTGCGAAGTGGGCTGGCCAGTTTCTGGCGGCTGCAGGCGAGGAGGGCTATTGCTGACACATCTGGCTGTGGCTGTATGGAGGACAGCAGAACGCCTGCAGGGTAAGCTCCATGTAGCTACTGCAGGGGGCCGGGCTGGTGGACATACTCAGGTAGCTTTGCGTTGCGCAGCAGCAGCTGAACAGGGTACTGCCGCATTGGACTTTTAACGTATCTAAACATGAAGGATGAATGACGGTATGATTGGAAGATATGACCGGTGTGTTCCGTCGTTTCGACCTAGCTGCCTTGGTGCAGCCACACCTTAAATTCTTTGTTTGCTTGTTTGTATGATTTGATTGGATGGGTAGTTTCCCAGGGTGCGAAAGGCATCTAGTGCTGTGTATGTGTAATGCTTCTGGTTACAAGCAGTCCATGTCGTTTGGCTGTGTGGTTTATCACTGGCATGGCCGTCGGTGTAGGAGGGTGCATGCTGCAGATGCCCCGCTATGGCCGTCCTACACCAATGTGACCAATTACCAATAGACATGGGTCTATGTGGATCCTACACACGCGAGGGAGCGCCGTACATACGTGTTCGCAGGACTAAGTAGTGTGCTGCCTTGTGCTTGTTTAATAGCTTATGGGCTTTGCTTGGACTAGTCAAGGGTTTGAGGTCAGGCGGAGGCGGAGGACGGTGTAACTCTGGTTTTGGAGGGAGTACCTCGCTTTGTCTATAAATGGTCTTCGGTATCGGGTCAATGGAGTTCTCAGGTGCCCTTGTCGAAATCGATGCGTGATCAGTAGGCGCAGCAATAGAACGTTCCTCGATAGTATGTGTGCTCATAGGTGCACTACACACTGCGGATTGGCACCGCAGGCGTGCCGATGGGTCTGCCAACTTGTGTAGATGCGGCGGCACACCGCCCTCGGCACTGCGCGATTCGACTAATGCAACTACCGACTTCATAGATCCGATAGCCACTGTTGCTTAACGGCCCCAGCAAATGAATACATGCATTAGCGGATGGATCCCCTCAGATACGTAAGTGATGGCCTGCCAGCACTCTACTGTGCGCGCATTCGAATCGCATGCGCGTAGGACTGGATTAGCCGCACTGGCGCAGATGGCATAAATGCAAAACAAACCATTCAGAGTCTGATTAGAGCTCACAGCGAGCTCATCACACTGGATTTTATCATACTGCTCCTTCGGTATCCCAATGGCCACTGCCACTGCCACGGCGATACATACTGCAGCACTCTGGGCTTGATTAATTCCATTCACATATGATGTAGATCACAGAACAGCCCCCAGTCTACGCAGGGCACAAGAAAGGGGCTAATTCAGCAAGCTCTAACGGACAGATGACTGCAATTACTGCAAGCTTGCTACTTGACCCGTGTGCTTGGTTGATGCGACATCAGCGCCGACATACAAGTACTATACAAACAATTACACAATGTGTGGCAACCGCAAGATCCACAGATGCATCAGTTCCGTCACAGCTCCAGGACCAGCATCACACTGGTGTCCCTTGGAATATTACAAACAAACAAACAAACACAAATTAAAGGTGTGGCTGCACACAAGGCAGTTAGGTCGAAACAAGCAACACAGCAAGGTCAACCCCCCTGACCCCACAAGCGCTCCTCCACACCTCCAGGGGGCGCTCACCACAGCAACTCATAAATCATCCTGCTCACTACACTTTTTCCACCATCTTGTATCTGCTCCAGCATGACTGGTCATAACAGAAGAAGGGAAGTATCTCGTCGCTTCTCGTCCACTCCGCCATTAACCGCGAAATGCAACTTATCAGTCTAAGAGTACTTGCCTGGGCCTTCTAGGTTGTACGTAGTGGCCTCTACTGACTGACATACCCTGCCTTTAAATTGTAAGTGCCCTTCTAGCTTCTCTGCGCCTTTCCGGCAGATCAACTTTGTCCATTTGGAGGCACCAATACTTTGTTGGATGGCTAAAGCACGACAACTAACTTTTGGCTAGCAGGCCGCTCAGCAAGCGACATTCTGACATGAAAACCAGCAGCTTTTTGCAATGATAACCTGTCACACGGCGTTTCATGCTCTGGCTGGGTCAAAACATTCTAGTGAAATGAAATCATGACAAATTGCCAAGCTCTAATTCTCCATTAGCTTTCCCCTCAAGAAATCCCTCAGCCAACAGGCTCTTAAAGCCGTTCGGCTGCAGTCAAGCATCTCAGCCAAAGTGCAACTGTGCTGAACCTGTGCCAGGGAAAAAGCCTGAGGCACAAGTCTGGCTGCAGAACAAACAGACAACCAAAACTCCGGCCCTTGCAGCAGCATGAAACTGCCACTTCACCATACCAGTATTAAGTTGCACCAAAAACAACCAAACAAGAATTCAAGGTGTGGCTGCACACAAGGCAGCTAGCTCGAAACGTCCAAACACACAGGGATCAAATAAATCACATTTCCCTACTCAACCCATGTCCCTACTAGCACCACCTAGTTACACCACTTAGCCCAAGCCCAGCATCATACTACGGTTTCATGAAGAAGTCATACATATTCACCCTTGACCGATAACTCAACTGGGACTTTGGAGTGAACATGCTACTAACAGGTACCTGTCCTGCTTGGCCTACAACTCCAGTCCCATTCTGAAAAGATAGAGGCCACTATGTCCAAAAAACACATGTCCAAAAAACTGAACATCATTCTGTTTTAAAAGCGGCTAACCGAGAGCAACAATGAAGGAATCTCATGCGAAGCTCATATCACCACTCTTCTCCCTTCCCGCGTGCTTAACATGCCAGCTTCTTCTGTCCCTTCCATTCATCACCTACCCAAGCACTAGGTATCTTAAAAGTCCTTTACTGCCTGAGTAGGCACAATAATGAAGCAATGGTCATTACTGATTCATAACCTCACGATAACAGAGCGCATCACACAAAGGCAGAAGCCTATTGGGCCAGCTCAACCTTGTACAAGGCATCCCCGGGTTGAAAAGGACGATTAAAAGCAAGCGTTAGCACAAGCCCTTAAGCAGATCTGCTTAGGGAAGTAACCTCCATCCCTAGCTAGCAAGGGCGCCAACCGGCACTCTGGCATCCTAATGCTTGTGGCTTGAATGTTCTCGTGCAAAAGAGCCCATCCTCAACCCCACCCAAACATTGCAAGGCAAGCCCTGCTGGATTACTTTATTTGGGGCCGATTTGACCCATGGATCATGATGCAATCGGTCACACTTCAAGAAGGGGTAATTGAACATAAAAGATCAATGATGGATGGCAATGAGGCACCGCAGAGAGAAAGAATGCAAACGGAACATGAGCCTAAATTGCTTAACCATCGGTACCATACACAGCAGAACAAAAATTGTTTACTGCTCTCCAAATCAACTCCAGCTCAGAGTTCACAAGTGGATGAGCCTCTCTGGAGCTGGCACTAAGTACTTCGTGGGAGTTCTAACTTTGGCACTGTGTTCAGCACCTAGTGATTGCACCTTTTCAGGTAGCTGCTCGTCTATGCCCTGCCCAGCCAAACAAAGGTGCTCAAGCCACGAAAACAAGAACCGTTTATTGAGACCAGCGTAGCAGAGCTAGCTATAATGGTCTTTGGTAACTGCAGGAATGCAGCACACCTTCTATAGGTTGCCTCGTGCCAATCCCCTTCTAAAGCCTGCGTGTAGCTCGGGAGTGGCTGCTCCCATCTCAAGCAAGCACATGAGCATCTGCCCAGCCGAATAAAGGTGCACAAGCCGAAAAAACAGGAACCGTTTATTGAGACCAGCTTAGCAGACCCAGCTGCACTGGTCTTTGGTAACTGCAAAATTGCAGCACACCTTTTGCTTCTAAACATTGCCATTTGCAAAACGTTACCAGTCCGTCTCCTCCTTCCATCCCTCCATCTTGCTGACAGTAGTGTAGGAGTGGCTGCTCCCATAATGTCCAGCAGAACTAGCACACGAGAATCATGATTAGCCCACATGATCGTCATGCTTCTGATGGAAGCCACAATGATGCCCATGAATCACTATCGCTAGCAAGTAGGGTATTGGTGTGCAACGATAGTGGTTACTAGGACAGCAGCAGACAGATAAAAACTTTTATTTCAGTTGCAATTGTGATTGAGATCACTACCAGCAGCAGCAGTAGGACTACAATGGTCCATGATGTTTAATCACACGATGTTGTTGACGCCCTCAAGCACCATAGGTCATGCAGAGCATTAGTACTGTACACGATCAGCAGGAGCAGCAGCAGCCGAGTGCAAGGAGTGCTCATGGCTGTGCAGATGGTGCGGTCTTCATTACAGCTTCCGTTCACCACCGAGTGATGGGCCTGAATGCTGAGCTACTCAGGCGCCTGTGACGTAGCTGTGCAATGTTTGCCGCTGCGTCTGCAATGGTCACGGCCTCGGGCTTCTGAGGTGCGGCAGTTGGTACCGCCATGGGTGGCTTAGCGGCCGCGGACCTGCAGGTCACAGGGGAAACGCAGCAAATGAAATCAGCGAGGGATAAAGGTACTCAAACAAGTTTCAGCATCTCAATCTGACATTTTGGCACAAAGATATGGCCGTCAAACAAATGTCCATTTATTGTGCTGCTGATCTTGCTACAGACCAACAACACAGGCCAGCGGTTGCTGTGAAGGCTGATACATGACTATGCCAAGGGCAGGAGCAGAAGTCGCAAATGTACAGACATGCAGGTCCGCTGGCAGCTGATGATCTGACGACAGGCTCTTGCTTACAAGCGAGTGCCTGATGGATGCAGGTGGACCATAGCAGAGTGATGGACATACTCGCCAGCTGATTCCCATTGCACATGACCTTGGATCCCCCAGCAAGTGGTCAACCATGGCTGCGAGTTATACTTTGAAGATAATTGTTGAGTAGTCTAACTGTCACCAGAACTACTTACTTTGCTTGGACGCTTGGAACCGTTACGCTGATATGGATGCCCCCAATCAGCATTGGCACCGGCCGCCCATCATCAAAGCGCGGCACTCGGATCCGCAGCTGCGTGATAGAGTCAGCAACAACGTCGCTAACATATACCCCGACATAACTCCCGACAGGAATGGAGCCGGCAGCTGCGCTTTCCCCTGCTGCGCATGGAGGCATGGATGCTGGCGTTTGGTCCCAATTGTACTTCAGGTTCCGGAACGCAACAGTCGCTTGAACATCAAACAGAGCTGTCGTATCGAAGTCGCTGACTGCCTCCGGACTGACAGCACAGGCATCAGGAGCGAAGTTCAAACCAGCGGCCTTGGTCCCGGCTGGGAACGTCAAAGTAAGCCACTCTTCTGTTGATCCAGCAGCTACCGATACCTTGAAGACATTGCCGACGCCTTGTCCTTCTGCAAGAGCGAAGGGCTTTGGCAAAGGGCCGGTCTTCAGGGGTAGGGAGGAAGTGATGGGCCCGAAAGGGGTTGTGATAGTGGTGGTCGTGGTGGCAGGGGGTGGTACTGTGGCTGAGAGCAGGTTGAAACCTAGGTCCTTTCTCAGGAACTCGGGATCAGCCCACCAGCCAACCAGGTTATCTGTGGGAACAAGGAGAAACAGGTGAGGAACCATTCAATGGCAAGTTAGGCACATGCCTTCCAGGTAGCAGAAAGCAGGGTGTGTGCCGCCCGGAGGCTGGCATCCCGGCCGGGCACACTGTTTACCAATGGGCTAGAGGCAGAGGTGCTAGATATAGCACTGCTAAACCTGCAAGGATTCAACCACCTCACTCTAATAGGACTGCAGAGTGCTGGTACTGACTTATCTAACAGTTGCTGTGGCAAGCAGGCTTGGCAGCATTACGAATGTTTCTGAAAGATCCACCAAGTGTCATAGACCCCAGTGCAATGTGAGAAGTGTCTGTCATATATTATCCCTCAACAGGAGAAACATGCAGGTCAGCTCAGCTCCTGCCTGCTGAGATTCCCTCTATGCAAAATCAAGATGCCAATGCACTGCAAACTGCCAGTAAATGTAGCCTCGAACTACGACAGGGTCATTTAGCCTACTTCATGAAGCAACCAGCTAGCTGGAGAATTGTCTCGCTGCAGACTCTCTTTGAACATATACCAGTTTGCAGATGAGCACTCTCAGCAATAGTCAGTACTTGTTAAGTACTTGTCGATTGCAATTGGTCGGACCATAATGCAAGGTGCATAGGAGACTAGTAAGGTACATGGAGAAGGAGGACTTACCCTTATGGCATTCAACGCCAGCAATGTCTTCGGTTTCGCAGCCCTTCTGCTGGTTCAATGCAATCATAGAGCACTCATCAAGAGAAGCTTCAGTTCCTGTGCAGCTGACACCTTGCAACAGAATTGGCAGATCTCCTTCTGATGGGACCGGGACCGCGACACCCCCGTTGAAGCCTGATGCCCGGCATGCCACATTGGCGGCTTCATTATCCCATTCTGCTGCACAAATCGCCGTCCAGCGTCCCGCACTGTTATTAGTGCGTCGGAGGACGGAGACACGGCTCAACGCACCACTGAGCTGTTCCAGCTTTAAAGTCACGCGGTTGCCCTGCAGAAGGGCTTTCTGTCCACGGAGCAGGCGCTGATGTGTCCTGCACGTTAACAAGCACAACAGGAAAAAGAATCAGGTCAATGCGTCGTCATGTTAGGTCCGGCACAGGAGCAGAGCCGAAAAGAGAGATATTCAGCAGGTGACATACGTGCCAGGTTATAGGTTAGTAGCTAAATTAAAATGCTGTAGTTCATGCTATAGTTGCCAACTTGCCATGCTGACCTTGCGCCTTCGCTGATAAAGAGGCGGCCATGGGCCTGGAACGGTAGGGTAAGTGCAGCTAGCACCAGCAGAACGTGGACAGCCCGCACAAGGAAAAGTGCCATTTTCACACAATGCTTCTATATGTTTGAAGCAGCTAAGTTTTCTGCTTATCGTCTTATGCGGCGTTCTATCAGGGATGCGGTTACTAATGTAGGGTTGCTATCGCAGGGTTTGTATTGTCCCTGTCTCACTCTTATCAATGTGGTTGGTATGCTCGTTTGCATCGGATTGCACTGTAAACCTTCAGGCAGCACGTGAGTAAGTGCACGTTTCCTGGCTCGCCTACGGACGAACCATGTACGGACGAACTACGAACTACGAACCTTCAGGTGAACTTCTCTTGGAACCCCAGTAAGCGTAGCATCAGTAATCAGCGTTGTTACGCCCTCCCCGCGCTATTGTGTTAATGCATGAAAGCAGCAACGAGCGCTCCTGAAATGGCGTGAAGCGGTAGATGTGTTATAATGTCCTTAGCCCCTTTGGAAGTGCGCTTCCATGACGGAAGCATCTGAGCACCTCGCCCCAGAAGTGCAACGCACAGTTACGCAGGACCGCGAGTTTCCGCGGGTTGCAGTTCTATACATGAATACTTACTAACACAGATGCCAGCAATGGATGGTAGCTTATCACCTACCGGTACTTGGGACAAAATACGAAAACTGATATCACAAGTAAATCACAAGCATGCAGCAGTCCTCCAGTAATAAAACAATAACATACATGGGATAGGCAATAACATACATGTGCTTGCAGCGGAGTATTGAAAGTGTGCCATGCCTCACTGCTGCCCATCCCATTCTGGCAGGTACGCAATTGCTCCACCTTGCGGTTTGTATGCCATGGCACTAGCTCTTGATTGGTATTGTGAGCCATGGAGGGTACATCCCAATTGCTGCGCTAGGTATCAGTGTAAGTGATATCCTTCTTGGTGTGGATATAAAGAGGGGAGCTTTTCTTGCGGGTTTAGAGGTGGGGTTGTAAAGGGTTTATCATGGCTGTGTGGAACTCCTGTTAGAACATCACTGTATGATTGCGACGGGATATGCTGTGCTGGGGGGTGCCAGGCTGGATCATTTATTCATTTGGGGGGTCGCTGTTGGTGTCTGTTTACATTGCTCCGCCCTCCCTGGGCTTTTAAGAGGTGTCATGTTAACATGTTAACATCTACGCTCACTCTACATTGAGTGGCGTACAATTAAGGAAGTAGGCCTACTGAGTGAGGTTTCCCCCCCGCCGTCCAGAGCATGACCCCAAACGGTCCAACTCATGCCCAACAATCCACCTCCAACCCAACCACCTGACTCTTCAACGCTACACCATATCCTCCGGTGCGTTCATAATTAGCAGTGTAAGAAAGGTTTCAGGTCTACTTGTATCCGCCTCGCTCGAATTACCAATTACCAATTACCAAATGGCCCCGTCAAAGCGGAGCGCCGGTGGGGGCAGCGCCACCCACAAGGAGCCAACTTAGGCTCCAACGGCATACTCAAGTTCCTGTCCAAAACTGACACGATGGCTGCCACCAGCCCACCCTAGATCCCTTGCTAGCCAATGTATGTCAGGCCAGCCCATTTCGACTTGCCATGTGCTGACCAGTTGACCCAGTCAACAGCAAGCCAAGCAGTTTAATGCCTTGCTCAGGGCCCTCTAGCTCTCTATTACTCGCTCTTACTCAACACACCACACTAACAAACCCAGTTGGAGTCATGCTTGGGTGCTGCACGGCCCAGAGGGCAGTGCAGTGGTCTCTCTTAACATATCCTCCAGTGTCACCCATGCTAGCCTGCTAGCAGGGCACACTTTTGTGTACCATCCAAAAGGTTGCCAGCTTACGCCCCGTAAGTGTGCGTTGTATGGGTGCTGCTCCCAAGATATGCCATAATAAGTGTCTCTGATGCGGGGATATCCCCCACAGACCCGCCACCAGCAAAAAATATGTGCAATGTATGACCAGCGATGCAATATCATGTTCAGCTGATGCGGGGACAACCCCCCACAGACCATCAGCGGCACATCTCAATGCTAGCACAGGGAAAACACATGTCCTGATCTAAAACCCCACTAAATTCCACCAGGAACCGTCTACAGACAGATCTCTGTACGTGGGGATGCACTGCATGCACACTTCCATGTCCTCCCTCTGCCTGAAACCATGTGCACTATTCAGTTGTGTATTATGTGCAGGACATTTTATACCCTTTCCTGATCGGGTTTAGTGCCCACCCTCGGCCAGGGCGAATGTCATTGGTACAACAGCACATTCTGCCTAACTGCTGGTCTGCTGGTATGGGCTTCCAGCTCAGCCCAAATGCTGCAATCTGCTGTCACATCCTAATCTATTCCACTGCTCCAACTGTCATCTTCGCTGTTACCATTATGATGCTTGGACTCTGCTGACTCTGCTGACTCTGCTGGTTTGTTGTTCCCACCAGAGCTCCTGGTACCATTTACTGCTGGCATGGCTTGTGCTGGTACTCCAGCACCTGCCAATGCTCTACACTTCTTCTGCTTGGCCTCTTGCTTTGTCACTGGACTGGCTCGGGCCACCGACGTTCTGACCCCAGATAATTCCCCAGATGCCCCAAACTTTAACGCCCACCAAGGCCCGATGTCATGAGCTCGCTCCCCAGGCCTTGAAGCACGGAGAGTACTCATGTGTCACACTTCTTCTGCTTGGCCTCTTGTCACTGGACTGGCTCGGGCCACCGACGCTCTGACCCCAGATGCCCCAAACTTGAACGCCCACCAAAGCCCGTGTCATTAGCATGCTCCCCAGGCATTGAAACACGGAGAGTTATATGTGTCCCCATGCCTGCGATCCGCAGCGGTTCCGCAAAAGCTTGCAGAGGCCGCTTAGGGTAGGCGATGAAGGGCTGCGATGTCTGCTCGCCGACCCCAAAATCTTTGAAGAAGGCAGAGGCTGTATTGTGCATCATCGTACGCACATGAAGTCAACTGCACCTATCGAGGCGTCCCCACTTCCGTTTCGGCCCGCGATGCGGCGCAGGTGCAGACATGCGCTAACGAGATGTCATATGTGCTAGAGTTTAATGCCTTCTAGAGGGCGGTAAGAGGTGTCAGCCTTGTCTTTTGGGGGGTCTTTGTGCGTGTTATTGTATAACGTGTTTTACGACGGTGTAGCACGGTGATGACATGATTCTGAATTTTCAGCCTGTCACAATAAATGGTGGGAAGCTTTCCAATCCATTCATAAATGACTGCTGTTGATCTTGTAGGGCACAGTTGTGGTGTACCTAATATTCTGCTGGGGGAATGTTGGTTGTTGTTGCTGGATCGCTATGACGGCGCAGCTCGGCCGGCGGGCGCTTTGCAGGTGAGATGTAACAATGTAACACTCCCGGTAGTACCCCGTTTCTGCGGGCTATGCTACTACTTTGAATGACGGTCAAGTATGGAAGGTACCCCTTGGAACCCCACAGCAGCCACCCCCATGATCGTGTTGCTTTGTACCCTCTCGGTCCCCAGGCAGCTACGAAACACTCCTCCCCTTCGGCCTCCTCCAGCTGCTGCTGCTGCTGCTAGCGGTCTGCTGCAGTATGTCTGGGCTGCTACCGTCTCGGGGTTAAAGCATACCACTGAAGCTTGCAACCCTACCAGTAGCAGCAGGCAAGCCACCATGGTTGCTGCTCCTGCTGCTGCTGCTGCCGTGCCGCTGCTGGTGGCAAACCTTCTAGGGGCCTGCCGCAGCTTCAGCAGAGGCAGTCCCAGCAAGCTGTTCTCGTGCCTGAAACCGTCACAGTATTAACCACCATTGAGAAAACCAGCCACGGGATAAATACCGCTTGGCACCAATGCCTGCTCGCCCTGCTGCTGCTGCTGCTGCTAATATTGGTCGTGCAGCTCCTCCTGCTGGTGGCGCTGACTGTACTGCGGCTGAAACTATCTCCAAACTCCCCCATTCCAGCCACCAACCCTTCCATCCGGTGGGTACGTGGCTGTTCTGCAGCGCTTTGCGGAGCTATTCCAGCACATGTTGTCCAAGCTGCCCCTCTTTGTGACACCGCTGCGCCTGAGCTGCTTTGCTGCAGCACTCTGCCCTGCGGCGGTCTGAACTTGTGCAAGCACCTCTCCCGGTGTATGGATCTGTCCTGTGCTGACACGCTGCGGGAGCTGCTGGTTCCAGCTTGAAATGAGGCTGGGGTCCTGCTGCTGCTGTTGCTGTTGGAGGATCTGGGAGGGGAGCCTTTCAGATCTCTTAGCAAGCACGGGATGATACAAATCCTTCCCTGCTGCCGCTGTTGCTGTGTCAGTCATCATGAAGGGGGATTCTAGGCTTGCTGCTGCTGCTCTTGCTGCACCTGCTGCTGCTGGTACCGGTTGCCGTGCAACTGCTGCCTGCATGAGAAGGTAATCAAACTCAGCAGCTGATACATTGGGTGCACCACCACCACCACCACCACCACCAGGAGAAGCAACAGCAGTAGCAGCAGCATCAAAGATGTCATCACTGAGAATCAGCCCACTATCCAGGCAGCCATTAAGGAGCGTTGCATATGCATCGGGCAAATCATCCAGCCAGTCCAGCAAACCACAATCAAAAACATCCTCCAGCAAAGGCGCCGATGGTGCTTCTGCTTTTGGGGCTGCTGTATCGGACGAAGATGCAGAGTGGCTTGAAGGGCATGCTGCTGTAACTCCTAAAGTAGGCTCTGCTGCTCCTGCTGCTGTTTGTGGTGTTGCTGCTGGTGGTCCTGCTGGTCCTGCTGGAATCCCTTCTCCATGTTAAGGGAGTGGACCCTCACCTAAAACATATAGATAGGCCCACTACCATTCGGATAAGACTATGGCAATTAACGGTCTATGCTCTTGGGCCCATGTGCTGTGATGTGAAGGGCATGCATCTGTTTGGATCCAGACCAGATGTGTGGTGTTTCATTGTTGTTCTGCAATCTGCCCTTTCTGCAAATTGCTACAGATTGTGGCAACCTTAAATTTAAATTTTTGTTTGTTTGTGGCAACCATGCAGCAGATTTCATGGAATTGGGACATATGTGTTCTAGCACGAATGTATGGAGCAATGTTTGATGCATTGGAGGGTTGTTATCCACCAGCTGAAGTTCCTTTCATTTATGCCTGTTTGGGTGGCAGTTTAGTGGGCCATGGGACCTGGTGTATGCTGTGTGTGGTGGATACCTGCTCTAGGGGCAGCTTGTGTTGAGTTTTGTGTTGCTATGTGTGTGCTGTCTTCTGTGGATGGATTGCTGTAAGACCTAGGGGTAAAATTGCTGCTACCACTGCCTGTGGTTTTGGAGCAGTTGCAGCGCCAGCCTGCACATGGCTGCTTTATGTCTGCTACTGCTAAAAATGGGGAAGGAACTGTTGAAGTGCATCGCCTGCGTAAGTACAATGGTATATGGCGAGCTACTGCTAAAAATCGATTCCGCGGTGAGGCACTTAGGGGGCCTGGTGGTCCATTTACGCAGCTCGTTCTGTCGAAGGAGTTTTCGATTTGTAACCAGTTCCGAAACCATGCTGCGTGCTGACACAGCCTCCTGTGGCCTGGCTACTGCTAATAATGGCGAGCTACTGCTAAAAATCGATTCCGCGGTGAGGCACTTAGGGGGCCTGGTGGTCCTGGTGTCGGGTTGTACCTGCGGAACTCGCGGAACAAGATCGCGGACATTTCGGGTTCGACTCCCAATTCGCGGACGCACCTAGGGACTTGGTAATGGTGCGCGCAGCGCACGGCCCGAAGGAGGTATGCATGTTTGCTTCCGAGGTATGCTCACTAGAAACGCATATGTTATGGCATGTCTTGACTCGATGTATACCCGGTAAGGTGTGGCAAGAGAGCTGCAAGGTCGAAAGGACCAAACACACCATCGGATGAATCCAAATTTAGTCGATTCCAGACCACCAACCGACAGTGAATACCCAACTAGGAGACTTCACTCACTGACGAACCAATGGAGTAGCCAGGTAGCAATCAACTCCCACCCATCTCAGCCCCATTGGACACAAACACACCGATTGCAACTAACACGTGCATGATGAGCCCTAACGTAACAACCCCTCCTTAGTCACGGTACCTACTTATGTGCAAGCAGAGAAGGTGAGCGAACCCCGCACAAAGGGCCACTGCCACCACCAAGTATTCTGCATCATTGTATCTGCTTGGACATGCATGATCATGGAGTTCAAACTGGTGGATGGTGTTCAGTTTTTCCTGGTTATATTTGTGTTAGTGGCTTTGCCACCCCTGTGGTGAACTGTGGCACCGCACGCGTGCCGATGGGTTTGCCAATGTAAGATTCACACACACACACCAAGTCGTTGCAAGGTCATGATACTATGCCATAGCAAAAGGGCCATATGCCCCCCAAGGATTTTGGAAGCACCCAATCACAATTAATAATTACCAATTACCAAATGGCCCCGTCAAAAGCGGGACGCCAGTGGGGGCAGCGCCACCCATAAGGAGCCAACTTGCGCTCCAACGGCATACTCAAGTTCCTGCCCAAGAGTTTCAAAATGGCTGCAAGCAGCCCTCCCTTGATCCCTAGCTAGCCAATGCATGTCAGGCCAGCCCAGTTAGACTTGCCGTGCGCTGACCAGTTGACCCAGTCAACAACAAGCCAAGCAGTTCAATGCCTTGCTCAGGGAACCGCACACAAACTTCATCATCACATGACAAAACACCACATGAGATATACCACAAGCACATATCGCTTCAGATCAATAACATATGAGATATCTGCAGCTGAAGAAGAAAGAACAGCTACGCCAAGCTGGTTGGGCGACTGCAGGGGACAAGCGCGGCTGCAAAGCGTGGCTGCAATATCTGCAGCTGCCACTGCTGGGTAATCAGACAAACACTCAGAGGCGACCTGATGCCGCAGTTCCAAAAATGCCGGCATGCATGGCCTGGACCACAGTGCTAGCAGTCAGAGCACATCTCAAGTCAACCAAGGCCCTGACAGCACTTAAGCGCAGTGACCCACTGATTTGGCAAAAGCAACAACTGCGTGAGCTGCCGAGAACAAGTTGCAAGACACTCTACTAGCCTAGGCTGCAGCATAATCAATAGCACAGATTGCAGCACAACTCAGGTGACACAGGTTGCCGCACATTCGGTAACACAGGTTGCAGCACATCAATGACATAGATTACCGCAGATTCAGGGAATAATACAGGTTCAATGCATACAGGGGCTGGCGATAGATGCCTCTAGCCATGCTTGCCGTCAACATGATTGCAAATACAGTCACCTTCCAGAAACAATCAGCAGTGAGAGCGAGAATACAGTTTCATATGGACGTCGGCAGTGGGCATGGTTCTAACTAGTTTTGAATTTGAGCCATGCATTTGGGACCCCATGCACCATTCCAAGAGGAGAAGCAAAACGGTATATAGCTGTAATTCTTTAACCATTGCCATGACTGCTCTTGCCTGCTAGCACCAATTGTGGTCATAGGCGTGGTTCCATGACTGCACGCATCTCCAAACCGCATAATCACGACTGAGAATATCATGCCCCACATGGAGCCATGCAAAAGTGCGTGCATCTGCACGTCAGCTAAATATTGAAATTCCATCCCCAGTCTTGCCCTTATTCATCCTCAACAGTGGTGCCCAATACCGGTCTAGTTTGCACTCACTCACCATACTGTCCAAGGCCACAAGCATCAGATACAGCTGAATGCTCGTCACACAGGCACTAGCCCTGTCACTGGCCGAAGCATAAATGCAAGGCTGAAATTGGAGCCACCATTGCAGACTGGTTACTGTAGCAACCCAGTGATCGTTCTCAAGCTGCACATTGGGATTGGCAACTCGGTACGTAAACCGATGGGGTGAGTCTGCTTGGCTGCTTGCCATAGCTATCCCGACAGCTGCTATCGCATACTGTCACATTGCTGGACTTGCTGCTTGAATGCTTGCGGTCATCATTCCCTGCCGTTGATGGTTATTGAAGGTCGAAGAAAGTCCACTTGCATCGCTGCTACCTGCTGGCAGCTTGCTACCACCAGCACTGCCGCCTGCTGCTTACTGTTGCAATTGGCAAGTAGCACCAGCCCTGCCTCCTGCAAGGGACGGGATTAGTTGCCAATTACATTGAAGACGCAAGCTTTGCTAGTAAGCTGATCAGGAAACTCCTTAGCTGAGGCTGATGGTTCTGAGTGAGCAGGGTCCAGGAGGACATATGGCGAAAAATCTGCACGAGGGCAGGCTGTTAGCGAGCGACAGCAGCCACAGGAGCAATCTTCATTCAGAACAATCCATGTAATCAAGAAGAGCACGGCTTGCTGAGGGCCCGCCTATGCAGGGCTATATCGAAAAGACCAGTGACTATAGCAGCCCTGGTAGGGCTTACAGTAATGCAACGAAGCTTCCCAGGTAAGTGTTAGGCAGCTTCGGCACATGATGCTCTTCAACAAAATCCCCAGAACCGGCCTTTTCTGCATGAGGAAGCGATAGGGAACAGCATGCGAGACCAACTAGGCATGCCTCGAAGGTCACGCACGCGATACTACTACTATTGCAGCAATGGACCGGTCATACTTGGAGTCTGTGAAGGGTCGACATACCTACCTCTGGGTTGCGAACAATTGCTTCTCATTGTGGACTGGGGGCTGCCTCGGAAGCTCCGCACCCGCTACCAAGCGGAATTCAGCATGAAGCCCAGCATGTCACCACTCCTTTCATTCCCAGGCGAGAGAAATTGGTACACAAGCAACAGATCCGCCATCAACCAGCTCGTCAGCACAGCCAACCAGCAATACCCGTACGCGCCTGCACCACTGGATCCTGGTCCAATGACGCCAACGGCAGGGGTCTCCAACAATCGCGTTCTCCATCTTTCCAGCTGGCTAATACAACACTCGACACTGCCATGCGCGAGCAACGCATGGCGCGCGTTCATGGGTTGGAAAGCTGGGCCAGCTAGCGGTAGGAGCATCCCATCTAGCACGAGGTCTGCCACCTTCAACAGCACACTAAACAGCGGTCTAAGCGATGCTTCTTCTGCCGCTGCATACCCCAAGTACATACTGTTCGCGACCACGCAGGCGGCAAAAGCGGTTTTGAAAGAAAGTGGTTCCGGCGCCAAATCGGCGAGTCTCGGGAAGCAAAACGGTACTAGTCTCGGGCAGTGCAATGGCCTTCGCGCCTGCTTCAATACGACCTGCTCATCATAAATATCTTGTCTGTATCTGCGGAAAACGCAGAACGCTAGAAATCTAGCCAGGATGGCGGATTGAAGATTCTAGGCGTTCTCACCGGGGTGACCATCCGCCCGATGAACCCCCTGAGTGAGTGGGGAAGGGCGGCACTAGCCCTTCGGAGTAAACTCCTTCGGGTACTAGCCCTTCGGAGTAAACTCCTTCGGGTACTGCTGCGCGCGCAAGAGCAGCGTGACAAGGTCTGCCCCTTGCCAGTGCTCGCGGATTGGGAGACTGAGTTCTTACTCACCAAATCCTAAGCCCAAAGGCGTGTACACCCGCAGGATGGACTAGTATGCACCTAACTCCGAAGGCAGGCGGGTACCCGGGGCTTGCCCCGCTTGTTTACCCGGCACGAGCAGACGGGTGCTCAATCATGGCTTCTTGTCCTTTTGTCCATATTAGGGAACGGCATGGTGCAGTGTGAGAGAGGCACGCACAACACGCCAGGCCAGCATTGGCAAGTATCGTACACTATTGAGCTTATTGCACACTGTTGTCCTACCGCCACTGTTGTCCTACCTTCGGCCATGCGTCTTTAGTGCTGAAAGAAGGCATGATGGCTAATTGCCTGCGCCAATAGTTGTCAATCGAAACCACTGAAGTGATCCTCATGTTGCCACATAGTTTCACCAATGGTATGAGAGGAGCTTCAGGAGCCTCTGGCCTGAAACTTCGGAATTCTTCGGAAGTCTTGTCCTACCGGGCCTATACAACTTAGTCATGTCCAAATGCCCATACTGGCCCCTCTCTGCATGTTGACATCGAGACTGGCTAGCCGGCAACGGATGGCTGACAGCACTCTCGTTCCCCACGCAGGCGGTGCACTGGGCCGGGTCGTGGGACACTGCTGAATATTGAAGAGCTGCATGCAGCCTACTGAACTGTAGTACAGAATATATGTCATGGAGAGGGCGGATAAGTCCACTGAGGGCACATTCGTGCATTGGCGAAACCAGCAGCTTCGAACCAAGGAGCTCCTGTTCCTTGGCTCCTACCTTCTGATCACGCCAATAGCGTTCCAAGCAAGGATCTGGCAAGCCCTGTATTGCATCACCACGCACAGTGGACGTCTCATCTATGGTGATGTGCAGCAGCAATGCCCAGCACTATTGGACTCTGAAGCAGCAGATGACAACAAGGCCACCTCGTCTGAATTCCAGTATACATTGACACCCAATGGCTGCTTGTACTCTCTGGCTTGTCGTAAGTACCCCTGCTACGGGTAAGATCTCTAGGCAGCTCCCTTGGCAGTCTTACTGTGGCTTAGCATTGGTATGCCTCAGCTTGCACACATCCTGAGGGCAGCAGCTGGCTCAAAGCACATAGTTCCTGAAGGGCACCTTGCGGGTCATCTTTTGGTGTTTTTGGTCGTTTTGACCTAGCTGCCTTGTGTGCAGCCACACCTTGTTTGCTTGCAGAATAAAAGTGTTATGTTTGCCTTACTACCACTTACAAGTGGTGCACCATGCTGAACCTTGGCAAAGCCCATCATGCTCAGGGTGGAAACGCAAACGTGCTTGTACAGGTTCTGCATGTCTGGGTATGTGTGGTGGATGGTTGAGAGGGTTTTTATCAACTGACCTTGCAGAGTTCAACAAAGTGCCATGCAGCGGAGGCAGTAGTAAGTATGCTTAAGCCCTGGGCCTTTCGCAGCTGGGAACATGTATGGTAGGCCTGTCCAGGATGTGCTAGCCATCTTCGTTAGCTGGCACAGGCACAAGTCTGAAAGTTTATGTACGATGCATGTGCAGGTGAAGCAAACTTCCAGCCATGGCTTGAAAGCCTGGGCTTGATGACTGGATTCGCCACAACAGTACAAGCAGCCAACAACATGCTGGTGAGCCATGAGGTGCTGGTGCTGTGCTGGGTGTATTGTATGAGGGTCACCTGCTTGCCTCCCTTGGAAGCACTGCTAACCTGTGTTGTGCTTCCAGTAATCTCAATTTCCATGAGATCAAGCTTTCCAGGCCATTTACATGGCTGTATCGTGTACCTGTGCCAAAAGCAGCTGATCTTAGTTTCTTGAGGCTGCATCTCTGCAGGTGTTTGCAGTGTCTGACAAAGCTTCACATGTTGGCCTGCCTGTGTGCAGCTTGCGATATTGCAATCCCCCTTCATTGGCATCCTCTCCCTCCATTCCATGTGCAGCTTGGCATGCTTGCAGATACTGGAATTGGGGGGGATGGCTGCTGTTCCTGGCTCCTTTCCTTTTCAGCTAGCTTTTTGAAGCCTTATCACATGATAGACCTTGCATGCACTCCCTGCAACTGGCATACTAAGATCCCCACTTATTGGCATCTTGTCCTGTCCTTCATGGGCAGCTGAACATGGTTGCAGCTACTGAGGGACTTGGCTGGCTGGTTGCTGTTCCTGGCTTCTTTGCTCTTCAGCAAGCTTTTGGAAGCTTTAACAAATGTTGCACCTTGCCTGCACTGCCTGCAGCTTGCGATGCTACGGTCCCCCTTCATTGGCATCCTGTCCTTCCAGCTCCTGGGCAGCTTGGCATGGCTGCACTTGCTCAGGACCTGTGTAGGGTGGTTGCTGTTCCTGCCCTGGAGCCATGCCTGGATCTCCTCAGTATCAGGGCTCAAGGAGGCCTTGCTGGCGGTTGTGAGGCTCCTGACCCCAGCCATGTACTTCTTAGTCATGATGGGCCCTCACCAAGCTGTGGATAGAAGAAGCCATCTGTTTGATGTGGGTTGTTTTGTCACCATGGGAAGCTCTGCTTGGACGGCGATCATGCTGCAGGTATGGAGGGGTGTCATTGTTTAGATTTGCTTTGGGGTTGGGTCAGTTACCTGTTTGATCTGAAGTATGATAAGAGTACAAGTGGTATAAGCTTATAGAAGGCCCCATATTGCACAGGCATGAAAGTGCATGAAAGGGTTTTGGGCGCTTGCTGCATTGTCAAGATGGGGAGATTGGTGCTGAGAAGGTGGTACTTCTTAATGTTGGGTTGCGATTAAGACTTTCTGGCTGCAGCTGGTTAGCGTGGGGATGTGGGAGACTGGAAGCATGGGCATGTTTGCTTGGATTAGGAGGTAGCCAGGTTGATGGGTAGGAAGCAGGTCTGGCAGGGGCATGAGCTGACCCCCTGTCATGTTGCAAAGTACTTTAGACAAAGCAGGCCGGTCCATGGTACCAGCCCATTGCAGGCTTTCAGCACCATATAAAGGATCTGTGGCTTTCATACCGTTGAGTAGGTCAGTCTTCTCTGCTGCAGGAGCACCACAATAGCAAATGATGGATAGTACATTTTTTACCAGTAGTCAACTCGTGCTTGTATTTTGGAGCTTGGAAAGCGTATGTTTTGGGTATGTGACAGAGGTTCAAGAGAAGTCTCACTGCTGTCCCCATGCGTTCACAGGTCCCTCTGGGTGTGCAGCTCTGCGTGGGTCTCATGGAGTGGCTGCTTTGGCAGGGGGCATGGGCAAAGGCCACTGCAGCAGGCCTTGCTGCTGGTCCTCTAAGCCCTGCAGACCACCTCATGAGCTTTGCTATCTGCTACTTGTTGCCAACAGCAGTTGTGGCATGGCATGAAAAGCTGATGCTGAAGCAGTTCCCTGCTGCCCGAAAGCCTAGGGCATTGTTAGCTGCAGGAGGGGGAGGGCCGGGGATCAATGGCCTTGGGACAGTGATTGGTAAGGAGCAGGGCTTGGCAGAACCTAGCCGCACAGGAGAAGACTGCAGCTGCGATGTTAGCGGCAGCAAGAGCTTGGCTGCAGTTGTTGGGATTAATGGAGACCCTCAGAGTGCAGCTGGCAATGTTGGCAGAGTGGGCACTGGCGTGGCAGCTGGCACAGAACAGTCTGCACCCTTGCCTGTGAACAGCCCCCAGCACCCGCTGCTGCAGCAACAACAACAAGAGCTAGTGTTGGATACCCAACCAAGCTTGAGGCCCAATTTTGGGTACACAAGGCCTCTCCAGCACCTGACGCACAAGAAGGTTGCGTTCAAGGTCCGTAGGGTTGGGGCAGACTGCTCATGAATAGGATGGTTTTAGCTTCATTGCATCGCAGCTACGTGTAAGAATCCTGTTGGTGGTCGCGTGCATACGCAATGCAAGACCTGTTTGGACATGTGTTGGCAAGGGTGTCAGATTGCAGGGTGCGCAATGCACTCCCATCATTTTTGTGGTTTGCAGATGTGAAGGTCATACAAAAGCTCACGTCATAGCCTTGTGTAACCTGGAGTAATGGCCTTTATGCTGTCCTTCCTGTGTGGTTTCTTCTGTCATGAGTGTTCATGAATATTGTAAGCCTTGTTAAAAGCCATGTTATGGCACCTGTGCTAACAAACACTGTGCTGTGATGACTTTGCTGAATGCTGTTCTATGCCACTTTCTTGCACTCCCTGCTGTTCATCAGATCCATGACCTGGAAGGTCTATCTCATAAAGAAGCATCCATACGAGTTGCTGCTGCTTTCCAAACCATGATGGGGCACCTCCCACCAGACACCCTTGTCTTCATCCCGCAGCTAGCCTGTATCCCTGGCTGCATCATGCTGCTAGCGAACCTGGTGCTCCCTTGCCTGGTGACACTAGATGAACAGGCACAGCAGCAGCAGGAGCAGGAGGAAGTAATGGCAGGTGGGGTGGAGCCGTATGAAGCGCAGCAGGGGAGGGATAACATCACAGTGTATGCAGGGACTGATCAAGCAGCAGCAGGGGTTGGTATGGCGGGGCCACAGTACAGCAACGGGGTTTGGAACCTTGCATTGCCAGAGGGGAGGGATGCAGGGATTATGTATATGCAGTTCAGCAGCATTAGCAGCTTTGAAGGGGCTGTCAAGGGCAGGATGTCCTTGCAAACAGCTGCAGCAGCGGGAGTAGCTGGTGGTGGGGGTGTTGGTGCTGACAGCGACAGTGTCGTAGCTGCTATGCTACTTGCTGCTGCTGGGACGTACGAGGCGGATCCTGTGGTTGTAGCAGCATGGGGGAGGAAGTTACAACTCTCCTTGGGCTTACCATCAGCTGCAGGTTGTGAGGCAGCAACTTGCAACGCTGCTCCACCAAATAGCATCACCAGTAGTACTGAGGCTGGAGTTGCAGGTTCCAGCAGCGTTGCTGTACGTGCTGTGTTGCTGAAGGGTGGGGATGTAGTGATGGATCAAGAAGTGAAGGCAAAAGTTGAAGGCTTCCATCTCTCCGTCCAGCTCGTGCTGCCTAGTGCGAAGGATGCGGGTACTTCCACCGAGAAGCCTGGGGCAGCTGCTCTGTACATCCTACCAGCGGTAACTGGCAAGAGCACGTTGAGTAGCAGCAGAATCGGCAGTGCCACTGTTGCGCTTCCACCAGTGATGCAGGTTAGCCTGCTGCTCCTACCTGTGGCTGCTAGGTCTGAGCTTGGGCTGTGGATGGAGCAGCTGCAGCTGACACAGCGGCAGCTACAGCCGCTGCTGCAGGATATGGTGGTAGCAGTAGAAGCAGCTGTAGTTACAGCTACCGGCTCTTCTACTGCGGCTGTACCCTGTTTCTCCTCGTCCGTCTCCATGCCTACAGCATCAGGGGTTAGCCCGGGAATGCTGGTGGAGCTTGCGGCTTCTGCTGTAGAGCGGGTCGTTTGTGTGTTTCAGGAGTGTGGTTTAGGTCTTTGTGAGGATGTGATGGCAGTTTGTAAGCAGCAGCTGCTGGTGGCTTTTCGCCGGCTCCAACCTCTAGCAGCAGGGAGCCTGCCGCCTCGATCCCCAAGTTCGGACTCCATCGCAGCTGCAGACCCCGATACAGCAGCAGCAGATGCAGCTGTTTGTGGGAATGGCGCAGCTGCAGGTGCAAGCGCAGGCTTTGCAGCTGGAGCAGGGACCGCAGCAAAGGTGGGAAGCAGCAAGCTCAGTGAAGCAGCTGGTGCATCGGTGTTGCAGAGCGCTGACGGCGGCAGCGGCAAGCTGGACTTGAGGGAGGGAAGGGACGGTGGCTTGGGCCGGAAAGCGGCTGTTGCAGCTACAGCAGCGTCGCTATGGTGGTATGTCCGAGGGGCGCTGATAGGTTGGAGGGATGAGGAGCTGGAGTCTGGGTATGTGAGCTGCAGGCTGCAGAATAGCAGTAAGTATGCCTCTTGGGTGATGATGGGGATCATGGACTTATGCTTCCATGTCTTCACTGCTTCCCGGGTGCTGCTGAACCTCTATTCCGGTGTGTATGCGGTTCCACAGCTGCTGGATGGGGCAAAGTTCTTCTGCGTCGCCGCACTGTTGCAGATGGTACCAAGCATATGGATGGTGCTGTGTTCGGCAAAGTCGTGGAGGCATGTGGGCACTGTGGCAGTGGCTGTAGAGCTGCTGCGGTTGACTTTGTTCCATATGCATGGATGTGTTGGGGGGTTCAGTGCGCTGGAGGAGATTATGCTAGATGCGGCCAACAAGACCTCTCCGGGGCATGCTATATCGCTGGTGTTGTTTACGGCGGTGAGGATCGTGCTGCACCAGCTGCCACCGCCGTGGCTGCTGCCGCATGCGCTGGTGTCTGCTTGCGCACAGTGGTGGGTCTATACCCACACACCTAGGGTGTGGACAATTTTGTTGCCGTCCGTGGCGCTGTGGCAGCAGCTGCTGGTGGTGTGTGCTGTTGGGGTGGTGGCGGTGGTATGGCAGGAGGCTGCTAAAAGGATGAAGTACATTAAGGGCCTTGCTAGGCAGGCTGCTTAAAGAGGTCAAAAGTATTGCTAGGCAGGCTGCTTGAAAGGGGAGCAGAATCGTCACAGTCATGAAAGGAGAGGCAAGGAGGAGGAGGAGGAGGAGGTTGTGATCTAAGGCCACATAGTTGATGCCGCCGTGGAACTGCTTCTTTTGAAACAATCAATCAATCAATCAATCAAAACGCAAGACCAGCAATGCCAATGGCCAAACAAACCTAGGCCACAAACACAAGGCTCCTGATCACAATCACGAAGCCACACAACCGATGGTGGATTTGCCACACACAAGCTGAGGCTAGATGCAACGGCGTGCACACCAAGGGGAAGCAAACACCACCACTAAAACCCAAAACCTGCTCCACTTCCATCACACATGGGTGGCGGGGAGGCAGCAGGATCAAGCACCACCCTAGTAGGGGCTGGAGGTGGCTCCCACCACCGAGGTACTGGTGAACCACCATCCTCCCAGCCACTGAAAGGCACCACATAGCGCTCCACATGCTTATCAATAGCTTGCTTAGTGCGCCTTCTACACCTCACTAACCGTTGGCTTTCCCAAGGGTGCGTAAGATCCCACAACCTCTTCCTCCAAGCACTCTTAATCTGACATGAAGCCTCCCAGCTCCCCTCATCTTGACCAAGCACCTTCAGATCTGCACACACGCATTTCTCCCAGGTATGGCGAGGCCTACCCACTGGCCTCGTCATGTCACCATGTAATGAAGAGAACAACGCAATATGCGGCAACCTGCCCTCCTCCATGCGGCCCACATGCCCCAGCCACCTCAGCCTATTTGCTGTGATGTATGCTGACAAGGTGGCTACCCCACATGATTTCCTGATATGCTCATTGGTGTGCCGATCTGACAGCCTGACCCCCAGGATGCTCCTAAGGCAGCTAGAGTGCACCCGCTCAAGCTTTTGCGATTGCACTTTGGTCAGGGACCAACACTCACTCCCGAACAGCAGAATTGGCAACACATATGCCTTGTAACACTTCACCTTCGTAGCCAATGACAGATGCTTGGTACCCCACATCTTTTCAAACTGCTTAAACCTCCCCACAGCCTTACCCCTCCTGATATTCAACTCCACATCCAACCTGCCATCAGTCACAAGCACACTTCCCAAGTACTTGAACTGTGACACCTCTTTTACCACACCCTCACTGATAACCACCTCTGGTCCTTGCTGCACTGGCACATCCCCCTCCTTCCAATCCTTGTCAATGGACAGGATCTCAGTCTTGCTTGCATTGATGCGCAACCCAAGACTAGCAGCAACCTTGTCCATCACCTGCAGCATGACCACCAACTCCTCCCTGCTGGGACTTAGCAACACCATATCATCTGCATACAGCAGAACAGACAACAGCTCCACACACCCACCACTACCACACCCATCACGCTCAAGTTTCCCATCTGCATGATAGGCTAGCTTCACCCCACATCCCTCCGGCATCTGAGCCATTGCCTGCCGAACCACAAAGTCCATGTAGATGTTGAACAGCAAGGGAGCAATGACACATCCCTGCCGCACCCCACCATGCACATCAAACCACTCAGACACCACACCACCCATCCTAACAGCAGCCTGTGTGCCAGTATGCAAGTCCATCAGCAACTCTATCAGCTTTGTGTGTACCCCGTACACATGCAGGATGCGCCATAGCGTGTCTCGCGGTACAGAATCATATGCCTTACGCAAATCCACAAAAGCCATGAATAGAGGCTGATCGAATGCTACAGACTTAGAGATGACCTGGCGTATGGTGAACAGAGCATCAGTGAGGCCCCTCCCCTTCCTAAAAGCAGACTGGTTATCAAGCAGTTGTGCATCGATATGAGAACTGATCTTAGCCAAAATGACCAAGACATACACCTTCCCCGGTATACTTAGCAAGCTTATCCCCCTATAGCTATCTCTCACTTTGCGCTCTCCTTTGCCTTTATACAGTGCCACCAACAGTGCACGTTTCCACTCCACTGGCGCTTTCCCTGACTCCCACACCGCCACAATGACCCTGTGCAACCATTTCAGCATGGTCCCACTGAGCTTTAGCATAGGCGCTGCGATACCATCAACCCCAGGAGCTGCCCCATTACGACAGGCAAAGACAGCTTCTTCAACCTCCTGCACAGTAGGTGGCTGAGCTGCTGCTTCACTCTGCTGGTTTGCACCTTGCCCTGCCTCCATCTTCTGCACTAACTCCTCAATGGTCTGCTGCATTTGCTGGTCGAGCTTGGCAGGGCAGTTGAGGACATCAGCAAAGTGCTCAGCAAAGCACTTCACCACCTCCTCCCTGCTTTGGAACAGCTGCTTGCCATCAGCACCCCCTAGCACAGCTGTAGGAGCAGCAGAGCTACTGCCCTGCTGCTCCTTGAAGATCCGCTGGACATGCTTGTGGAACACGGCTAGATTACCAGCTTTTAGAGCATGTTCCGCAAACAGCGCTTGCTGCTTGAAGTACCGCTCCTGATCCTTCTTAACCGCTCGCCTAGCAGCATTATTGGCCTCCCTGTAATCTGCCCTGGTAGCATCATTAGGAGAGGACAGCACCGCTGCATGTGCTGCATGTTTCCGCTCAATCTTCTGCAAGGTCGCATCGGATATAGCGAAATCTCGGCGCCGCTGCTGAGGCTTGAGGTTTAGACCAGCCTTATGGGCTGCTTGGCTGGCTGCCGCTGTTAGCTGTGTCCATTCGTCTTGTGCGCTCTGCAACTGAGCCCCTACCAGACGGCTGAACTGGTTAGACATTGCCAGCTCAAAGCACTGCTGAGTTGCTGCAGATTCTTGCAGCCGGCTGCAGTCATAGGGCCGTGCTGGCTGTCCCTTCGCACTGTGCTGCTTGGCCACTGACAAGCGGAGGCGCATCGTAAGCACCAGCATTCTATGATCAGAGCCACCTGTATCAAAGCTGCGAAAGACCCTGCAGTCTGTCACACTTGACATGAACCGCTTGGAGACAGCTATGTAATCGATGACCCTGAGCACATCCTGCTTGTTTCTATTAACCATCTTGTGAGTAGCAGTCCGGTAATTGCTGTGCTTGAAGAAGGTGTTGGCTAAGCGAAGGTTCAAGGCACCAGCCAGCTGCAAGAGTCGCTCACCATTCCCTGAAGGCTGCTGCTTCCCAAAGCCATGAGGCCCCATAACACCCCCATACGGTTCTGGATCAGTGCCAACCTGGGCGTTGAAGTCACCCAGAAGGACTAGCATGTCCCTTTTGAAACAGACCTTGCAAATTGTCCACTGCTGGCTTAGGCTTTCCTGGAGGTTGGGTACAGGGGAGTGTGCTGAGGGCTGGTGGCAGATGATTGTGAAGTGGTATGTTGTGCAATGTAACCCACAATACGGGTACAGCAATGGAATTGCAGGTCAGCATTACAATGCAGCTACGTTTGTGTTGCATGGGTGATCATCTCAGCTTAGCTCGGTGGTTTCATTCTTGCTGTCTAGAACCACAGCTTAATGGCTGAGGAAGATCTAGAGGGCATTGGTGTTTGTGGTTGTGCTTTGGTTCTCATTTGAGCCTCTTATAGTCATCTCGTGCCTGAAAAGGGCACCAATATGTTCCCAAACACCAATGTGTTCCCAAACATGGAAGGTAACCTGCTGAATCAGGCAGCGGTTGTCTCTGCCTGGGTTTGAGTTTAGTTGTTGAGCACCCTTCAAAGAAGGGAATTATTCACTCACAGGAACGTAATATCAGGATGTCAATGTTGGACTGCTCAGTTATGCCCCAGGACGTTGAAGTTGGTTGGTTGTGTGTTCCTGAGGTTTGGTTCTGAATCACCCAGGCCTAGGTTTATCCTGGTCACAGGCGCGAGCAGCCCTTCAGGGGCTGTTTCAAGAGATCTCACGGATGCAGGTGGCGCAATGCATGCACAATTCATGTTTAGCGATCTGACTGAAATCAGGTTGAGGCTTCACGTTGTGTGGTACCGGATAAATGTTGACAATGCTTGGTGATATCGTCACGACCCCATGCTGGACAAAAGATACCTTGATATGCTGCTTGCAAGGCACTGGCCAGGAGTGGTATGTTGAGCAACTGGACTTTTATTGGTTTCATATTTGGAGCTGCAGGCAGATGCTGGTGGGTTTTGAAGACTTGGATAGGGGTCATAATAGTGTAACTTTGCTTTGGGACCTTGGGCATGTTAATGTTTTCAGTGGGCTGAAGTGCTGCTACCACTCAGCACATCCAGAGCCAAGAAGCTTACCTTGGCATTGCCCATTCCCTTCATACATACTAGCACGCTCTGCTCGCAGGATGTGGCTTGCTGGTTACGCATCATCAAGACATGCCTGAGCACAGAGGTGTACTGGTGCAGTACAACAGTGCTGTCTGGTCTCACTTGGATGTCGGCAGGAGGATGCAATGCAAGGATGATTGCTGGGGTGACTGCAGCTGCTGCTTACATGGTTACATCTACGCACACACCATTTGTGGCGTACAATTAAGGAAGTAGGCCTACATAATTAGCAGCTGCTCTGTGCTGTCTGTGTTGGATATTGTCAATGTGCCGGGGTGGCCTGGCTACTGATTGAGGAGCAGTAGGAGGGGCTGCCCAAAAGCAGTCCCATATGCACAGTATCACTGCTTCCCTACCAACGCCCTGCTAAGTTTAACCACCATAGTAACGAGGTTAACAGGCCTGTTACATGACGTTAGGAGGCCTGTAAGAGATTACAGATGTGGTAACAAGCATCTGCTGTTACTACCACTCGTAAGGCAGGGTAGTAAAGTACATTGCTATCATAATGGACCCTCATCAACTTGAAGGACCCTGTAAAGATACACGGTGCCTCTGCCGGCCACAAGTAGCTCTACTGCTACACAGCCGTCATCTGTGATACTACTGGACCACCCACAATGTGCGTGCCTTTTGTGCTTCATGCCCTAGGCCTCGCATGCCACCAGACTCGTGTCCCCTCCCACAACCCACAGTGATGTTCAAATCTGATAAGGATTACAGTTGTCCAGCAGAGCTGCTTATTAGGCAGCCTGAGAACATAACCTACAGCATGGCGACAATTTACACATGGCAGCATGTCAATCCATTCCCACCTAGCTCGTAACATAAACTTCAAAAACTCAAGGAGTCAGACACATATATGCCTGTAGCATCACCATGGCCCAAGACTCCACAACCAACCACCTAGCAATACCGCAGACCAAATGCGATTATTTCCACCAGCATAAAGCAGAACGCCCCACTGAACTTACGAATCAATCAGACTATGTCTGTTCAGCAGACGGAATTGGAGCATGCACATTGAGAGCAGACAGCTGGATACTACGAACTCGCAGACCAGGTGACAACATACCCTATACATGATTTGCATGGAGGCCTCCTCTTCACCTAAGCGTAGTCATCACAAATGCATCTCAAGACAGCGTTTGTATGTACTTGGGACTCCTTTTTGAGCCATGATTAATCCTCATATGCGATAAAAACATAAGCGACACGACCATGTATAAAAGGCAAACGATGTGGGCCACAGAAAGCTCAGACATAATACCCAACCCCACATTCGCATATGCAAGCTCATTGACTAATCGATCCACAACACTTTGATATGGAGCTAGTGAGGAAATCAGCCGCAGATTGTTCACACACAAAAGGCCAATTGTATCTTCGGAAAGTGCAACCATCGCCGAAGAAAAAGATTCATCTTTTGCTTTGGTCATTGGCCCGCGTACACTGGCGACTTGTCACAAACCAAGCAATACAGAAACAATGCCAACCGGAGCAATACAGGAATAATGGCTCCTCCTCTCTTATACTTGCCTGATTCATTCCATAGCTGTGTCCACTCCCACCAAGGAAATGTCTACACGTGTCTAAAACACGGTGAACTGAGAGAAGCCCCATGAACCATGTCCTCAGGATTAAGCAAACAACCTTGCAATATAAGCCATAGGCATGCTTCCTTATCCACGAATGCAGATTGGGCTGCCGCCTTTGCACCAGCTGAACGGATTGCTATTGGTTTGCTATGTGCTAAAACACAAGCAACAACAATGCTGATCTCCTGCCGCCGGACCACAATGCCGTCATAACCAGTACTGCATGATCAAACAAACACCTGACACATAGTTTGCAGATTGTCCTTCCGTTGGGCTCTTCCTTTGATACAACCACCCATCATCCTCCATTGTGGAGGATTTCTCTGTGTTTAAGCACATGCAACTTGTGACTCTAACCAAACCATCCAGACATGATCCGTCAGAAAAGTAGCTTGAGCCTTGAAGCATAAATGAGCAAAGTAGACGTTTGCTTATTAGTAATCCAAAAACCTCCAAGAGTGTAATTAAGGAGGAGCCAGCCCATAATACTGCCATATAGAGAGCATCAAACCATATATCAAGGCAGGTAGTGATATGAGATGCTTCGACAACTCCTGACCCTTCCACCCCAGGGCATGCACGACCTTCAGGACTGATGGGACAAGAAGCTGCTCATCATCACACTTCTATCAGAACACACAAACTGAACCAACACTACTTTTCAAATTTAGCAAGACCAAGGCAATCCATCTGCACGTACAACAAAGGTTTGCTTTCATACAGTCCTACCCGAAACCAGCAGTGCATGCAGCCTTTGGGAGTACCGGCAGAAAGATACCGTACGCATTTTCAGAAGAGCGTTCACACTAGGCTGAGCAACTATTGTGCCACAAAGTAGACCACAATTACGTTCAAAAGTTCAATGTGGACTCCAGTGGTCCAGCAGCAGCCTGAGAACATGATCTACAGATGGCACCAGGTTACAGTTACTTGTGGGAGAGCATGTCCTTCCATTCCCATTTTTCAACATAAACTTCAGGGATTAAAGTCGTTGTCTGCATATATGCCTGTAGCATCACCATATCCCTGAACCAACCATCTCACCCGTACACAGAGCACATATGATGAGTTTGACGAGCACAAAGCGGGACTCCCCGCTGGACTTACAAATCAATTGAAGCATGTTTGTGGACAAACCAACAGCAACAGAGCATGCACTATGGGAGCAGACAGCTGGATACTCCCAACTCTTAGACCAGAGTTGTTGGCAACATACCCTGTGTACAACCCGAATGTAGCCCGCTTCACCGACGCAAACTTAGACGAGCTCCATGAACAAACAAGCAGATCTTGCAACACATAATCCTGCATGCCCAACAACGACTCAGCAGCTTTCCCATCCACCTTGTGGCAAACTACAAACCCATGATTTAAACCTAGCTATGGCTGCACCAAGCTGGCTATGACCATGCTAACATATTCCTACAGACAAACCAGAGATCCCAGTAGGACCCTAGGTGACTGCCTAAAAATCAGAAGAAAAGCATCACCTCTCCACTGGCTTTTGCTTTCAGTGGAATTCTTTACTTTGGATATTCAAGGCTGCGTTGAGTTCAACAAATGGCACGCCTCCTGGAGTCTCACACTTAGCTGCGAAACTGCCTTATCATGGCACAGACTGCAATAACCTGGAACAGGAGGACTCCTGCTATAAAACTGCAGTTTCCAACCTCAGAAGAGCACTGCAAGGTGCCAAAGTTGGGACACTGGCATGCTATATAGAAGCATATTCATCCATAACAGATAACAAGAGGCATGAGCTTCACACAAAGGGACTACACATGAGAAGCCAAGTATATGCACCCACATGTGCCTCCGCCCAAAGCAGAACAACATGAGCAGTGCCGCTTTATTGCTTCATATCCAGCAATAAATGTTGCCCAGCAACATTTAATGGCTACCATATGAAGACCTTTAACGTTGGGCTTCCTCGAGGTAGCCCAGCTGGATTAAAGGTCCCAAGTGCTTACAAACTATTTGCCTGTAACAGGAAGCCAAGCAAGCAACTCACACATGCAAACCATCTAGAAGTACTATGAGCAAGCAGAGGCTGCTATCGCAAACAGCAGTCACATGGCCCACCATTAGTGCAGACTGGAAAACCCCATGCTTGAACTGCCAGCTATTGGCTGCATTACTGGCTTGCTTTGAGAATAAAAGTGATCACTTGCCCAACCACTTTAATCTCAGTTGCAGGGTTGGCATGTTCCTTCACCTCTGCAACCACTTCCCCCATAGACCCCCTCAAAGGAATATCAGCCATGCCCTTGTCTACCGAAGAGAGCCAAAACACCACCCGTGTGGCAAAGCATACGCTTTTTATGCACACTCAGCCTAGCTCAAATGCGTCCAAATATCCACCACCACTTCAGCCACTCACATACGCTGAACATATGAGCTGCTGTTATGCTAATTCTTGTGCCTGCAAAGCCGCTTCTCCTTGCTAGTTGAATGCATGAAGCTTGGCACAGAAGCAGTGGCCCATCTCCAAACAATCCTATATGGCAAGACAGCTCGAAGAGAGCAGGGCCAGTCCAATATGTAAACGCTACTATTGGCTAAAAATCTGGTCGGACAGCCTAAATTTTCACAGCGCACACAACCGTGGCCTGCAAACTCTCCAAGAAATTGCTTATAGCCCTGTGGCTGACCACTCAGCTGTTCTTATCACTGGAACAATCTAACATAGTCTCCCAAACAGCAGAATACACAAAAACATCATGCCAACATGCTAGGCCTGTCCAATTTGGCAGGTTTCTGGACACCAATCCTCCATTCACAACAGATCTGCTACTGGAAACCGTTTAAACACGTCCCTGCATGTGTGATCTGCTGTCACCCTCCAACCCTTGCTCTGTAAGAAGCTTCATGTACTCATTACCTACAGAAGATACACAGCTAACAACAGTGTAAAAGGAGCTAATCAAACTTTGAATGCACTACCTAGTCAAGAGCAGAACGGGACCCATACAGGCAGCTGCACAAGCATAATAAGTAGTACGGCCCCTTGAAGATATGTTGTAGCTTATCGCACTATGTGCTTGTGCGCAACGCTGCTCAGAGATGCCCCTGCCTGGCTGACTCACTGGCTACCTTCCTGGGACCAGCAGCCTATGTACGGCCAGTCCTTTATCCAGGTGGAAAAATCAAGCACAAAGCTTTAAGGCCACCAAAGCCATGGTGTGCATGGCATTGTTTCACTTATTGCTGTCCTAGCCTGCACTACTGCTAAGCATGGCACATAGTAAATGAAGCCCATACGCCTTCCAGCAGCAATATATCACTTTCTTCAGTGCCCATACATGGCACCTGTACTTCAGAAAGGGGAAAGACTGACCATGATTCTTCCAACCTAACATTAACCCCACATCCACTCCTTTGACTTACGGGACCATGGAAAACTTCCTTCAACTCACTAGGTGCACACGGCACAGTGCAGCCCATGAAGGGCTGTCAAACACAGTGATTAGAGGGTGCAAGGCCAACAATGATACAACAAGTAGCTGCTGCCTTTGTCAAGAGTTAAGACACAGGAATGCCATGACAACAGCACACCCATTGCAATAAGTCATATCAGCAATCACCTGCAGGCCCAGCATGAATGACCAGAGAAAGATGGAGGACATCATGTCTTAACAACTATTGCACATACAGTGACAACTGCACCTGCACCTGCACCTGCAACTGCACCTTTAAGGGACAACACCAAGGACACAGATATGCAGACATATATCACCGTGCAAAACTGAGATCCTACAACAGCCAATCAAGGGGTCTGGGAGCATTTCTGAGCAACCCTCCACCACCTTCAATCACCCAGTAATTGAACTCAAAAGATGATGCAACCATCAACCCATATGAGTCATTAAGGATAATCTGCATCAAGAAAGCATCTCAACTAGCACTCCTGAAAACCAGCAGCTGCAACCAAAGGAAGATGTGCTCTGCAAACCTCCAAGATTGCCAATGTACATAAAAAATGTCACAGCACAACATGGCCTTCCGGAGGGCCATCCATACCCCTGGACAGACACACCGCTCACGTGATGACATGCAACGAAGGAGCTTCAACAGCAAGCTACATGAAGCAGACCTGCTGGGACCACGAGCATGACCATGTATAGCCCAGCTTCTGCTCGGCTTAGAAGGCTCAAGCAAGCAGGTAGCCAGCTTCATCCAGCAAATCTTCTGCAAAGTATGGCCCAAGTCTCCAGCCAAGGCTTGTCAAGCACCTTGCCTCCACATCTGCAGCTTGCTTGACGGTTACAGCATACTTGCCCTGAGTCATACTGCTGAGCATGTAGCGCAGCAGCCCCAGTGCATGGACTTGATCTGCAACCTTGGCAGCCAGGAAGAGGCAGGTGAACTGGATGCTCTGGAGGGTGCTTTCACCGTTGGCACCAAGGACAAGGCCCTGATTGTCATCATTCTGCAAAGCACAACCTGTTTGTCAGGCCAGAAGCCATGTGCATGTAGATGAAACAGGGCCTCAAAGCTGCATGGCAGGTGGGGAGCTGCAAATTGCCAACACACATGCATACTATCTTCAGAGGAGTAACTTCACTTTGCAGATTGGGGTGTTCCTTTAGCTTTTCACAGCAACGAACATGGACGATCAGCCTTGTCCTCACATGCAGTGTGCCACCCTACAAGCCAAGATCTTTCCAAAAAAGAAACATGAAATGGCCTGAAGACGGTCTCTGAACTGTACCGCCATGGTATTCTGCACTTTGGTAATTGATGAGCACACCTGGCAGTTACCTGGTAAGTATCAGGCTGGTGATGCCTGGCATGCTGTAAAACCAATCTCCGCTAAGCAGGGAACCCTTTGGAGAGAACCTGAATTCTCACCTTGCCAACATGGGGTAGATAGGGGCAGTAAGCTGCATAGCTTGGTACCTGTCTCACTGCCAGCGCCAAGTGAGGCAAAGCCCCTAGCAGGCGCTGGAAGTAGCTGCTGCCAAGGGTGATGGTGAAGGCAGGGAAGTGCCAAGCAGCACCCCACTGGGCAAAACAGGAGTCAGAAGGCACAGGCATGAAGATCACACCATCTGCAAAAGAAGGGAGTGCATTAGGTTCCAGCGTCAGCTAATGCTCTTCTACCCATTTGCACAATGAGCCCATTTGCCACTTCTTCACTGCTTTACGTGCTTGCCATGTAAAATGCTTTTAGGGCTTTGGTAGACAATACTGCTGCATGCTCATAAGCTTGCCATCTTCCTGAACCTGCTTAGGCAGCATTTGCAATGATGAATGTGGCTGCAATTAGCTATTGGATTGAACACACAGGACACGATCAGCAAGCCCTCTGGTCTATTTCCTTGCTTACCTGGCAGCTGCAACCCCTGCATGATGAGGTTGGACTCGGCCAGCGCCTGGGGACTGTGCATGTCAGTGTAGATGGACATTTTGGCAAAGTCCAGTCTCGCCCTTGAAGAAGCGTAGCCTATGCTGATCTTGCGGCTGGAGATGTCGAACACCTCGCATACATCATACTCCATATCCTCATCTGCAGACAGCTGGAAGTCCGCTGAGTAGCTGCAAAAGAGGGCCAGGTCTTCGCAGCACTCCAGGTCCTGAGAAGGTATGTTCTCCATCCACCTCGTGTTGCTGCTGTCTTGGCTGGCTGTTGCGGAGACTGCCGCTGCTCCTGCCGTAGCTGCTGCTGAAGCCTCCTGCAGAGCTGCAGAAAGTTTGCGGGAGAAAGTGGCCTGAATCTGCAGCTGGTGCTTGCTGAAGTCTGGTTCCATAATAGGGGCAGCAGCAAGCTGTCCAGGGTATGTGCCTGTGGTCCCTCTTGCCTGTGCTGCCACAGTGTGCTGCTGCTGATCCATTTGTGAAGCCTGCGCTCGGTACTGCTGGTGGCTGTACTGCTGGTGCTGGAAGGCAATCCCTCCCGAACCAGCATAAGACTGCTTCGCTTGGCGGAAGTTGCTTGCCTGCTGATTCACATGCTGGAGTTTGCCTGTGAGACCGTTGTCAGCTGAGGATATCCCACTCTTTGTTGCAGCTGCTTTGATGAAGGAGTTCACAGGCACAGCAGCACCTTGCATGGTCTGCACGGGCCCCTGCGAGCCTTGACCGTCGTGCAGCTGTTGTCCAGAATGCTGATGGAAGCTGCTGCTGCTGGTGGTGGAGGGGTTGATGTATGAGAACTGACTCTTGAAGTTGCCACACAGAGCCGCTGGCTGCCTGTTGCTGTATCCAGAGCCTGCAGCATTGGTATGTGCAGACACAGGTCTAGCGGTGGGATGTGCTGTAGCGGCTACTGCTCCTGGCTGCTGCAGACATTGAACAGCATAACGCTGGTGCTGCTGCAGCTGGGAACTCTGGGTACATTCATCTTGTGGTTGCTGAAAGGCCTTCAGACTGCAGGAAGAGCTTGCAGGATCTTGACTCTGCATGTGGACCTTGTATAGGGGCTTTGTTTGGCTGTTGTATGGGGCACTGTTGGTATCTTGAACACCTCCAACTTCTGAGGGGCAGACCACACGGACTTCCATGGAGGCATTCTTGCTATTGCTGGTAGAAGCCCCAGTCTTGTTGCAAAGGGTGCTCGCAGAGCTGGCTATCGTCGCATCCAGGGCATCTGCAAGTGAAGGCATAAATTGTGTAAGCAACCTTTGCAGAAGCCACATGTTGCTGCTTGTTTGGCTTGCAATACCAGATCAGGGCCCAGCCTGGCAACCTTGACAGAAGTTGCATGGCCCCATGTACCGCACATTTCAGCTGACAGTCTGATCTGATCCGATCATTCATGATCATCTGCCCACGGTTCAGAATGCACTCACCTTCCATGTTGGGCACCTCAAAGCCAACTTGACGATGCACCGGGGGGTGGCTGTTGTATATCAACGCAAGCCGTTCCTTTCCAGAGGCGTGCGTCATGGCACAGCTGATAGCTTTGCTGGTCAAGTTGGGATTTGCGAAGCTGTGACCCACTGAACGACGGCTTATTGGGTGCAACTAGACAGAATTGTTAACCTCTGATTAAACTTATCTCAGGCCCTGCTGGGACGTATCCGAGGGATTCGCTAAGCTGGCGACATCTGCGGAGGGAAGAAAGATTCAACGTCAGACCTGCCTACCCTAGGACTTAACTTGCGGTTGCGTAACCCTTCTGCAGCAAGTGAGCAGAATTTTCAAGAGGAAATCGAAGCGCCGGTGATATGAATGGAGCTGCAAAGAACTGGCAAGGCTGAATGTTGTACAGATTCAACGGGGTGGTGTCACTCTCCTGGTGACAGCAAACTCGACTCTTGGGATTGCGCTTGGAAGCTTAGGATCAGAGCTAGCGAGGGACCCAAGAATATAGGGAACAGCCAATCAAGGAGCATTCCAATGCCTTGCGCAACTCCGACACTTGCGTGGAGGTTTGCAGGTACCGCCAGTCAGTACGGGCTCGTGCTGAAGCTGGCAGCATGAGTCTGCTCTGCTCTGACCACCTAGATCGCTGCCTATACGAGTTCCTAGGTGACAATTTGATGTTTCGGACGGTCACATTGCTCACCTTATGCCTTGTGCTCAACCCAGGACTTAGAATATGGAGCGAAGCGGTCCTGCAGACAACTGGTAGTTCGGATCCTAACCTCGACAACTGCTGACACAAAGAAATAAACATAGAAGTCCAAGCCTGCTCTGGGAAGCTCCTTCTAGGCACAGAGAACGTCGACGGCGATCTCTTCATACTCACGACTCACGACTCACGACGCACGGCTGAATCACGACAGGAGACATATCTGGTCTCGGAGGCAGAAAGCCATCGGGCGGGAACTCCTCGCCGAAATGCCCCTTGATATCGACTTTGCCAGGGCCCTCATTGTGCTTTCAGGCGACAGCCGTATCATGTTTGAAGGCTTTGCACGGGCTCAGTTCCCTTGGCGTGCAGCTGAAGACGGATCCGAGGCTCAAGCACTCTGGCAAGTCAGGTGCCGTTGGCTCCCCGCTGCCCGGAGGTACGCAAGCCCCGACTATAAGCTGGCAGGTTTGCAAGGTCACTTTGCACTGAGCCCGGTGGATGAGCAGAGCCCCTGTTGGACCCTGCCAGTGCCTTGTTTCTGCTGGACAGCAAGCAGCAGTCAGTAGGCCTGCAGATGGTCTTGTCACGCTCCAACTGCTCTCTTTCAGGTGCGGATTGAATGGCAGTAAGCAGGAGGAGCTGTCTTTTGCAAACTTACCGTTAAGCAGATCGTTAAAATCAGATAAGGGTTTCCACAAGTTGTCTTGAGGCGGTCCTTTTCAGCTCTCCTGCTCACCTGGGACTCGACACTGGTCCGAGTCTGCCGGAGACTAACGTTCCTTTTGTATCCTTTTGTATCCTTTCCTGTTGATTGACTGGATAATTGGCGTTGCAGCAGCCAGCACAGGAAGGCAATCGTAATCCCCATGTGGCGTGCTGGACTGGTGGTTGCCCTAACGCGGCCTAGTCGCTCACTTGCCTTTCTCGCTGCTGCTTCATCCAGGCCAGTCGAGTGCAACCCTGCCAGGGCTGCACTTTCTGCAACAGGCGCTGCTGATGATCTGATGGTTTTGCCAAGACTTTCCTCATGCATGCCGACAAGGGCTTTGCAAGTCCCCCAAGCAGGGCCTTGCTGCCAAGCAGTCCCTATATCACCCTAGTGCCCCTGGCACAGCAGAGCCCTTGCTGGTAGAGCCTCCGTGCCTGTTAGTTAAGGACTCTTGTCAATATGTAGAAGCAGTCTTCCGGGTTCCAAGCGCTACCTGCTTTGCACTGCTGCATGCACGTCCAGATGAAAGGCATCCTTCCATCAGCCTTGAACCAACCGCAGCAGCAGGCAGCAGCATCTACCTGCCAAGGGCGCCAAGGCGCCTATGCAAGCCAGCATGGAAGCAGCCAAGCCAGCTCAAGCTGCTCTGCTGCTTCACTGCCCGAGGAGATGTTAGCCACATGGCAACTGTTCGTGCTGAAGTCAGGCACAGCTGTGTGGGACTGCCCTGCAGCTGAGCTGGTACTCCGGTCTGCAGTCACACAGGAAGGAGACCTGAAAGCTGCCAGCTGGTCCTAAGCCCTAAACCCTAACCCTAAACCCTGAAACCCTAAACCCAGGAAGGAGACCTGGTGGTGGTGCTGAGGTGAGATACTCTGATTCAAGCTGCCGTGTGCCTTCTCCAGTGAAGCTATGTTGGAGCACCCACTGAGGGAGCACTCACTGAAAGTGTAGCACTGTTATATCGCAGCTTCTGCTGTGGCCGTTGGTGGCTTAGGTGTTCCTTTGGGATGTTCATGCATTCTTTGCATAGCGAAAGTGAGGACATGCCTTCAGCGTGCAATAGCCAAGGTAGTTATTCAGGGCTTGGCATGTTTGCGGAGTACCTCTGAAAGTGTATGTGCAATCCCTAGAGCATGTGAGACCTTAGAGCACTGCAAGGCACATAAGCATGCTTTCAGTGTTGCAAAAGCTCCTCAATCCTTGCTGTCCCAGTGTATGTGTTGGACAGGTTCCCCAGACTTGCCCAGGAGTCTGGCATCCTCCAGCTTTTGCTCCAGCGTTCCTCCTCCTGGTGTCCTGCTACTGGTTGCCTGGACTTCAAGGTGCCGCAGGAGCTGCACAACGCTGCACCTCTCATGATTCTGCCGAATGAACCTGTACTGAAGGAGGTTACCAACCTGTACACAGCAATGGTGCAGGCAGTACCAGCACCCATGGGCTTCGGTCGTGAGCCTGTGCTGGATGAGAACCCTGTGGTCACAGCACTGGAGTGGCTCACCCCTGTACCTACAACAGCACCTTGTGCAGCTGTCAATTCGACCAGCAGCATGTATACCAACACAAGCATTAAACAGAGAAGCACTTCCTCTGGTGCTGCTGCTGCTTCTGATGCTTTGAACAAGAGCAGCAGCAGCCGCAAGATTACGGATCAGCCCGGTGCTGAGGGCAGCCAACTAGGGCAATGAAACAGTGTGAGCAGCAGAGTTGCTCCTTGTGCAAGCAGCAGCAGCCAGGGGTCAGCAATAGACCTTTACAGATGGAGAAGTAGTAAGCAGGTGGTAGCCTGGCAGGAGCACTTTAGGCTTTTCTGCAGTGAAGTACAGGACATACTTGAGTATCAGCATCCAGCTTTCACCAGTAGACCATTCACACCAGCAACAGCCGCAGACGCCAACGCGGACTGGGCACCACATTCTTCCACTCTCTCTGATGTGCTTCGGTCCCTCTCTATGAACTCCATGTGGTGCTTCTCCTCCTTCCTAATGAGTCGGTGCGTCACCAGTGGCCTCGTCACCAAGCAGTACATCACCAGAGCAGCAGTCAAGATGAACATGCTCACACCCGAGTGCGATTCAGCCACCACAGCTTGCAGCTATCCTGACCCTGCTGCTGCTCCTCCTGCTGTGGCTGACCTTGGTAGCAGCTATAAGAGCAGTGGGACCAGCAGCAGCACGTACAGTAGTGTCACCATCAGTAGCAGTGCTCGGTCTGAGCTGGAAGGTCCGTCGTACCCAGGAGGCAGCCCAATCGTGCGTCCACCTATCATCGCAGCACTCTATGCCTCAAGTCCATCACTGTCCTCTTCTCCACAGGTCCTACCCCTACCGGTCAGGGCCAACCGCAAGGTGCAATGGTACAACAGCTATAACCCTGAAGAGGCATTTACAGCACCACCACCACACAGCACAATGGAGTGTGCAACCTCTCAGAAGCCCCAGCTGTCCACTGCAGTGCTCTCTGGTGCATTTTACATCTCTGGACCAGAGGCACAGCACAGTGATGCTGCTGATAAGGGAGCTCTAGGTTTATTTTGGGAGGGCGTGGGCTGGGGAAGCAATGAGTGCTGTGGAAGCACTTAGGTGTGTGGGGCTGGTTCTTTTCCTAGCTACTGCGCTCTTGTTAATGGAAGTTTAGGTTATGAACATGTATGCCTGCAATTATGCTTACTCAGTAGGCAGGTGTCTCGTTTCGTCCCAGTAACAATTTCGGCACTGGATATGCTGTGCTTCAACGGGGCAGTGGATGCGTTGTGTTGTGGGTTGTGAGCCCAAGCAGCTCGGCGTAGCTCTTCTTTTTCTGGGTTGTGAGCTCTGCATGAGAAGCTTCAGACGTTGTGGCTATGGAAACAGTCCTGCGCAGGACCCTTTGGCAAATTCTCTTTGGAGTTGCGATGGTCAGTCTTGAGATGTATTGGGCTTGGGTGGTTGTGGGAGTGATGACTTGGTGACAAACCAACTGTTGCAGCCACTTCTAGGGCTGCAACAGTGTGGGAACTGTACGTATGACGAGAGTCGAGATAACTGAGCAGTTTCATAGGTTGGCGGTGAGTTGCAACATTGTGCTAGCAACCACCTCAGTTGATTATATGGTGTTTGCAGGGTGCAGTACTGTATGTCATGGCCTTGTGTTACGTGTGGAATGTCTTTTATGTCAGAGGGCAGCTTGTTTTGCTGTCCCTTCTGGGTTGAACATTCCATATGCGTATGATCCATCCTTTGGTTGTTGCTGCATGTTGTTTTACTTGTTACGCAGCAGACTGTGGCAATTGGGGGTGCACTTGGTGTATTGAGCCCTTCGAAGGGCTGCTGCAGCATGGTAGGCTCGGGCTATCAAGCATATGCTCCTCCTGTAGCTGTGGCACTGCCCATGTGCTCTGAAGTCAGGCAGTGATGCTACAATTGGAATATTTCTAGGTTGTGCATACCAGGAGGAGATTGGGGTGATGGGCTGGTTGCCTGCGCAATGATTAATGTTGTGTGTGGTATGTAATTAGGCTTTCTTTGCCTGTGGATGCCTTGGCGAACGGGCAGTTTACCTGCATGGTTGCATACCTTAGGATGGTGCGACAAGACAGGGAGGGGACAAGCCGTGTATCTCACAATAATGGACAGAACGTCATGTCTGCCGATTGACTAGCTAGCAATATGCTGAATAGTTATAAACACATAAAAGATGTAGTACTGCTGCATTGTATAAGAGTTGCTGTTTAGGTGAACAGCGGCTGATGCTGGCTGGGTAGGTTTCCAATGGGCCAGGGCAGCACAGCGTGGGCCTGGCACAGCACCTGTCCAGTACTATGCCAATGCTCTTTGCGCTGCTGCTGCGGCTTGCTTGGTCTATAACCACATGCAGCTCTTGGTGCTGTTCTTGTGATGGGATGGTACTGGCCTGTTGGATTTGTGACATAGGCATACAACGGGACAGGCTAACTAATATGCCTAATGCTTCTGTGCATCTTTCACACAAAACCATGGTTATGGAAGAACATGAATAGACCATTCCCGCCATGGTTGTGCAAGCACGGGAGAGGCCATTCATCTATCTTGGCTCACAGAAAGTCCAATTTCAGGCGAAGTCCAAGTCTTTTCTGCAATGCAATGTTACAGCCGATGAGGGAACAGACTAGTACTAGCAGCTCTGCTTGCGACACTGGTTGCTGAGATGAATGCCCGGCTGAGCTTGCAAGTTTGTGTTGATGCCAGGTGGTAACAATGGCCATCATTTTATCTTGCCTTGATGCAAGAGCTAGGCATGATGTTTGTGGCTTAAGGCATAGTTACATGCAGCCCATATGGTGCCTATGCTGTCAAATCACGTCGGCTGCACTTCGTGGTGGAAGGTGCTTGGCACTAGTGCCATGTGGGACATTTGCAAAGTCTTGGAGTTTATATGTTATGATTGTTCAGGCGCACATATATATGTCTTTGGTCTGAAGATTATGCTCTGGTCCATTCAGAAATGTGTGGCCTGAAACCTGCTAACCTGTTCCAGGCCTATCAACTCTGTGTCTGAGGTTTTCACTTTTGGTGTTTCGCTGACGGCTTCCAGACAATGACAATGACAGAGGCACTAGCTGACCGTATTTCAATGGAGCAGATACTTGTTTTGGACATGACTGTAGGACTTACTTATCCAATGCAACCCATACACTGGCCCGCAAAGCCTCAGCCACTGTTCTGCATACCTTGGGTTCTGATACTAAAAAAGTTTGAATCTGAGAAGGCCAGGATGTACTGCCAACCTGAGGCAGGTGGAGATTGCTGCGGAATGGAGATGTGTGTCATCCTGCAGACTGTTGTTTTGTAGTCCTGCGCAGTAGCATAAATATGGCTGCAACGTTTTAAACGCGTACCTGTGAGTCCTGGCTGGTTCTGCATACAAACTTGTCCCGTTTGTGGAGTTGTCATCATCGGGGGTGATGTGGGGTTTGTTTGACCAGTGCACTTTATTTCCTTGCAGGTCAGCTCTGCGATACAGAAATGAAGGTCATTTCACGTTGGTCAGTCGTCGTGTACAGCATGTGGCACTCTCTTGTATATATCAGTGGATTTGCGGGATGCTGCCCTTCATTTGTTGGGAACTACGTCCTTGGTGTCACATAGACAAGGGAACGATGGTCAGTCACAAAGGGCATGGGCAGAGGGGGTGGGTCGCTTCCAGATTGGGAGGCATATTTGAGGGATATTGGATTGTCCTGCCAAGGGGGCTGGTGCTGGGGCTCACTCGTCTAAGTCTTATGACTATTTAGCTCCAACATACTTATGTGAGCATGCAAAGCAGGTTGATGGTATGTGGCTAAACTCACAGCTACAGTACCGTACCTCTTTGATTGGTGTGGATGGGGATAGGAGCGTAATGCTTGCCTCTCAGTTATGGCACTGCTTGAGATCTGGACGTCAGATTGATACATTTGCTCTCAGCGCATTTGAAAAGGATGTAGTTGAGCATTTGGCCAATAAATGGGTTGGCATGCCAGGGAGGTGTGTCAATGGGCGATTTGGTGTATGTAGTCCGACAAGGCCCAATCATTTTCCATCATGGCAGGTGTATATCAGCATGCATGAATGTGAGTTGTGTAACATGTCATGAACGTGCCACCGACCCAGCTAAGCAATCCCATCCCAGTTGCCGTTCAGCAGACCCGCTTCCTATAGCTAGGAATGCAGGTCCCTGCTCTGTGCCTACTACTATCCAAATTGCTTGGCTGGGCTTGTGGGTACACATGCCTCAATGGAACGGCTGTTGTTCTTCTCTGGATGGTGTTTAATTAATCTATGGCTTTACTTGTGCCAATATTATGAGGTGGGCTTATGATTGATTGCTGGTGGGTAGAAGGCTGTTGATGTATGGCATTGCGCTGTACAGCACATGTGTGCAGCCAGGCATGGTGTCTGTTGCCTGGATCACGTGGGTGTGCAGATTTGCGTGGGCCGTGGGTCTGTTCATGCTGCCCAGTGTGTGCCGACCTGTGACCTGGATTATATTGTCGAAGGTAAGACTGCTGTTTAAGCAAGTTAGCAAGTGCTTGGGTGGCCAACCGGGTGTCTGCTCATGCTGCCCAATGTTGCTGATGAGCTGGGCACATTAAAACCAGAATGGTATCTGGGTGCGTCGGTCAGTGGGCTTTGAGCAGCGCTTGTTCCTGGCAGCACACAGTACGCTTTGGCACTGTCTATTTCGACAAGCGTGCTGCTTCACCACACAAACCCGCACGAAGTGGTGCACCCACTAGGCACTAGCACCCTAGCAGCTCGACGCGCAACCGTGCAGGAACCGGGTCTGCCTACTCGCTGGCCATTTAGTGGCTGGCCATATGGAGGACAGCAGTACGCCTGCATATTTAGCTCCAACATATTTAATATTTGATCATGGAAAGCCCGATGGGGCACATTGGGCTGCATCTATCTGCTGAAGTGCGTGTTGAGAGCCCATTGTCTGCTCTTGCTGCACACATACAGCAGGCTGGTGCGATGGCATACAGCAGAATACTTCCCGTCTTTTGCGGTCTGGTGCAGTGGCTTCGCCTGCATGTCGTCACAACGGAGCAACAACGGCCTCCTTAAACATAAAGCTGGCAGATCAGTATTACTGTCGTGCAAGTGAGGCTGACACTGATACCTTTGCCAGTGCTCGTGCATGACCTTGTTCAAAAATGCAGACGCCATTCAGTGCTAGGCTGCTGGCAGAACTGGAGACGCGGAAGGGTGGCCCGCCTTACTTCTCATTCACTCATACATGCAAATATGGCCACCCTGGGAACGAGCATGTAAAATGAGAAAATTGGGCTTCCAGGATTAGTGGCATATATGCCTTTAGTGGGGCATCTGGTGTGGAGCATTGGCCAGCGCGGGCAGTTTTAGGTTGGTGAGTCACTGCTCCGGGTCACCCGGCCGGTCACATGGCGCCGGTCGTACGTCATCGGCCTCTGCTTACGCAATACCTTGTTCACGTGCTGCGTCATTAACCCCTTCGGACTTGGGTCCCACTCGGAGATTGTGGAGCCAGATCTGCTTGAGCCCGTCTGCAACTGCAGGCTGCTATTAGGCCCATTCAAGGCGGTAGGGAGGCGCCGCAAAAGACGAGATCAATGCACTGGAAACGAAACTCGAGCCTCTGCATGCGCTGCTCCGGCTTTGCAAGAAGAGAAACGTTGAGCTGTCTCAGCTTCCATTATATCCCTTGCTCAGGTTGTCCCGTAGGCAGCCGTCCTGTTTCACTTCGTAGCAACAATTTTTATCGTGTATCTCCAAAGACCTGTTTCTCTTGCAAAGACAACCTCAACTGAAAGCGGCCGCAGCCTTCAGCTCTCGCTTCTCAATCTGGCCTCTCCTCATCCCGCATTCTTTGCTGCCAGTCAAGCCCGTTGCAGCTTAAAGAAATGCTCTAGTTCAACACTTCGCTTAGTATAGGACTCAAGGTACGGGAAGCCTTTTTTGTTGCCAGCTTGCATTGGATCCTGCTGTACCGCCTGCTTCTGGGACCTTACAACAAACCTAGCATTGCCTGCTTGCAGGTTCTTGGGCACTTTGCCACGACGTTTACCCCTTTGCAAGGTCTCAGCGACGCCTTAACTGCTACTAAGGTAAGCCCTGGCGATGTCTTCTTGCAACTGCCACGCGCCTCGACGCTGTGTGCGTTTGCGCTGTTAGTGTAACTTGCATTGCCTTTTCCTCTGCGCCAATTCCCGCACATGGAGCATGTGCACAGCAAGTAGCATGCGAAGACTTAGAGGTTATCCCTTCTTAATTATCTCCCCCACATGCATTGGCGGGCGGGTGCCCAGTAAAGCAGTTTGCTGAACGCATCTCATGCCGTAGGAGGCCACTCCTGGTCTTCGCCACAACCATAACTTGCGACAGGATCCCGCCCAGTTGTATCGGAGCTGCCCACAGTGTGTGGTTAAGCATCATGCTTCCTTTCAAGGTCTTTGCAAAGGCTCAAAACCTCCTGGCAGCCTGGCTATGCCCTCCAGATCTAGGCAAAAGTTACATGCTTGCTAGTGTGCTTTACCCACCTTCCCCCTACAACTGGTGTTGCAAGGGTTCGTTAATAGCTACTGGCAGGCTGTATCTGGCTCCAGATGTCTGCAAAATTCAAGCTGCTTGTGCTTATCCCACCTTCCCACTTCTGTAGCATGCTCGGATAGCTGCATGGGCCAAACAGCCATGCAGGATGCTCTCACGATATAACTCATCTATTTTGACAATCACTACCAGCCAACCACTGTCAGAAAGCAAGCAAGATATCCCTACTACCCTTACCTTCTTCCCTTGCTACCCTTCCCACTCCGGCACGTCCCTGCATTCATCATTTTCTACCCTCCTGCCCTTGTCTTCTGCATTTGCTGCTACTGGTGCTGCTGACATCTATGCTCTCAATTTCTACCCACCACTACCACCTCCTCCTGCTGCTGCTGGCGATGACAGTGTCCTTGTTCGTGGGTACCCTTTTGCTGCTACAGCTACAGCTACAGCCCTGCAGCACTTGCTCTAGGGTTTAATGTTTAATTGCGTAAATCCTAAGCCCTGCTGACTCTGCAGCACTTGCTCTAGGGTTTAGTGTTTAATTGCATAAATCCTAAGCCCTGCTGACTCTGCAGCACTTGCTCTAGGGTTTAGTGTTTAATTGCGTAATTCCTAAGCCCTGCTGACTCTGCAGCACTTGCTCTAGGGTTTAGTGTTTAATTGCATAATTCCTAAGCCCTGCTGACTCTGCAGCAATTGCTCTAGGGTTTAGTGTTCAATTGCATAAATTCTAAGCCCTGCTGACTCTGCAGCACTTGCTCTAGGGTTTAGTGTTTAATTGCATAATTCCTAAGCCCTGCTGACTCTGCAGCACTTGCTCTAGGGTTTAGTGTTTAATTGCATAAATCCTAAGCCCTGCTGACTCTGCAGCACTTGCTCTAGGGTTTAGTGTTTAATTGCGTAATTCCTAAGCCCTGCTGACTCTGCAGCACTTGCTCTAGGTTTTAGTGTTTAATTGCATAATTCCTAAGCCCTGCTGACTCTGCAGCAATTGCTCTAGGGTTTAGTGTTCAATTGCATAAATCCTAAGCCCTGCTGACTCTGCAGCACTTGCTCTAGGGTTTAGTGTTTAATTGCATAATTCCTAAGCCCTGCTGACTCTGCAGCACTTGCTCTAGGGTTTAGTGTTTAATTGCATAAATCCTAAGCCCTGCTGACTCTGCAGCACTTGCTCTAGGGTTTAGTGTTTAATTGCGTAATTCCTAAGCCCTGCTGACTCTGCAGCACTTGCTTTAAGCTGCTGTTAATACCTCTGCACCTTGTTCAGATGTGATCCAAAGTTCTTCATTGCTAGGTCTGGAGCTTTCAAAAACAAAACCCAAATCCAGTATGCAGTATGGCAGTTGCAGGTTGGACTCCATGGACATGGACACCACAAAACATGGGGTGGCGCCTGGCAGATAATGTAGTCTCTCCCATCCCTTAACGTATGCAAGAAGGGAGCCCCCCCCCTTCTCTGCGTAGTTCTCTCTCTTTCTCGCTCGCTCTCTCTGTAATCTCTCCTGTCTGTGAGTGCTAAAAGCTGGTTGTACTTCCCTTCTCCGTTGGGCTGTGATTTGAAGCACCTATAGTTGGTGCCAGGTACTGGGATTCCAAAATGCACAACCAAAACTAGGGCGAGTTTAGCATGAACGATGAGAAAGACTTGGAAGCCCACAGAAAGTGGGATGACACGGTTTAGGTTAGCTCCCTTTTCTAGGCTATTGTGAGAGGCGCATGGCTCCTATTGCACTCTCCGTCTCCTCTCGCACTTAAGATACCGGTATGACATGGGCTAATAGCGTTGCCAAAGAGCGGGCCCTCTGCCCGCTACACTTTTTTCTCTCAACTGTGGGGTCCCCTGCTGTTACTCCCTTCCTACAGAGGCTTCTTCACAACCTGATAAAGCCATTACTCAGCAAGAACAGTGTCAAGAGGTGGGCATTCTGCCTGCTACGCTTCTTTCTGAACTGAGGTCCTCTCCTCTGCTGTTTCTCCCTTCTTACAGAGGCTTCTTCACAACCTGATAAAGCCATCCCACAGCAACAACAGTAGCATAGATCAGGAACAGCAGCAGTGCACTATCCGGTGTTTATACAGGCCTTGTGTCCAGCAGAACAGACTTTATTGTGGGAGATTCTCAGTGTGTTTATGATCGCTACAAACCATGCGGCTATCAAAGCTGCACACAGAAGACACAGCAGCAGCAGCAGCAGCTGGGCAGGCAATGGAAGCTGAACCAGCAGAAGCAGCTGCTGAGTACTATGGCTTAGCAGGTGCAGCAGCAGCAGTAGGTAACAACACTGGGGTTGGAAGTGCTTCAAGAGATGGCCAAGGCGGAGCCATGACTGCTGCTGCTGGTGGTGGTGATGGTGGGGAAGGGCTTGTGTCGGGGGAGCAAAGGAGGCAGGTGGGGATGCTAGCGCCATCCGCAGCAGCAGCAGGAAACGGCAGCAGGGGGAAGAGGGATGGAGGGCAAGGGCTGGCAATGGCAGCAGAACCGGCAGCGGGCGCAGCTGCTGCTGCTGATCATCATGGCAGTGATCTGACAGGTGATGACGGCAGTGGCGGCGGCAGTCACTCATCAGATCAGCAGCAGCAGGAGCAGCAGCAGCGGGAGCAGCTGCTGCTTGGACCTCAGCTAGCCGGCGGCCAAGGTACAGCTACAGTTGCCGATCCAGTCGCTGCTGCTGCTGCTGGTGGTGGTGATGTTGCTGCTGCTGCTGGTGGTGGTGGTGGTCCTGGTATTAAGTTCCGAGTGAGGGCGAGGAGGACCAGCCCGGGGTTCTATGCTGCTTTAGCTGCAGATCAACAGATGGAGGCTGGAACTGATGATGAGCAGCAACAGCAGCAGCAGCAGCAGCAGCCGTCGCTGCCGGAAGTGATGACTGATGATCATCATCAGTGGCCGAGGGGTGATGAAGGAGTCCAAGGACAAGGTGCAGGGAGGGTAGCGGCGCCAGCGGGGCAGCAAGGTGTTAAAGGTGGGGGTGGGAAGGGGGCTCCACAAGGGAGGAGAGAATCCGCTGCTGAGGCTGTAGCAAGAACGGAGGCGGCGGAGGCAGTAGCAGAAGCTGGAGCAGTACCGAGTACGGTGTTCGGCTCCGGGGGCAGCGGCGGCGGGTATGGGATGGCGATCACACTTGATGCAGTGTCATCATCAGCTGTTGATGATGATGGTGATGATGACGGCAGTGATCAAGCAGCAACAGCAGCAGCAGCAGCAGCAGCCGTCGGGGCGGCGGCTGACGGTTATGGTGATGACAGTGATGCTGCGATGATCTTGTTAAGCTTGATGGGAGGGGGAGGAGGGGAGGAGGCGGGAGGGGTTGGGGGGTTAGGGTTTCAGGGTGGTGGTGGGGGACAGGGTTTAGGGTTTATGGGTTTGGGGAGCAGCAAGGGGGGTGGGAAAGGTCAGGGGGCGGGCAGGGGGAGGGGGAGGCCTAAGAAAAGCCCTGCGGCAGAAGCAGGGAAGGGTTTAGGAGACGATGGAGCTGGGGTATTAGGGGCGGGCGGGGTAAGGAGGGCGGTGAGGGGGCCCAGGTCGAAGAATGGTAGAGGGAAAGGGAGGGGCGCTGCTGCTGCTACCACTGCTGCTGCTGCTGCTGGTGGTGGTGGTGGTGGCGTAGCAGGAGTGGAAGAAACAATGGGAGAAGGTGGGATTGATGGTCATGGTGGTGAATTAGCTATCGACAGATCAGGGGCGGGGAGGAAGGGTGTTGGTGGGGAGAAGCGAGGGGGTGACGAGGAGGATGAGGGTTTAGGTGGTAAGGTGAAGAGACGGAGGAGGAGGAAGAAGGAGGGAGGGGATATTGAGCAGCAGCAGGGGCAGAAGGAGGAAGTTGAGGTGGTGTTAGGAGGAGTGCCTGCTGGGATTCCTAGTGGGGTGGATTCCCATCGTGCTATGCAAAACATGATGCGGCTGCAGCAGCAGCAGCAGGTACAGCTACAGCAGCAGCAGCAGCAGCCGTCTTTGGAGTTATTGATACTGCAAGCTTTGAGGAGGCAGGTTTCACAGTCTGCTGCTGCTGCTGCTGCTGCTGCTGGTGGTGGTGGTGGTCCGAGTAACAGTCAAAGTACGAGTGAGTTAACTGCTGGAGGTGGAGGGGGTGGTGGCGGTGGTGGTGGTGGTAGTGTTAGCACAGGCGGTACATCACATGGTACTGCTGCTGGCGGTACAGCTGGTACAGCAGCAAGGGGCGGTACAGCAGCAGGTGGTGGTACTGCTTTGACTCCGTCAAGGTTGGGGTCTGTAGTGGATAAGTTTGACCAGCTAATGGGTCTGACCGGAAGTCAACAGCAGCAGCATCAGGTAGCTACAGCTGCTGGTGGGGCGGGAGCACAGGAGGGTTTAGTGGAAGGGATTCCTGTGGTTTTGGGGTTGTACCCTGGGGGTTACCCGGTGGCTGGTGCTGGTGGCAGCAGTAGCAGCAGGCAGGGTTTAGCACTACAGCAGCCGCAGCAACAGGGTTTAGCAGCTATGGAGGTAGATACATCATCAGAAGCGTTTTTGACCAGTCGGCTACCCCCCTTGGGAAGGCTACACCCTAGTTTGACCCCTACTGCTAGTGCCGCCGGGGCTGGTCAAACGCCAACTGCTACTGCTGGTGGGGGTGGGGATGGAGGCTTTGGTTTCGGCGGGCCAATTGGGGGTGGGGAGGTTGGGACGCCGAGGATCGGTCTCCCACTTCGATACCCTGCTTTCAACTTTGGTCCTATTGATTTCCTATCGGGCATTTCGCCAGGAGCACCCGGAGCAGCAGCAGCAGCAGCAGCAGGTGGGGGTGGTAGTGGTGGCAGTAGCGGAGGAGTGCCACCGCGGCTTCTTAGAGAGAACAGCAGCAGTAGCATGTTACTTGCAGCATTGACCGGTGCTGCTACTGCCATGGGCGGTGGTCAAACTTTGCTACAGCCTCAGTCAAACCAGTCAACTGCAGCTCTAGCAGCAGCAAGGAGCAGTAGCAGGGAAATGCCAGCGGCAGTAGCACCAGGGATGGCATTTGGGTCTCCGGCTTTGACTGGACCCCCCGCGTTGTCACCGGCAACATTAGCAGGGTTAAGAGATGCTGCTGCTGCTACTGCTTCTGCTACTGCTGGTGGTGGTGGTGGTGCTACTGCTGCCCCTATTCGGGCTGCTACTACTGCTGCTGCTGCTGGTGGTGGTGGGGATGGGGGTGAAAGAGGTGTAGAACGTGGCGGGCAAGGAAAAGAGGGCCCAAGGGAGGGTGTGCAAGTGAGGACGGAAGAGCAGGGGGAGGTGCAACAGGGGGAGGAGGACAAAGGGGAAGAAGGAGGAGTGGGACAGCATCAGGAAAAGAGGAGAAAGATGAGTGAGGATTTTGGGTTTGGGCAACAACAAAAAGAACAGCGGCAGGAACAGCAGCAGCAGAAACAGGAGGAGCAGAAGCTACAGCTGAAAGGAGAAGCAATTACTGCTACTGCTACTACTGCTGCTGCTACGGCTGCTACTGCCGCAGCCGGGGCGGTGGATTTGGAAGATATGGAAGGGGTTGAGGAGGAAACAGGGAGCAGGGGAAGCGCAGAAGTGGGAGAAAGTACACCGGAGGGCAAAACCCCGCATGCCTCCCCTAGGCGTAAGGGTTTAGAACGAGAGGACGATAATGAATCCATGGGGTCTAGGGCGTCAAGGCGCAGGGAGGATGGAGGGTTTAGGGGCCATGGGGGAGGGGGTTTAGGTTTGGGGTCTATGCGGCGGTCTCGGGGCAGCTCCCAGAACCATTTATTAGAGCAGCTAGCGCTGGAAGCTCAACGGCAGCTTGAGGCAGCTCGGGAGTCACCTGTGCCTGGTGAGCTTCCACTGGGTGACCCTTCGACTTCCGGTGGTGCGCCGGGTGTGCGGGTGACGGGGATGAGTAGGGAAGGGTCCAGGGGTTTAGGGTTTGGGATGGGGGAAGCAGAAGCAGCAGCCGCGGCGGCTGGTGGTATGGATTTGGAAGCATCGAGGTTGTTGAGAAGAGGGAGTGAGTTGCTTATGCAGAGGGCGAGAAGCTTCCATGGTGGGTTGGAGGGTTTAGGGCCTAGGAGTGTGTCTCTTACGGCAGCAGGAGGAGACGCAGCAGCATTTGCTAATGTAGTTGCTGCTGCTGCTGCTGCTGCTGGGGTTGGTGGTGGAGGTGGAGGCGGTACTGCTCGTGATCGTACTGCTGCTGCTGGTGGTGGTGGTTTCAGAGGAAGTGAGGATGTACTGCTTCAAGCAGCTTTAGAGTCGCAGAGGGCGCAGGGGGTTCACGGAGGGGCCAGTGCATGGGGTTTAGGGCAGGGTAGTGGTGGAGGGTTCCTAGGGTTTAGGCAGCAGCAGCAGCAGGGTCAGGGGTATGAATTCAAGCCGAATAGAGCAATGTCTTTGACTTTAGGCATGGGTTCAGGGTTTGGGGTGGGAGGTGGTGTTGAGGGTTTAGAGGGTCTGGGTGGGGGTTTAGGTGGTAATAAACCCTATGGCCTGCCTGGAAGGGCGAGTAAGAGCTACCTTGATATGCAACAGCTGCTTGAAGCGGCAAAAGCCCAAGCAGCGGGGCGGGGGGCATGGGAAGCAGCACAGGGTATAAGGCAGGGTTTAGGAGGCTCAAGCTCAGGGTTTAATGTCTCTGAAGCAGGGAGGGGCATGGGAGGGCATGGGGCGGGCATGGAGGGGATAGGGATGCAGAGGGGCAGTGAGGTGACTGGGGTTTTGGGCAAGAGAGTGCAGCAGGGTTTAGGGGGGAACAGGCAGGCGGCAGGGGTTTTGGGAGGAGCTGGGCGGCAGCTGTCATCCCCCGCTGCTCTTGGGGGTGGGGGTGATGAGGGTAATCCGGCAGTGGCAGCAGCTGGCAGCAGCGGCGGTGCAGCCCCTGCTGCTGCTGCTGCTGCAGCCCCTGCTGCTACTACTACTGCTGCTGCTGCTGCCGCTGCTGCTGGTGGTGGTGGTGGTGGTGGTGGTGGTGGTGGTGGTGGTGGTGGTGGTCTTGGAGGAGATCCTTTGTCATCACCTCGGACACCACCGCATGCAACGACGGCAGCAGCAGCAGCGGCGGCTGGGTTGGGTCTAGGGAGGCGTGCGTCACTGATCCTGCAACAGGAGCGACAGCAGCGACGGCAGCAGCAGCAGCAGGAGATACATCAACAGCAGCAGCAGCAGCGGTGGCAGAGGGAGCAGCAGCAGCGGGGAGGACAGCTGCCGGAGCAGCGTCAGGAGGGGAAGGAGGAGCTAGGGCATAAGGAGCTGTCCCGAGAGCCTTCTTTGAAGTTATTGGATGCTGTGATCGCTGCTACTAATGCTGTAGCAGCAGCAGCTGCCGGAGGCGGCAGCAGCCGTCAGCCGTCAGCAGCAGCAGCAGCTGGCGGCCGTCAGCTGTCATCAGCTACTGCTGCTGCTGCTGATGGTGGTGATGATGATGGCAGCCGCCGCCGGAGTGATGACGCTGCTGCTGCTCGTGGAGGTGATCAAGAAAAGCAGACAAAGCAGCAGCTGCAGGAGTTAATGAAGGAGATAGAAGAGAGGGAGTACTCAAAACTTACAACCGCTGCTGCTGCTGCTGCTGGTGGTGGTGGTGGTGGTATTGTTGTTGGTGGAGGTGGCGGCGGAGAGGGAGGTAATGGGGGGAGAGACGATCAACAGCAGCAGCAGCAGCAGCGGAGGCATAGGCACCGCCGCCGTCATGCAGCAGCTACTGCTGCTGCTCCTGCTACTGCTCCTAGTGCTCCTGCTACGTCTGCATATGCCTGGTTACCCCGAGTAGTGTCACCTTTCAGTCAGGTGCAACAGCCAACAGATGAAGTTGCTACTGCTACTGCTGCTGGTGGTGGGGGGGGGGGTGGGGGTGGTGGGGATGGGAAAGAGCAGCAACAGCAGCAGCAGTGGGAGGGGGAGCAGCAGGGCTTTGCAGCTGGGAAAGTGGTTTCTGCTTTTGCTAATGTCCAAAGCCCCTTCGCGGCTGAAGCTATGGCTCCTATGGACGAGACAGCGCAAGGAAACCGGGGTTTAGATAACACTGGTTTTGGAGTGGGTTTTGGAGGAGGAGGGGGAGGGGGAGGGCAGTATGATGTCCGCCCGCATTCTCCTGTGTTACAAAGACGGGGTTCAGCGAGGCGATCTTTGCTGCTTGATTTGAACGCACCGAGCAGTATGGATTTAGACCAAGGGCCTAGGACTTGGTATCAGCTACAGCAGCATCAGCAGCAGGGTTTAGGGATGGGGGGTAGTAGGGGTTTTAGCTTGCAGAGACCTATGGAGGGTCCTTTCGGGCTTGGGCGGGAGGTGTCGGGCGGGCCGGCGCAATGGGGTTTAGGGGGCCAGAGGAGCGGTGGCAGTAGCGCAAGTGCGGTGCTGCGACATGCTATAGGGGCAGTAGCTGGTCAACTCGGTCAACAACAGGCTGCAGCAGATCTAAGAGGTGTAGCTGCCGTATCTGCAACTGCTACTGCTGTTGCTACGGCTGTGCTGAACTTTAGCGGAAGCGGGGGCAGCAGTGGCAGCGGGCCACTAAGCCCTAACGGTGTACTGCCGAACATTGGTGACCCATCGGCTGCCGTTGGTGCGGTACAGATGGTCAAAGGGGTGCTGCAGCTGTTGACTGTACTGCGGTTGGGTGCTACTGCTCGTGCAGCTGTCACTGCTGCGTTCAAATGGGTGAATGTGGGTGTAGCATCTGCTGCGTGGAAGATGTTATGTAGTGCCTGTCAGCAGCAGCAGATCAGGGGAGTGGCAAAAGTATTACAGGTAAGGGGTTTGGGGTGGTGTGCTTTAGGGTTTAGGGTTTAGTTTGGTGTGGCAGTGGGTTACGTCAGGGAAGAGGCAAAAGTATTACAGGTAAGGAAGGGGTTTTGGGTGGTGTGCTGTGACCTAGGGTTTGGGGTTTAGGGGGGGGTGTTTTCATTACGGTTTAGGGTGGTGTACTATTGACCTAGGGCGGCAAAGGTGTTGCAGGTAAGGAAAGGGCAGACGTGCTTGCGAACCATATGTCCCATGCGTGATCGTGTACATCGTGGCTCCTTTGGAGTGCCAAACCAGTATGAAACGGCTTTGAGGGAACATTGGTGGTCAGTATTGGCTGAGTCCCCTCTAGTGTTGGCTGTAATCACTATCTAATCACTATCTAATCACTATCTAATCACTATCTAATCACTATCACTATGATGTTATCTTACTGCTTACCTGCTGGTGCTACACAGCCATACCCTCATGTAGCAGCTCAACTATCAGGACAACTACCGCCCCTGTTGCTGCTGCCATTAGTTGTCTGTGTTGTCCAGGTGGTGGTTCCCCTGCTCGTATTACTGCTACTGTTTCAGATTTTCTTGGGTTTTCATATCAATTTACATTTTTCCACAGTCGCCCCTCTCGTAGCAGCTTCAAAACCCTTCTGTATTCTAGCAGCAGCAGATCAGGGAAGTGGCAAAAGGGTTACAGGTAAGGAAGGGGTTTTGCGTGGTGTGCTTTGACTTCAGGGTTAGGGTTTAGAAGGTGTGCTTTGACTTAGGGTTTAGGTGTTAGGGTGGTGGGCCAAAGATTCTGCAGCTAAGGGAGTAGGACAGATGATCCATGAGTGTTTAACCCTTGGGTTTGACCCCGTTTGACCGTTGTGCGCCGGATGTAGCAGCTTAGGGGGATAGCGGTAGCAGCAGTACAAGTGGGAGCGGGACGATGCAGCGGAGCTTCTTGAGGAGGCCGAAGTTTGTGGTGCGGTTTGCTGACTTCTGTGACTACTCTTAAGTCTTGCTAGTACTTGCATGTCACCTTTCGATATGTATCTCCACTGCTCGTCCTCTCGTAGCAGCTGAGCTGGCAGCCTAGCCGGTCCATTTCCCCTAATTCCGTGCTGCTGTAATGTATTCTGTTGTGCTTTTAAAGGCTACTCCCTTCACAGTATGCAAGGAGGGTTTCCCCCCTTCTCTGCGCAGTTTTCTCACACTGTCTCTGTGGTTCTAGGGCTGCATCAATAAGAACGCAAGACCAGCTATGCCAATGGCCAATTAAACCTAGGCCATAAACACAAGGCTCTTGGTCACAATCATGAAGGCTGCATACTTCTACTTATCCACCAAGATGCGCCTCCAGGCACTCACTGCGTATTGCTGCTGCTGTTAGTGCTGCTTTTGCTTGCTTGCAGTCCTTACTGCTAAGATCCTCTCTGCTGCGTCCGCTTTATATTTTCACTTTTAAATGCCCTATACAGGATGTTATCTTAGCTGCTGGTGCTACAGCCACACCTCATGTAGCAGCTCAAGTATCAGCACAACTACCACCACTACCCCATACCACCACCACAACAACAACAGCAGCAGCAGGAGGAGAAGCATCAGCACCACAAGCAGCAGCAGCAGCGTTATCAGCATGTGGTTCCCTCCCTCGCCTCACCCCTATTGAAGCAGCTAAGACAGTTCATGTGGGATATGGGCTGCTGATCCTTGTGAGCAAGCTGGAGGGTGGAGGGGCAATGGCAGTGGCACCAGAGCACAGGCTGGCCATGGTCACACACTTGAGGTGAGGGGAGGGGGGGGTGACCAGGGTGACTAGGGGTTTTGATCAGGGTGGGCTAGGGGTTTTGATCAGGGTGGGCTAGGGGTTTTGATCAGGGTGGGCTAGGGGTTTTGATCAGGGTGGGCTAGGGGCTTGACCAGTGACCAGGGGATTGACCAGGGTGACTAGTGACCAGGATGTGACCAGGGTGACTAGGGGTTTTGTGGAATTGTTTTGGCCCCTTTTAGAGAGCAAAGGAAAGTACTGAGATTTGCCAAAGGTGTTATTGCATTATACATCGCTCTGTTTGGCGGTGACATGTCTTTTTTAGGCATGTTACCGCCGAGCCTGTAAAGTGAACTAGTAGGGAGTTTAGAACTCGGTGAAGGCAGCTGGATCCCGTGTGTGCGTCCCTGTCTCGTCCAGGGGGCATGCGCGCCAGTTGCAGCGCACAGCTGGTCACTGAGCCATGCAACCGGGTCAAACGACCTCGCAACGTGCACAGCAAGAGGCATGGGCCTGTTGAGCACTTGCGATTGCTTAAGACGGGGTCCGAACGCCTCAGCTTCGTGAACTGCAGAACTTTCGGCAGTGACGATGCTTCGGTACAGAGCAAGCTATCCTCTTACGTCATGCAGCTGTCTCGCCTTGGCGTTGGAGCCTGTGGTGTTGCTGAAAGCAGGATACCGGGTAGTGGATGTCGTAATGTTACGAAGGACTGGCAGTTGATATGGTCCGGGCTGCCAGAGGGTCAGCCACGGCAACATGGGGTGGGCCTGTTTCTTAACTCGAAGTGGTCCCGTTGCCTAATCGACTGGTCTGCTGTCAGTGAGCGAATCCTGGTAGTCCGTGTGAGAATCAGCAGTGGGATAAACGCCTCAATCGTGGTAGCATATTCGCCGACTGATACCGAGTCCACCCCTGAGGAGGTCAAGGAAGCTTTCTACCTGCAGTTGGAAGCTATCTTGGCAGCGCTGCCTTCCAGGGACATGCTAGTCCTTCTGGGTGATTTCAACGCCCAGGTTGGCACTGATCCAGAACCGTATGGGGGTGTTATGGGGCCTCATGGCTTTGGGAAGCAGCAGCCTTCAGGGAATGGTGAGCGACTCTTGCAGCTGGCTGGTGCCTTGAACCTTCGCTTAGCCAACACCTTCTTCAAGCACAGCAATTACCGGACTGCTACTCACAAGATGGTTAATAGAAACAAGCAGGATGTGCTCAGGGTCATCGATTACATAGCTGTCTCCAAGCGGTTCATGTCAAGTGTGACAGACTGCAGGGTCTTTCGCAGCTTTGATACAGGTGGCTCTGATCATAGAATGCTGGTGCTTACGATGCGCCTCCGCTTGTCAGTGGCCAAGCAGCACAGTGCGAAGGGACAGCCAGCACGGCCCTATGACTGCAGCCGGCTGCAAGAATCTGCAGCAACTCAGCAGTGCTTTGAGCTGGCAATGTCTAACCAGTTCAGCCGTCTGGTAGGGGCTCAGTTGCAGAGCGCACAAGACGAATGGACACAGCTAACAGCGGCAGCCAGCCAAGCAGCCCATAAGGCTGGTCTAAACCTCAAGCCTCAGCAGCGGCGCCGAGATTTCGCTATATCCGATGCGACCTTGCAGAAGATTGAGCGGAAACATGCAGCACATGCAGCGGTGCTGTCCTCTCCTAATGATGCTACCAGGGCAGATTACAGGGAGGCCAATAATGCTGCTAGGCGAGCGGTTAAGAAGGATCAGGAGCGGTACTTCAAGCAGCAAGCGCTGTTTGCGGAACATGCTCTAAAAGCTGGTAATCTAGCCGTGTTCCACAAGCATGTCCAGCGGATCTTCAAGGAGCAGCAGGGCAGTAGCTCTGCTGCTCCTACAGCTGTGCTAGGGGGTGCTGATGGCAAGCAGCTGTTCCAAAGCAGGGAGGAGGTGGTGAAGTGCTTTGCTGAGCACTTTGCTGATGTCCTCAACTGCCCTGCCAAGCTCGACCAGCAAATGCAGCAGACCATTGAGGAGTTAGTGCAGAAGATGGAGGCAGGGCAAGGTGCAAACCAGCAGAGTGAAGCAGCAGCTCAGCCACCTACTGTGCAGGAGGTTGAAGAAGCTGTCTTTGCCTGTCGTAATGGGGCAGCTCCTGGGGTTGATGGTATCGCAGCGCCTATGCTAAAGCTCAGTGGGACCATGCTGAAATGGTTGCACAGGGTCATTGTGGCGGTGTGGGAGTCAGGGAAAGCGCCAGTGGAGTGGAAACGTGCACTGTTGGTGGCACTGTATAAAGGCAAAGGAGAGCGCAAAGTGAGAGATAGCTATAGGGGGATAAGCTTGCTAAGTATACCGGGGAAGGTGTATGTCTTGGTCATTTTGGCGAAGATCAGTTCTCATATCGATGCACAACTGCTTGATAACCAGTCTGCTTTTAGGAAGGGGAGGGGCCTCACTGATGCTCTGTTCACCATACGCCAGGTCATCTCTAAGTCTGTAGCATTCGATCAGCCTCTATTCATGGCTTTTGTGGATTTGCGTAAGGCATATGATTCTGTACCGCGAGACACGCTATGGCGCATCCTGCATGTGTACGGGGTACACACAAAGCTGATAGAGTTGCTGATGGACTTGCATACTGGCACACAGGCTGCTGTTAGGATGGGTGGTGTGGTGTCTGAGTGGTTTGATGTGCATGGCGGGGTGCGGCAGGGATGTGTCATTGCTCCCTTGCTGTTCAACATCTACATGGACTTTGTGGTTCGGCAGGCAATGGCTCAGATGCCGGAGGGATGTGGGGTGAAGCTAGCCTATCATGCAGATGGGAAACTTGAGCGTGATGGGTGTGGTAGTGGTGGGTGTGTGGAGCTGTTGTCTGTTCTGCTGTATGCAGATGATATGGTGTTGCTAAGTCCCAGCAGGGAGGAGTTGGTGGTCATGCTGCAGGTGATGGACAAGGTTGCTGCTAGTCTTGGGTTGCGCATCAATGCAAGCAAGACTGAGATCCTGTCCATTGACAAGGATTGGAAGGAGGGGGATGTGCCAGTGCAGCAAGGACCAGAGGTGGTTATCAGTGAGGGTGTGGTAAAAGAGGTGTCACAGTTCAAGTACTTGGGAAGTGTGCTTGTGACTGATGGCAGGTTGGATGTGGAGTTGAATATCAGGAGGGGTAAGGCTGTGGGGAGGTTTAAGCAGTTTGAAAAGATGTGGGGTACCAAGCATCTGTCATTGGCTACGAAGGTGAAGTGTTACAAGGCATATGTGTTGCCAATTCTGCTGTTCGGGAGTGAGTGTTGGTCCCTGACCAAAGTGCAATCGCAAAAGCTTGAGCGGGTGCACTCTAGCTGCCTTAGGAGCATCCTGGGGGTCAGGCTGTCAGATCGGCACACCAATGAGCATATCAGGAAATCATGTGGGGTAGCCACCTTGTCAGCATACATCACAGCAAATAGGCTGAGGTGGCTGGGGCATGTGGGCCGCATGGAGGAGGGCAGGTTGCCGCATATTGCGTTGTTCTCTTCATTACATGGTGACATGACGAGGCCAGTGGGTAGGCCTCGCCATACCTGGGAGAAATGCGTGTGTGCAGATCTGAAGGTGCTTGGTCAAGATGAGGGGAGCTGGGAGGCTTCATGTCAGATTAAGAGTGCTTGGAGGAAGAGGTTGTGGGATCTTACGCACCCTTGGGAAAGCCAACGGTTAGTGAGGTGTAGAAGGCGCACTAAGCAAGCTATTGATAAGCATGTGGAGCGCTATGTGGTGCCTTTCAGTGGCTGGGAGGATGGTGGTTCACCAGTACCTTGGTGGTGGGAGCCACCTCCAGCCCCTACTAGGGTGGTGCTTGATCCTGCTGCCTCCCCGCCACCCATGTGTGATGGAAGTGGAGCAGGTTTTGGGTTTTAGTGGTGGTGTTTGCTTCCCCTTGGTGTGCACGCCGTTGCATCTAGCCTCAGCTTGTGTGTGGCAAATCCACCATCGGTTGTGTGGCTTCGTGATTGTGATCAGGAGCCTTGTGTTTGTGGCCTAGGTTTGTTTGGCCATTGGCATTGCTGGTCTTGCGTTTTGATTGATTGATTGATTGTTATTGCAAAGGCGAATATAGCTTCGTCAAGGAACGATATATGCCCTCTGATTCTATCATGCAGGCGTGTAATGCAGCCGGGCATCAACCTGCTCATGTCTATGTGTTACCATGCAGTGCTAGTCACGAACATGTTCATTAGACCATGCGACTTCAGACCGCCCTGAAGCTTAGGGCTACGCTTTCAATTGTATTTATAGTATTTCTTTCTTGGTCATTTGGTGTCTCATTGTCACCGCTTCTCCTGTTCTCTTGCCCTCTCCTAAAGTGGTCTCCTATGCAAAACTGCCCCTGCTTCTCGCGCATGCTATGATTCTGCTCACAAAGCAAACATTTTGGGATGCCAAGTACCCGTGGTCACCCTTGTAGGCGGACTAATCCCTTGCCCTCTGTATGAGTCATGCAAAAGCCTAAGATTTTACCCAACTCTAGCTTATCTCTTCCGATGCCGCTTGCCGTGTTATGTTGTGTGGCCGCAGGCGTCTAATGCAGCCTGGCATGCAAGCAGCTCCTGCTTCTTGTGCTATGAATTTGGACCTAAACTTGAAACTTTGCTGTTATTGCAACTGACTCTCAAATGGCTATTGGCAGTCCTCTTGTTGTTTGGGCTGATATGCCTTGCCTCTTTTTTGTCTTGCAGGCGCCTTATGCAGCCTGGCATGCAATCAGCTCCAGCCTCTCGTGCTATGATGATGGATTACATCCACCTCACTGATGCTTGTGACAGGCAGGCAGGGGAGGAGGTGCTGCTGGTACTCAACAGGCTGCTGGGGGACTGCTGGGAACATAACAAGGTAAGAAAACATAGACCCTAAAGCCTAAACCCTAGTCCCAAAGCCCTAAACCCATGAACAGGTTGCTCTATGATTGCTGGGAATGCAACAAGGTACGGAAACATAAAGGATGGGGTTGGGAGCAAGCAAGGAGGAGGCGCTGTTGCTCCTGAAAAGTTTGCTGGGGGACTGCTGGGAAGATAACAAGGTGAGGAGACTAGACCCTAAACCCTAAACCCAAAGAGGACATGGAGGGGGGGGGGTAAATGGGACTACCCTCATCAGTAAGAGAGGGGTAACGAAAGGATATGGCAAGCAGGAAGAGGAAGAGGAGGAGAGAGAGAGAGTGTTAAGGTGCGAGGGGGTTTGCTTGCAGTGGCTAAGCTATAGGGTGAACCAAGGAGATACTTTAGTCCAACAACAAACTCCCATTGACTAGGTATGTACCCAAAATTCTTGGAAATACAAATACATTGTTCCTAAAATAAATCCTGAAACCCTGTGCCACTGCTGCTGTTTTCCACAGAGTGGGATAAACCTCCCTGACCTGCAATCGTCCGCCTCTGCCCTCCTCACCCCGCCCCCCTGGCCCGCCCTGCCCCACCCCGCCCAAGCAAGTGGCAGAGACCTAGCCCTGGGGTTTGCCAGTGCTTTTGCTGCTGTTGCACCGCTGGACTCTGCAATCAGCTCAGCTGCTCTTGAAAAGGTCATGGCTTTGGAAAGTGGGGGGAGGGTGGAGTTGGCGCTACTGTATGTGTATCTCTATGATTTGGTGTTGAGAGAGAGTGGGTTGGAGTTATTGGGGTTGGTGAGGATGCTGGTTGGGTAGGGTTTGACAGAAATAATAGGGTTTAGGGTTTACGTGGATGCATCCCCCAAAACCTTGACTGCTGCTTTGTTGGATGCAGGTGGGGTTGTAGAGTATGTATGCATGGGGGGGGGGGGGGGTAGGGTTTAGGGTTTACATGGGCCCATTCCTAAAACCCCGCGTGGCTGCTCTTGATGCTGCAGCCACTTGTTAGGTGCATTAGAATAGGTCATGGCTTTGGAAGTGGGGGCTGAGTGGAAGTAGCGCTACTGTATGTGTATCTTTATGATTTAGTGTTGAGGGGGAGTGGGTTGGAGCTGTTAGGTTTGGTGAGAATGCTGGTTGGGTAGGGGGGGAGTGTGGTTTAGCGTTTCTTTGGGCGCCAATTTTTCAAAACATGGAGATTCTGAACCCTAAGCTTCCGACCGGAGGGGCAAATGGCAACGCACAGCAGAGGCAACGTTGTATTGAGGGCGGTACGTGCCAAATACTTGCATGGGAAAAGATATCTCTGGAAGGGGCATTGCGCTCGCAATGGGGTGACTTTTACACCTTTGCTTTTATGGGCAAGGGGTCATATGTGATGTGTATGTGGACGAAGGAATAAGTATTGAAAGGGAGAGAGAGATCTACGCAGGGAGGCCGTGTATTGTTCTCCAGCGTGAATTTTGGGAAGGGTTCCTTGGTCAAAAGATTACACGAAGCCCTTACCGTTTTGAAATAAGTATCCCTTCAGAGAGTGGGTCTTTAGTGTCCTGTTGGTCATAAGCAACCATCCACATTACTCTTTTTCAATGTAAGATTAGTGGGAGGGGATTTTGCAAAGGTGGACACCATCCAGTGGTTTCTCTATCTGATGTTTGGTGAAGCAGGCTCATTGGTTCGGAAGATCGCGGGATTTGGGAGGAGGAGTGAAGCGTGTAATGAAACTTGGGACGGCGAAGATGGTCAGGTTGTGTAGCCTACTTGAATTCAGGAATCATGTTGCTGACTACTCTTTGTATATGTTGTTTGGTATACAGGTGTAGGTGTCTTTAACCTTCTGTTGTGTTCTGTGACCTTTGTCGGACGGCTACCTCTGTTGTTTGGGTGGCCTGTGGCTCTTGTGGAGGACCAGGCTGATATCTGGTCCTCGGTTGGTGGTTTGGTGGCCTGTCATTTGACGTTTGTCTTTTAGGCTGGGTTTTTGGCCAGGGCCCTCACCTGCGTGGCCGGAAGTGCCTAACGGTAACTAACTAAAGTAGGCCACGTGGGACCGTTCCGTGTGCTGCAAACTTCTCCGAGACAAGAAAAATGAACCTTGCAATGCTTTGAGTGGCTATATTGGGCATATAATGGCGGCAAGGCACAGGCGCTGGAGCTCGCCAAGCCTCCCGCTGATCAAACCTAATTGCTCGACTGATCGTGACGGCCGTTTAGTGAGCAACCAACGTCTGGCGATATTCCGCTGCTATAGTGGCCCCATTGGGGCCAGCCAATAAGTGTATTGCACATCTGACATGCGGCACGGCTGGACAGCGGAGTAAAGAAAGAGATCATCAAGCGCTCCGATCCCTGCATGCAGAGTCTGCAGAATCTTGCACCAACAGCTCAGACCAACAGCCAGGCCGAGAAAAGGGCTTAGACACTGCCACGATGCCACTTCAGCAGACATACTTGCTGATACATTACTCATGTTGCCTAAGCCCGACAGCTCTTGCCCAACAGGTTGATACATTTTCGTCTGATTATGATGACCTTGTTGATGAGTTTGGTATTGAGTTAGATGCCCATGGAGCCTAGTTTGGCTCCGTAACGGGCGCCCCCGGTGTGGGGCCAACTTGTAATCTTGCCCGCTGTATTACTGTTCTCCTCTCTCAACCCTTTTGCCTGTAGCGTACCTGACCAACTTTCCACTGATACACTCACCTTTTGCAAAACTGACACTTACACTTTTCAAGCGGAAAAACAATCAGCAGTAAGGTGGACGGCATGTACCAACAACCCCCCCTATGAGAGATTTATACAGCCCACTTTGCATGGTCAAAAGTCCCCAAGTGCTGCAACTCGAGGTAGGCAAGCAGGAGGACCCCTGATACCAAAAGCACGGCCCGCACACGGCCCAGTCCTGGCTGGGATTGATATGTCATGAACGCCAAAATCACATTTCGAGGAAAAAAACACCTCTCAACTTTCTGGCCATGGTACGCCTTGCAAACATCTGAGAATGCATCCGACTACACATACAATGCTTGTAGCAAACCCTACCCTACCCTGCCACGCTACATAATTTTCACCACTGCGATAACAGCCTAGAGCAGCATCCATTGGCTATCCTTCTGAGTGTGACTGCTGACCTTACATAAATAAGGTTGGAATGGAAATGCAGCCACCAATGGCATTCCACAAAGCATCGACAAAAAGTTGAGAGAGAGAAAGAACTACGCAGAGAAGGGGGGAAATCCCTTCTTGCATACGTTAAGGGAGTGGGCCCTTACCTAATATAGATAGGCCCACTACCATTCCTAATTCATGAAGCCCACATCATGAGGATCAACACCACCTCAAATCTCACAGTGCACTTATTAAGACCAGTGATACAAGCTGCCCCCACCCCATATCCAATCTGGAAGCTCCCATCCAGAGATGGAAGCACAGTTTTAAGTATAAGACTATATTCTGGCATCCCACCATTTACCGTTGCTGGCAAGGATTACTACAACTGCCCAGCAGAGGCTCGGCACAAATCTCAATATTGACAAGGCAGAGACTTGAATCAGCCCCATGGCCAAGCTCATGGGCTGAACATTACCACACATTGCAAAGGAGCCACTCCTCCACGGGCATTGGATTGGCCAGATTGCTGAGGTGTGGGTACAAGTGCCAACAATGCTGGAGCATCGAGGCCACCCCTTCTGGGAGGATATGGTGTAGGAACTGAAAAGTGAGGTGGATGGGCTGGAGGTTGTGATTTGAAGAGCCAGGACATAGTGGTCATGTTCAGGAGGCGGGTGCCCTCACTGTAGTAAGCCTACTTCCTTAACTGTACGCCGCTCATGGTGGAGCGAGCGTAGATGTAACAATGTAACAATGCTGGAGCATGCAGTAGCCGGCTGAGTGCAGCTTGGTACCGAGTGCTGGTAGCTGCTTGCAATAACTGCAGTTAGTTACACCTCTAGACATCTCATTCATGGTGACAACTTGCAACTGAACCCCCAATCCTCCTGCTGTAATTACTGTGATATATGGCGGCTGAAACAGCCTCCAGTCCATGTTGGTGCCATCACCAGAGAGATAAGATCGGCGGCCCTCTGTCACATGGTGCACAGCACAAACAAGTCCCACATGCAAAAATCCAACAAGCGGATACAGCACCATCATCACTGACTTCCATCCAAGGTTAGTGCTTTCACCGAAGGAATTCATCTCCTGAGGCTGGCAAGTTGAGGCTGCCACCAGCAGTTGTGGGGTTACCTGAGACCCAAACGCTCTTGCAAGTCGACCCAAGCAGGCTGGGAGAAGGCACAGATGCCTATAAATGTGACAACCACTATGTGTCTGCCTCGCTGCCACAACACCTGGTGCCAGCAGACACACAAATAATCATTAATCCTTTCTGCAATGCTTCCAATATCTGCAAAGCATACAAAAAAATCAAGATCCCTGCCACAGTTGAAAGGGTAGCGTGTGCAGCCTGTCTTGTGCAAGCAGCTCCAACATGCAGTACCAAAAGATTTTCATAACTGCATACTCAACACCCGCAGGCGGGAAGAGCCTGCAATCACAGGCAAATGCCTGTTGTCTACAGCTCCTAGCCACCATTGCAGCTAAAGGCATACATACGATACGCATACTCTGGGGTAGGTGGTCCTCACTAAGTAGGCCTACTTCCTTAAATGTACGCCACAAATGTTCTGTGCATAGATGTAATCATGTAACCATACGATACGCATCTGTTACTGCAATGTGCCATGAATGACAGAGAACGACTGGCATTCTGTAACAACCCCCATGATTGAGCACTTATTGGTGTCAGATGTTGTCTGTAGTGCATACTGCAGTATGGGCACACATATGTACGATTTCAACAGTACCCAACAATAACACATGTTCCCAAAAGTTATCCTGAAACACCAAGCAGGCCCCTATGTCTGAATGCGTCACTCCCCAGCCAAAACAAAACTTCAATATGCACATTTCTAGCATTCTCAACACACCAGGCACGTGCACAGGATGCGAACAACATAGTGGTACAGTGGCATTCCCCAAGACACCAAGTGCGTACACACCATTGACCGTCCAAAGCCGGTGCACGCACACCTATAATCCTGCTTGAGCAAGGGTGTGCACATGATGGAAGCAACACCTATAAATACACAAACTTACAGAGTCCAGAGTTAGATGTACAGATCAGATAAATCCTCAACAAAGCTGATGATCTCAGGATCTTAGGCAACTGACAGAGAGAGAGAGAGAGAGAAAGAGAGAGAGAGAGAGAGAGAGAAAGAGAGAGAGAGAGAGAGAGAGCTACGCAGAGAAGGGGGGAAATCCCTTCTGACAACTGGCAACTGGCAACTGACAAACCAACGCTTGCACGACGTGTGACGGGAAGAGTCAGGTAAAAACGTCCACAAGAAAGTCCATTGTATCTCAAAGTGAAGCACATCCAACAGGCCAATATAGTGGCTACATATCAATTCTGTAAGTAAAATGACACCCCCCATACCCCAATTGTAAGACCCCAGCCCACACCAAATTTGCACAAGCACCCCCATATGCAAGACAGAGCACACCACGTCTTGTTGCAGTTAACTCCCAAGCCGCCTGAAACTCATACGTTTACTCAAGTGAGTGATTCCAACCGCCACTGACTCAACACGACTGTGCTTCTGACACCCTTGCAGCATGGATACCTTACCCACATGGCAGCGGTTGCAAGATCAACACCACACACCAGATTCTTTTCCCAACGGCTATCATAAAACAGTCTCTCATGGTATCAGCCCGCATTGGGCCATCTCCCCCCCCCCTAGACCCATAATGCACGCCAAGCACCCACTGGAACCTCCAAACAAGTCGGCAATAACTACTACATCAGCTGGAGAAGCACACGCATGCAATTGTCACGAATCCTCTGGCAGCAACGACTACAAAATGGGTTGCACGGTAGCTGAACAAACACAGACAGCCATTACACAAGGGCACTTTGATGCTTTACAAGCGACCATGCTGATCTGACGGCTTCACCTGATGCTTGCTGAAAGGTTCAAGACTGCACACACAAAGATTATGTTTGTTACCCTGCTGCCTAATTTCTGCATCCCCAGTGAAACCAAAAAGACAAAGCATTGTACCTCATGTTGCAGCTGCCATCCATCTTATCCCGAGTACATACGGAATGCCATAGCATACCCCTCAAGCACATGTCCATGCGAGAACGCACAAAGGTGGGCATTACCGCTGAGAGATGGACCATGTGTGGTTGAAAGGAGCAACGAACTTCTCTTCTGCATTACTGCATGGGCTATCAGAGAGCAGAAGACCTATCTGCCCAGAGCTTCGTGCCTGGATGCTGCATCCCCGAGTGCCAAAAACAAGCCTCGCTGCAAGACAAGGCTCAAGACCAGCAGAGACGACCATTCCACAAACCTCCACCAAATGAAGCCCTTGCACCACAAAGAGCCGCCAGTAGTAAGGAGTGATGCTACACAAAGCAGCAGTGAATTGATTCTGTACTACAATCCAGCCAGTACATCCAATACTTGAACTGTCAATCTCTTCACTGAACACTTCAACAGCTATGCAATGGCCTTGGAAGGCATTTCGGGATTGACAGGCACATTCCTGCCTGCAACGATGCATTGAAAATGAGTGACCTTCTGGATTACCAACCTCACTGGAGCTCGTGTGGGGGGAAAAACTGTCTCTAAAAAAGCAGTGCCACTTCCTCCTTGCTTTAGGATACACTGCTTAACCCTTGGAATGCTAAACAATGCGGCTTCATGTCAGCCACCGACGTACATTATCGCCAACCTCAAGGTACCTTATGCAATTGCAGAGGCCCTCACCCACTTGTGAATGCCAAGAAGGCGTCTCTCCAAACTACCTGCTGCCTCCGTTGCAGCAGGTTTGCAGGGAGCATCACTTGTGACTGTAGCACACTTCTCACCTTCATGCAGGAGTTGTTCCTCTACTTCCAAAACAAGAGCTTGCGGCGTAGAGTCATATACACACCAGGGGCCTTTGGAGCAGACGCAGCAGCCACAGGGCCTGACCTAGCAGCTGCGACAGAGACAGCTGGTGGCTCCGCAGGTGCTTGAACTTCTTGATTGGGGTACCGGCTGACCACACGATTTTGTTTGTGCAACAAGGGCAGCACATGGGGTGAAGCAAATGCTGATGCAGGGGGTTCTGAAGAACTTGTCGCCGTCGCTGCTGCTGCTGCTGCTGTTACCAGACACGAGGGGCTGGGGCTAGATGCGAAGCGTGCTGCCAGGATGGTTGGGTGCACAATGGGGCTCCCACCAGGGGAGAGGGTTGATGCTGGGAAGTAGCCTGTACTGCAATTACTGCTGCTGGAGTCATCACGAATGCCACTACGCTGGTCGCCATGATTAGCTGCTGCTATTGCTGCTGCTGCTGCTGGTTTCACACAGGGACGTGTCACGGGGCTAGGGTCCTGATCACACTCGGGTGTGAGCATGTTCATCTTGACTGCTGCTCTGGTGATGTACTGCTTGGTGACGAGGCCACTGGTGACGCAGTGACTCACCAGAAAGGAGGAGAAGCACCACAGGGAGTTCTCAGCAAGGAAGCCAAGCAGCGTAGAGAGGGTGGAAGAATGGAGGTCCCACTCCTCCTGAGCATCAGCTCCTCCTGCCCCTGCTGCTGCTGCTGTCGGGAAAGCGGCAAATGCCGCAAAGGCTGGGTGCTGATACTCCATGATGTACTGCACATCACTGCAGAACAAGCTGAAGTGCTCCCTCCATGCACTCACATGCCTGCTGGTGCGCCAATAGTAGAGTTCAACAGGAGGAAAACCGTCTGATGTTGCTGCTGTGGGGCGTGCTGGGAGCTGCTTGCTGCTGCTGTTGCTGCTGCTGCTGCTTCTGCTCCGGTTGCTGGCGTAGGGCTCCGTAAAAGCTGCGAGTGCTGCAGGAGGTGCAGCTCCTGGTACAGGGGTGAGCCACTCCAGTGCTGTGACCACAGGGTTCTGCTCCAGCACAGGCTCGGCCGCGAAGCCCATGGGTGCTGGTACTGTCTGCACCATTGCTCTGTACAGGTTAGTAACCTCCTCCAGTACAGGTTCATTTGGTAGGACGATGAGAGGTGCAGCGTTGTGCAGCTCCTGTGGTACGTTGAACTCCAGGCAACCAGTAGCAGGACACCAGGAGGAGGGACGCTGGAGCAGCAGCTGTAGGGTGCCAGGCTTGAACTGGGCAGGGATGGGGACCCTTTGGAAATGGCAGAAGCAAGAGAAAGACAAGAAACTTTAGTGAGCATGTACAGCATTCCTGGACTTGGCGCTCCTCATATTTGCAACCTGTGTCATGCATGCTCCTGAAGGTGCTGCATCTGCTGGAGACCTGCAGCACCATCACAGGAGGCGAAGTATGCCAGGAAGACTATGCAACCTTTTGGAGCCCATGCAGAAAAGTTATCACGGTCTGCATGCTTGCATGGTTGCACCCACTGCTCATTTAGGAGGCTGCAGAAGCCACCTTGCAGCCCCAGCTTGACCTGAACACCTCAGTATGAAGCTGAATGGATCACAGCTCATGAACCACCCTTCCTACTACTTGCCTGTTATAAGGCTGTGAGTTCCTCACCTGAGCTGCAGCACCAGATCACCTTCTGCTGTGACCACAGACCTGACCAGAAGCTGTGCAGCTTCAAAGCTGCCCAGGAGGTTGCCACCTTCCAGCACAAACAACCGCCAAGTCAGCAGCAGCTCCCTTGCCTGAGGGTCTGAGTTAAGCATGCCTGCAGAAGCTCCTGCAGCTTCCTGAACCAGTCCCAACTGCTGCTGCTGTTGCTGAGGAGGCCATGCTGGAGCTTGGTTGCGGCGCCTTGGTGCCCCTGGAGGACAGAGGCTGCGTGCTGCTGCTGCTGCTGCAGATGAAGAAATACCAGCTTGTGCCATGGACAGGGGGCTGAAGGGCTGCTGCTGTTGATAGTGCAGAGGAATTCCGCTCGTTGGTTGCAGGAGGGACAGGCAGGTACAGCAGGAGATCCTGAAGGTAGCTTCCACATGTTGTACACTTTCCTTCACCAAAAGGCATGGAGGTTCCAGGAGCAAAGGTTGGGCTGCTAGCGCAGCGCTGGGATGGAGTAGGACGTTCTGAAGCTGGCCGGAGTGCATAGCCCGGATAGCAGGAGGGCATCCAGGCTGTCTTTGAGGCGCGTGCAAAAGGCATGCTGCCAGTGTAGGTATTGCCATTGGGACATGCGGTTGGCAATGGACAAGCCTACAATTAGGTCGAGGGACTGCTCCTGTAAAGGAAGGAGGGTACAGCAGGCTCATGAATATAGGGTTTTGTGGAGTGTTACGGCTAATGACAAGTGTAAACCTTGGCTCTACTTGGGGCACACGAGGCATGTCGAAAATTTCGTTATGAGGTCCTTCCGCCCCATAACAGCAGACAGGATCGAGGGTCAGCTGCCCACACTCAAGGCATTTAACACCTTGCTCAAGCCGCAGACGGGTGCCAAAGGTGAAGGGGATAAGAGGAGTACCACGTGAGGTATCGTAGCTGTTGCAACACGGTCATGGGAACTTTGGCTGCAAGAGCATATGTGGTTTGCTGCTGTTTTACTGAAATCAGCTGCAGTAGCAGAGCCACTACCAGCCACCAGCTGGTACTGTGCAAAGCTGCAGGGAGGCAACCTTTCGCACTTACCCTGGAAGCCCCTATTATATGCCTGTTAAGCAAGCGAACGACTTCAAAGCACTTCCCAGGTAAGCCACTCGATACCGTCCGGCAGTTTCTACGCAGTCAGTTTCTGTCTGTAAAAGAAAGCTCCTTACAAAGACGTGCTGTGTGCGTACGTTAGTAGGTACAATGCAAAATCACATGCGTTGCTTCCATGTCAAGCTATTAGTCTTGTCGGTACGAGCCTCGAGCAGCACAGAGTTGGGCAGCGCATATGTATATCAGTGGTGTCTGGGACAAAAATGTCTACAAGGCAGGTAAGCCCTACTATGATTGATATTTGATATACCTTGGACTTACTGATTATTATGATCATATCAAACTGCGTCCGTGATCAGGACAAGATCAGTTTAGGGGACTCAGCACAACGGTAATCTCTTGGACGGCAATGCTGCACGAGGATTTCATCCAGGCGTATCCCTAGTGCTTCGAAGGACACCAGGGCTAGACGGCTGCTGCATGCACGCTGTACGCCAATATGGTTAGTTCGCACCTGCTGAAGGGAGGTTGCCTCTCTTCCCTGCCTTGTACTGAAAGTAGTATGTTATTAGTCGACATGCTTGTCAGATGAATGTGAGACATTAACTGACATAGTGACCAGTTTGTGGGCTTGCAGCCGTGACTGGCTTTTCTGATCAGGCAAGACTGGCTTCTACTGCAGTAGCAAAACTTGCTTCACTCTTGCACAGCTGCAGGGTTTTGAGCCAGCCCTTCAGCTTTGTCTGCAATTTTCCGCTTTGCCTGCCTGCCAGTTGTTGGTTGGACCAGTCGGGAGGAGGGAGCTGGCACGTGAACAGGCCCTTGGAAGTGAAGGGGCAGGCTTCAGGGCCGCTACTGCATTCTGAAAGGGTAGACGGCAACTGGCGGTGGCTCTAGTAGTATTGAACAAGGATACCCAATGGCTCGACAGCCTTCCCAGAAGCCGAAGACCAGTGGAGGTCGCGCCCACCTCGTTGGCTTCAGTGCAGCGAGCTATCCAGGTGCGTTGTATAGGAGTCGAAAGATAGAGCAGCAGCAGGACAATACTGGGCAGGTACTGCACCGCGACGACATGTGCAGCAAGGCAGCCAAGTGGGCAAGTGGGCGATCAAGTCTTAGGGCGTGAGACTCAGGCCGGGCTGCTTGCTGCACTTGAGTGAATCAACCGAAGAATTGCAGAAGTCGTATGTCGCAGGGTCATAGGCCTCGTATCACACTCGAGGTATCGCATGCTTGCCGGCTTGGCATTAGCATGGGTAGCACGTATCTGAACTGACCTTTGCAGCTGCCATGCCCTAAGCACCATTGTGGCAGTCAGTTTCACGTTGCTTGGTGTATCTTCAGAAATGATTTTATTGGCTGCTTTCTTGGACAGATGCGGAGAGGCCACATGCAGGCTCATAAGCCAATCTGCATTGAAAGGATGGCCTCGAGGGTGACTTCAGACTTTTCACTCATCTAGCTTGTCTTGCAAGTGCACTTGTGATGTGCATGTGCCCAAAAAGTCAAACCTCGTAGGGATGCATGCAAATACACCATGGTTCCGCTTTTATGGATGCAGGTGATCTTGATGATGGGACTGGGAGTACTCGCCTGGAACGAACCTTTCCTCACCAGGCAAGTCATCCCTTTCAACCTACAGACCCTTTCCAAGCTGCAGACAACCATGTCATCACTGGCAACCTCTTCCTTCTACCTCAGCTGCAACCCAGCAACCAAGCACCCCTCTACACAAGCTGCAACCCCACCAGTCAAGCCTATGCAGATGCTTTTACCACTGCAGCAGCAGCTGCGGCTGCGCCCCTACAAGGCATGCCCCCAGCCTTCCCTCAGTATTCTCAACAGCAGCAGATGCAGCTCCAGGCCTTTCAGCTGCAGCAGTATCAAGCAGCACACGTGCAGCACAGCATGATGTGCTCAGGCCAGGCTTCCTGCAGCACAGCCTCCAGCAACATGTCCATGCATGCAGTGTCTTGGCAGCAGGCTAATTGCAGCGTAAGCATTACAGCCAGCATGCTGTCCGGCAGTGGAGGCCCTGCAGCAGCAGCAGCAGCAACTTCACACTGCACCAGCATGCCAGTACTCTATGGCTGCTTCAAGGACTCCCGTCACCACCACCATAGCAGCAGCAGCATGATGGCTTGTAAGTATCAGCAGCAGCAGCAGCAAGAGCTTGCAATGTTACCTGCTTCTCTTGCCCCGCCTCCTGTTGGGAAGCCCCCGCTAAGGGCCCCACTGGTTTCATCCATCCCCATGTCTATCCAAGCCAAATTTTCAAGGCATGACACCAAGATGATCGATGGCCCAAGTGAAGCTCCATTTGAAGGTCTGCAGAAGGAGCTGCAGCACCTGCAGCAGCAGCAGCAGGCCAGCTTCGGTGATCCTGCCAACATTCCTGCTGCTGCTGGTGCTGCTTATGAAGATCACACTGCTGCAGCAGCTCCTTATGGACGGTGGAGCAACCAGCACCAGCAGCATCCCGCATTCCTGGACGGACATGTTACACCAAAGGCTGCCAAGCACTCAGGCTGGATGCCAAGGAGCATGTCCCAAGATCTGATGTGCAGCGAGGAATTGGACTTGCCAAGCAGTGTGGTATTACCAAAGGCGCTGCTGTGTGATGAGGCCCTGAAGGAAGATGGTTGCTACTATGAGGATGAGCCCAACAGCAGCACCAGCTGCAGCACTGACTACTACTACAGCTGCAAGTCTTCTGCAAAGGCAAGGCTGGACCTGAGCAGGGTGTCACTCTACACAGATGCCAACAGTCCTGATGCCTTGGCATGGTGCAATGACGTCATGCAGAAGCTCCAGTTGCCAGGTAAGGGGGACATGCCTGTCATACACCTGCTTTTTACAGGTACATGTTTGGAGCTGCGGAAGTTTCTGTGTGCCAGTGGACGTTGTAAAGACAGCTATCATATGCTGGAACATACTGCTTTCTGCATGGGTCTATTAATATACTGGTTGCCATTGTGCAGGAATGACAACCGTGGCATCTAATGCAAAATGTAGGTAATACTTTGAGGGTCTCAGGGATGGCGGTGTTCAGGCAACAACAGTGCGAATCGGTCTTACAGGCAATCACAGGTCCTGAGGTTTGCTTGCTGGCTGGTGTACTATGGGCATGCTATTCCAGACTTTGCTTGCAGGCTGGTGTACCAATCATGCATGCTGTTTTGAGCCCAGAGCACTTTGGTTAGCTTTGGAAGCTTATTTGTAAATCGATTTGTAAGTCGTTGAAGGACTGCTGCCTTCTGCTGCTTCTGCCTCTGCTGTTGCAGGTGGTGTGGTCTTCACGCCTGTGCCCCAGGGCTGTTGGCTGGCTCAATGGGCTACTGCCTGGCACTTCCCTGCCTTCACCATCACCCTTGGCAGCAGCTACTTCCAGCGTCTGCTAGTGGCTCTACCCCACCTGGCAGAGGCTGTAAGGCAAATTCCAAGCTTTGCACTGTATTGCCCCTACTTGCCTTCACAGAATAAGGTGAGAAAATGACACTACTGGCTCATGCCAGAGGATCATAAGCCCGATATCAAGCCTGATTGGCATGATGGAACCTGTTTGCATGAAAATCTGATATTGGGTTTTTAATGAGTCTGCAGGCCCTGTACACGCAGACATGTAGATTGCAGAGCTGCAGCAGATGTATTTGGATGTGCAGCAGAGAGTTGCAGTAAATGCCTATAAGTGATGTTGTGACCAAGCGGGGCATCATTGCTTAAGGTCATTACTAGCTGAGGTAATTGTTGCTTGAAGTCGTTCCGCAGCTGCCTGAGGTGGTTTTCTAACCTTCTGTTGTATTGCTTCTGTTGAGGTGGTGTTCTAACCTGCTGTTGAGATGCTGCTGACATGTTCAATCGTACATTGGTAAACCCACCGGCCATGTGCTGTAGAGGAAGCTTTGGAATTGGGATCTGATAGATGTCTTGTTGCATGTGCTGCAGGTCTTTGCATGTGAGGATCTGGTGCTTGGTGCCAACACTGAGACTACATTGCAGAGCATCCAGCTTACCTGCATCTTCCTGGCTTCAAAGATGGCAGATCAAGTACACGCCATGGGCCTGCTGCGCTGCATGCTCACAGCACTGACCCGGGGCAAGTATGCTGTCACTGCAAGGCAAGCTGCAGATGTTGAGGAGAGATGCTTGATCAGCTTGGACTGGAGGTTGGGGCCCTATTTTGCTGAAGATGCTTTAGACGAGGCTTAAAGTAACTTTCCTCAATGCACAGAGCAGGAGGCCATGTGTGAGATGGGTTGGACTAGGGTGAATGCCTGCCTTTTTCAGGGTTTGCTTTGCAGATATGCTTCAGTGTTCCTGTGCATCTGTATAAGGGTCTCGCACTTCCGTTTGATGTTGACCACAGTTTAGTGCTGGCGTTTTGGGGTGGTTGGGGTGGCATGTTCCCTCCCAGCGTGAGCATACGCTGGATCTACTTTGCCCTTACGTTCTCAACCACTTCCTTTGTGTTTTGCCACTGCTGAAGTGTTTTGACTAGTGATGCATGCTTAGTGAGAGAGGTGAATACATCATCCAAGGCTTGAATATGTTATCTTTCATGGAAATGATGCTTTACCCAGTTGATGTGCCTGCAGCCCCTCAATTGGGTGCAAGTCATGGCCTTCTGTCACTCCCTAATATGTTGGTACATGCATGTTGAGATTTGCTTACTTGCAGCATGCAGGATTTGCGCCATCTCTCTACAAGTACCAGGCACAGTGGGTCTGTTACATGGTCTTTCCATCCGAATTTGATGCATTCTTAATCCTTGCTTCAAAGTGGCAGAGAATCGTGTCTGGGACAATACACACCAAGAAATGAGTTGAAGACGGGGTATCGAGGTTGTGACATTTGAGGTTTGCGAAGCTACTTGCTTGGGGTCTTGTTTGAAGTTGTGGCACTCTAACAATCTGCTGAAGACGGGACGCTGGGACGTTACCCTTCCCAGTTTTGAAGCAGCTGGCCATTCGTGGTGAAGGCGAGGATCCCAATTGTGAAGTTCTTGCAGTACATACAGCTGTTTGAGGCATGTTGTGATGCCTGACCTGCAGCTGTCTCACTGTTTGCAAGGGGACATGGGCCCAAAAGAGCTGAGTCATGGGAAATGCGGTCAAAAGAACTGTAAGTACGTGAGACATGCACCCTGTTTGTGGTTGTGCATCAGCGGCCAATAGTGTGATTGAGATAAAAACTGAATGTAGATCATCACTTGATCGTTTTCCCTGGAAAAATTGTGGTGCGGAACAGGCCTTGCATGTCATTCAGCGGCTGGTGTGCTGATGAACAAGTTTGCAAGCATTTTGTTCTGGTGTGTGCTGGGTGAGAAGCTTTTGGGTGATGTGGAGAAAGGAATGGAAGCTGAAATGAGCTTGCCGTCGGTATTATGCAATTTATGGCTAGGCAGCTCTGCAGGGTTGATGGCTGAAGTTGAGTTCAAAAGATGTGGAAGGTTAGAGGCACCCGTTGGGGTATGCAGTGTGTTTAAAGGAGCTATTGCTTCAGTGAGCAAACGAGCTTGGTCATGTGTGGTCTTCTGATGCATGCAGCCATTGCAGCTGATACTCGACCAATGTGCAGGGTATGGTTAGTTGTTTGCAGTTGGCCCCATTGTTCTCCCTTCTGGCAGCCCATGCAGCAGTCTCGTAATGATCAAGCCACAGGGCATATCGTCCACATCCCAAGTTCATTTGCAATAGTAGTTGCCAATGCTCGTGGTATGCTCATGCTGAGACTACGCATCTTCTGTGACCTACTGATCTACCTTGAGTGTCCTGACTTGTCCTGATAAGTTGCAAGTTGTTCAGACTTGATTGACACAGCGCAGGTAGGCAGGAACTGGGCCATACGTTCAGTTCCTCTGGGTAGAACCGAATGTAGTAATGATTTGCATTGCTTTATGTTGCATTAATGTGTAGGCTGACCTTTTGGGGGCCAAGCATGTTGTGTAGTCAACACGAATCATTGTGCAAACTGTGAGGGTGACTGCGTTCTAATGGCACGAGTATGACTTGCTTGCCTTTGACCGCTTCACTGGGTCATGGCTTAGTCATGGCCTGAATAAGAGGGTTGCAGCAGGTGCATGGGAGGTAGTGGGTGCACAGCATGATGCAAGGCTAGTTTTGGCTCGCGCAATATGTTAAGAGATCTCTTTTGGACCGTTAGAGGATCTCTTGGTAGCTTCAGTTGAAGCTATTAAAGATTGTTTTGCATAGTGCAATTAGATGGTATGTGGTTGCTTGGGCCGGTGTGAGGTGGCTGTGGTCTTGTAGCATATGAGGCACGCTTTGCATTTGAGACGGCTATTGATGCTAGAACGTACCAATCTGTTGCCTACGAATGCATTAGGACACACGCTCAAGCTCAGGCTTGCTTGGATGGCTGGCCAAAGACATTGTATATGTTTATGCATGGCGGTGTTGAAATTGTGTATGCTACAGCAGCATATCAGTTATCCCAACTGACTCGTTAAACATGAACGTGTTTTAGGGGGGTTGATTAGTAGTAGGATTTTGATGCTACAATGTTAGGCTCAGCAGTCCCTGGGAGAGCTTTGCTGGAAAAATCTAAGCCAAATCTAACCCATGCCGGAAGTCAAACTAGGGGCATGTGTTTTGTTTCAGGTGGGCCGCACCAAGCGCCCTGAGTATTTTGCTGTGCATGCTGGCAGTAGCATTGCATTGCCATGAACATTCATCTTAAATGCCCGTTTTGGTGGTTGTGGGAAAGGCTTCAGTGTCAATCAATCAATCAAAACGCAAGACCAGCAATGCCAATGGCCAAACAAACCTAGGCCACAAACACAAGGCTCCTGATCACAATCACGAAGCCACACAACCGATGGTGGATTTGCCACACACAAGCTGAGGCTAGATGCAACGGCGTGCACACCAAGGGGAAACAAACACCACCACTAAAACCCAAAACCTGCTCCACTTCCATCACACATGGGTGGCGGGGAGGCAGCAGGATCAAGCACCACCCTAGTAGGGGCTGGAGGTGGCTCCCACCACCTAGGTACTGGTGAACCACCATCCTCCCAGCCACTGAAAGGCACCACATAGCGCTCCACATGCTTATCAATAGCTTGCTTAGTGCGCCTTCTACACCTCACTAACCGTTGGCTTTCCCAAGGGTGCGTAAGATCCCACAACCTCTTCCTCCAAGCACTCTTAATCTGACATGAAGCCTCCCAGCTCCCCTCATCTTGACCAAGCACCTTCAGATCAGCACACACGCATTTCTCCCAGGTATGGCGAGGCCTACCCACTGGCCTCGTCATGTCACCATGTAATGAAGAGAACAACGCAATATGCGGCAACCTGCCCTCCTCCATGCGGCCCACATGCCCCAGCCACCTCAGCCTATTTGCTGTGATGTATGCTGACAAGGTGGCTACCCCACATGATTTCCTGATATGCTCATTGGTGTGCCGATCTGACAGCCTGACCCCCAGTGTGCAAGATCAAAGGGAGCTAGGCTGGGAAGCTACTTTTTTGGGAGTTCATGCATCTGACTGGCTACTTCTACTGGGCTTGGGAAGGTTGAGGCTGCATGTCGGTGCCTTGCACCGGCTAGCAGGTCAGGTGGGGCCATAATTGGCTTGTTGTCAAGCATGTGGTGCCCTTTAGTATGTGCGTCGACTCCACATTTTAGGAAGCTCGACTACCTATGTTTTTGGGATGGCTTCAATTGCAAGTATATGTCTGTTGTCAAGGCATTTGTTAGGGCATGTGAGTTAGAGTCCACAGTTGAGCTGGCTTTATTTGCTAGTGCCAATCTGTTGCCCATGCACTTGTCCATGGGCAGACTTGTTTTCGGCTTTTTGGATGGCCTTTTGGATGGCTGGCCAGGCCATGTACTAGCAGCATTCTTTCAAATTGTGATTGCAATTGGTTCTGAAAGTCGTGTATACTACATCAGCATACAAATGAAGCTCTCTCTGCTGTCTGGCTCTCTTGCTTCATTACAGTGAACAGGGGGTGGGCTTTTTTGTTGGGGCCTATTTGTTTATTTTTTGGTTGGAAGCCACGTTCAAGCTTAACAATTGCTTTGCTGTATAACTTGAAGAGGCCCGTGAGCGGGAAGGCAAGCAAACGGCATAGCGTCATGACTTGGTAGTTGCCTGCATGCATCTTGCTTTGTTAATTGTACTCGTGTGAGGCGATCCCCTGAGGTTGTTTTGTTAACGGCTCTGAGAGGACTTCGTTATGAAGAGAGGTGTCAAGTCCCCATTGAAGTATGCCGATCCAGCTTTCACAGTGGGGTTCTGTTTGCAGTATGGGTGCATGGTTGGGAAGTTGCAGAAGGACCTATCCAGTGTTCCAGCCATCCGTGGATGCGCTGCAGTCGTGGTATCAGATCGATGCAAGGATGAATGAGCAGGTAAAACATTTGACACATTTCATTACTTGCACATGAGACCGACCATGTAGTAGAAATGTATTTATTCATCTGGAGCAAGTTGCAAGAGAGACCGTTCCCTGTAGCACATGGGCTGCCTTGCCGATCACCAAGCTGGACAATCTGCCCTGCATGTGTTTTGTCCAGTATGTAATTTACATGGTTTGTGTACACACTTCTGTGTACTACAGGTTGGGTGTACACAACCCGAGGCTATCAATGCAGCCCATGTGCTGCCAGAAACCTTTACGAGCCAATTTTCAGGGCATACCCCACGTACATCTGCCCACATACAAAGCATTACTAATGCAGAAGTACCTGGATGAAACTACACAGAATGTAAGCAAAGACTGCCCACATCCATGCCACAGCTCAGCCCAAATCAAATATCTTTACGAGTATGGCTGCCTATGTGCAGAACCAAGCACATAAATCCATAAGCAAAGCCCTCTTGGCTCGCCTTGCCATGACCGCCATCTTGCAGTAGCTAATGCACATATATACGGGCCGCTGTATTTAAGACCGCGGATACTGCAGACTTTCTTTGATCCCACCGGGTCTGCCTACTTGCTGGCCATTTGGCTGTGCCATATGGAGGAAAGCAGAACACCTGCAGATTAGCTCCCACCTTACTGCAGCCGCAAAGATGCAGCTAGGGTAGGAGGGGTTACTACAACGCCCCATGTGTGCTAAGTACCGCCTCCATATTTATACAATGCAGGGCTAACGCCCAATGCCCACTCACAATAAGATGCACCTGGTTTGCTGACCAACCCACTTTCTGGGGGAGAGGGATAGTAGACAATACTACCAGCCAGGAGTGCACTCATCATTGACATATCCATCCGTTCTCAGTTTATTCCATATCCTGATATCATTTCACAGCAACTCCCTGCTATTGTGGCAGTAAACACAAGCATCTCAATCTCAAACCAAACACTCTGATGAGCTTTGCAAACCATATACTAAAGTGACATGCACCCAATTTGAAGCACAGTACCACCACCTTCATTCAGTGAGTGTTAGACTACGTTTAATCATATTGACTCTGCGACATATAGCGGCTGTTGGAACTGCCGCTTAACTATGCAAAAATTAGGCCGCATGGACCCAATATCCAACCAGGCAAGGTTTCCCCAAAGTAATATAGGAGTATGCATGTCAGCACACTACCGCCGATGGCAGCTCATATTATCACCCAGTAAAGAACGTGAGATGGTCCTTTGATTGGTTCTCAGCAGGACAGCAGGACAGCAGAACGACTGCATCTCATAGCACCAACCTCGTTTTCAGCACACACCATGTATGATAAAGCAAGAACAGGGAAACAGCGAGACACTGACCCTGGCAACTAGAAAAACCCATGCTGCTTCTGCTGCTGTCTGGGCAGGAACTAACAAACAGCAAGAAACTAAGTGCAAGCAGGACTCTGCAATACTTCTGCTCACCTATGCTCACAGCATGCAGGGTAGGGAAGGAACGCACCACGTGTGCTAGTACCGCCTCTTTTTTAAACCTCATACACATGGCTACAGCCCGGCGTGCAGTCACTCTGCTCACAGCCAGATGTCAGCGCCATACACCCTCTGCAAATGTCATGACCACACATGTCTTGCGAAACAGAACCTCAGCGACATGACAATCATTTCAGCAGTTTGACTGGTAAAGACTTCATCAGCAGGGGAAGCACTAGGGTTGGCCAAGAACTAACTAACCCGTGCAGTTACATGCATGGCGCTGATTATGCAGTATTTCTAAGCACGTCAAATGATGTGCACTCAGACGCCCATGTATGGCATCATGCCCAACAGGCAGGGCACGATACGATAAACCTTAGGTCAATGTTGCACACTCAGCACAGCAGCGGCTTGATAAGCCTTTCTAAGACGTGTGCGGCCTATGGCACTTTTGGCTACTCATGGCATATCATGGAATGTAACAAAGAACCTGCTTCCTTGTGCCTCAAGCCCAATCCCAAGCCCAAGCAAACACTGGAAGCCATCTGATATCCAGATGTAAGTTCGTTTCTCCAAAAAGTTCCGATGCCCAAGACATCTCAGGCTTGCTTGACCCACTGCCACAGCCAATGCAGACCCTTCAGGCCGCATTCCAGGTAGAGCCAAAGTAAACCCTTGGAAGCATACACCAGACTTTGCATTGTCTCCACAAAGGAGCCAACGACAACACTGCAGACTTCCTACTTCATGTCACTTGTACCTTACCCTTTTTATCTAGAACCGCCCTGCACGTCTTGCACGTAGACATTTCACCAGCTGGCCAGCAACAGAACAGAAATAAACGGGGCCCGGCAGTGAGCGAGTATATCGACAGAAGAATGCTAGCAACTTGCACACAACCAGCTAGCAGCAGTACATCAGAGCAACTTTTGCGAGGGAGGAACTGCGAAAAAAGGCTATCATGTATCATCGGCTGCCAACAGCGGAAGGCGACGACGCAAGTATTCTGGCCTCTGGGCACAAACGGTGAAAATTGCTGACTGGAAAAGCATTGGCACATACAGCTACATACAACTGAACGAGGATGAGAAGGCCCCATTCATCATGTTTTCCCTCCATCAGATATCTAAAGGAGTGCACTTGACCAGCAACTGCACCCACTCACAAGAAGAGTGAAACCTTTGCTTGATGGTACGATACAAGCCAAGAAGCTTGAGCAGCAGTTGCTGAAACAGCAACCCTCAGCTCATGCACATAAAGCTATAGGGGCTTTCAACAGCTCATATCTAAATTGCCTCAGCATAATTGAGGCTGTAAGCGCAGCCCTGTGGTGCCTAAAACTCTTAGAGGCCCATCAAAGTCAGTGCATATACTGGCATTATAGTCCACATCAAAATCGATCAAAAGCGAAAAACCATACCGGTATATGCCACAAGTCTACTCAAGACCAAGCAGCACACAACCTACCCCTGATGCTCTGGGAGACACACAACCCCATGCCAGCCAATCAACCATAGCCCACATCCATCCATACAAATCAACAAAGAACTAAGACATCCCTACCTTGCCCAATTTAAGCCCAACTACACAGTGGGAAAGAGGAGGCGACAACCACATTAGAGTAGGGCCCAAACTAAGCCCTTCGTAGCAGGTGTGGTTGATCGTCCACAAACGAGCACATGAAACCGCAAAAACAGCCCCAGCTTTTTTCTCACCTTGCATACCTGCCACCTTGCAGTTGAAACAGAACATACGCGCAGCTGTACATAGGCTAGGACGGCTAGGCCTGTTGTTCTACAGGCAGGAGACAGCAAAGTCCACTGGAACAAGGAAGATGCGTATGCAACTGCTTGTCCTAACCCGCAACCCACTTTGCAAGAGGAGAGAGAATAGTAGTAGATATGCAGCCAGTGACCTCCTGCATCATTAATATACCCATCTTTATCAGTATAATCCATACATTGATATCATTCCACAGCAATACCCTGCTGTTGTGGCAAACACAAGCACCTCTTAAAACCACCAAGCACAGTAAGGAAACCATATCTAACATGCACCATTTGTAGCACAGTACCAACATCCCCATTCAGTGCATATACAACTACTATCAGCCATATAAAACGACTACAATCAACCATAATCAACTCTGAAAGTATGGCGGCTAATTGCAACTGCCACTTTACTATGCAACAAATAGGCCGCAAGGACCCAAGAATACTCAAGAGGGCAACAAGGGTATCTTCAAGGCGATATACAGGTATGCACAGGAAACCACTGCCGACTCCATGTCATTACAACCCAGTATAGGACACAAGGCGGTCCTTTGATTCATTCTCAGCACACACACCATATACACAATCGAAGCACTTTCCAAAAGCGGGGCAAAGATACCGACGCTGGTCACTAGCGACTCCATGTTCAGTTCCAATGCTGTCTGGGCATGCAGTGGACGAAAGGCAAACAACTACATGACTGCCTTTGAAGCATGCATCATTGCAAGCAGGGCATCGCAATACTACAGACCCAGAAATCACTGCGCCACACCCCACTATAAATCTCATATACATGTGCAACACCAACCCCGCCATGTCTTTTGCTCTGTGCAAAACACTGCCACAACTGAAGACAAGATAAGACCCAAATGCTCCAGGTAGGCATTCAAACTAATTCACATAAAAAAGATAAGGCTGACTCTGAGGCTTAGGCTCAAGTGTACCTCAGTGGCAATGCAACGGTCTTTACCTGCCTGCCTCCCAATACCCCATGAGATTGGGTGTTCATTACCCATGCACTACTAGCCGACTGCAGTCACAGATTATGCACAGCCAGTATATGCACACCTGGAGTGCAGCACAAAACGTGCAGTAGGTAGGTAAGTACAGGTGCATTGCAAATCACTCCTCCACCCACAAACGTGTTCTCTGCCCCCCTACACTCCTCCACCCACAAACGTGTTCTCTGCCCCCCTACACCACTCAGCTCAACAAACCATGCAACCCCCACAGGCAAGACTGCTGGTACCAGGCCTCTCCAGCCCATGCAACCCATCTCCCAGACACCACAAGCATCCACAAAACCACATATGTGCAGGCTGCAAATCACATACATGGCATTATACAAGGTCTCATACGTTCACATTCATTAAGTAGGGGGCCACCATTGAGGCAAACCTGCCCACATGTAAGGGCACGGGCGCATGTCATGCTAGCAACCCCAAGCAAGCCCTGAAGTCCAAACTCCTTGCAACAACTATCTCATGCATTAACCTGCCAACTACACACTGTCCGTTAATCCGATTTGTACTGCTGCCCCATCCACAAGGTAGATGCATGAGTATATGAAGCTAGGGTCGTTAAGTTTCGCAAAAGTCTTATCAACTGCGAAATGAAAAGACAGTGCAACAGTGGCCTTGTATGCCGCATAAAGCAGCACAGCACCAGCATATTGCAACTTCTGTTCTCCCTTGAACGCTTCGCTTCTTATCTGTCGCCGGTGTTGGGGTTGAGCAGATACGGCAGATTGATCTACGACACACAATGAAGCAGTCACCTCTATGCCTTCGGGCCATAGAGTTTTATTTAAGTCCAAGTGAATGCTGGCTGATACTGTCCAGCACCTAATCAAACCAATTTGCACTGGCAAGGCACATGGTATTGGAGACAGAGAAGAGATCCCCACGGAGGTGCCAACATGTCACCCTCTGAAAACCCTATGTCCTCAGATTTCGGAGCAGTCCAGAGATTGGATGCGAAACCCAGCAAACATATCACAAAAGTGCCGAGACTACCAAACCATCAGCCTGGGACCCTCCTCGCTTCTGTATTCGTATTTGTTCTTTACCACTGCCGCCCTTAGACAGTTGCAACCACCACCCTTAAAACTTACCCCCTGCAGTCTTGCATCATAGCCAACCCTTTATGTGCCCCTTGTACCAGCCTTCCCAAAACAACACTCCCTCTCCTTTTTACCAATCGCGCCCTATATGACCACATCCATTCCCACTCTCTGAGCAACCACCCTTGTCCCACAACGACTTATCAATGCCCTTTCAAACCTATATCAGCATCGACCTACTCACCCTACCCGACCCAATCAGTATTTGCTCTTGACTTGGCACACCATCACTCGTGCACCACCTTCAACTCGTAACCCATGGCATTCAGCCCCACGGAACCAGCCCCACGGAACCCAGCCCCACGGAACCCTTGACCTCGTAACCAAACCTTCCAACTCGTAACCTTCAGCCCCACGGAGCGCCAATTCCCTACCATCTTTGCCAATTCAACTTCACTGAGTTGGTCCAGACAGGTTGTACGGTGTCAGCATCCGCAGCACGTCCTCGGTCAGAACCCCACCACCACCACCACCACCACCACCACCGACCATCTGCTGTGGAACCCCCAGCAATGTAGATAAGTCGGTCCCTCCCAATCCTCCTCCAGCAATAAAACCACCACCTCCACCACCACCAGCAGCAGCAGCAGTGTTGAAAACCCCAGGTGAAACCAATCCTAGTTGCTCCCTTGCTCCTGCTGCTGCAAGGTGGTCAGCTATGGACACTGGAACGTAGGTCACACCATTGCCCCCCACCTGGGCCGCAGCAGCAGCAGCACCGACGGCAGGGTACATAGGAGGTCTGTTCGCAGGGGTAGGACTGGCAACCAGCCACTGCATGGCGCTGTTGCTGCTACTGCTGCTGTTGCTGCGGCCGCTGACTGCAATTTGCACTGCCTGCTGCTGCTGCTGGTTCTGGTGTTGAATTGGCTGTAGCAGTTGAGGCTGCTGTGGCATCACCACCTGCTGCTGCTGCTGCAGCAGCCCTAAGTTAATGCCTGCTAAATCACCCACATCTGCACTCCTCATTGGAGACATCCTCCCCACTCCCATGTTACTCGTGCTGCCCTCAATCAGCATACCTGAACCCACAGGGCTTAGTACGGTCCTATACCCTAAGGAAGCCCCACTCTGCACCGAAACCAAGCTGCTGTTGGCGGGGCTCAATAAACCCTGTCCAACACGGAAGCCCAAAGCTCCCGTGCTGTTACCATGGGCCAGGTAATTTTGGGCAGAAGGAGTCGTTACTGCGTAGTACTGTGGGACTTGCACGTTAGGTGTGGGGTAACTAGTGCCACCGGTGATGCTCGCATTGCCGAAAGGTGTACCAGCAGTAGCAGCAGCTCCTGGGTTGTAGAATCCAGCGTTGAACTGCCCATGCTCTCCTGCTCCTGGTCCAGAAGGGGCGAGGCTGATCGTGTGGGAAGACCCTAAGACGCCAGGGTTGGTTACCTCGAGGGAGGCAAATGCACCCTGAACCTAAGGCAGCAGAACATAACCACAGTAAAGAGGAGTCCTGGGAAAGCAGCTGTTTGCTCTTGCAGTTTGATTCAAGGCCATGTGCCGGCTTCCACTGTCTAGCTGCCAGACAGGCACAGAAATCAACAAGTATTAGTAAGCAGACCTTTAACAGCTCCATAGGAGACATGAAGATTACAAGAAAGAAGGCAGCCCCCACCTTTGAAGGGCCACTGCACTGCACTGAGGTTTTTTGGGCCAAGTACTGCCCAAAAATCCGTCCTCGGCCCTGGTTTCAGAAGCTCACAGCTTTACTGCAGGCAGATCAGTTTTATCTCATTTTATGAAACCGTATGCCATTTTATTAGTGCCAAAGGCCGTGAACCTTAAGAATGTTATGAAAAAGAAAGAGCATGCACAACGCAAGCTTTTCTTGGTTGCTGAATTCCAAGCAATCCCTCATGCAATGGCCTCTGCACATCTTCCAGTCTCTGCTTCACCTGATTCTGATACCTAAACACCAGGCCCAACGCATGCTCGTGCTCAAAACAACATGTTATTGATAACATGATCGCCTCTTAACATAACTTGGCAAAAATCGACGTACCTGCTGCACAGATGCCAAATCCTGGCCGCCAATCATCACCCCGGCAGACAACCCAGAGCCCAGCTGCTGCTGCTGCTGCTGTAACTGCTGCTGCATCTGCTGAAGCTGCTGTAGCTGCTCCTGCTCCAGAAGCTGCTCCAGGCCTGCTCCTGGCGCCACATGCACGAAACGGCAGCGCGGGCCGAAGCGGCAGGTCCCGTTTACGGCAAAGGAGCGGCAGAACTCCGTGCGGAAACGAGGGTGGTGGCCGGCAGCTCGGAGGTCGTCCATGCCGTGTGCAAACTGGCACTTCACGCCGTAGGGGCAACTGCCCTCTTTCTCCCAGTTGCGGCAGAGCTCCGTCTGTGGACAGGAGAGAGGGTGGGTGGGGAGCATGAGGCAGCAAGCAGTGTGGTTACATGGTTACATCTATCTACACACACATCATATGTGGCGTACAATCAAGCAAGTAAGTCTTCTTATTGTTGTTACATTTCATGAAATGCCACAGCAAAAAGTGCCATAGGCCCTGCGCCTTACTGCCATCACAAAGAGAAGCTAGGTGGAACAGAATGCAAGTACGCCTAGTTCTTGAAAGCAGCAGTGTATTTTAATTACATGAGGACAAGGCAGCAGCTTTACTGTTGCTCAATCATCTTGAACCCAGAAGACCACATGTTGGCATCTCTTCTCACACTAGAATTTGCAATGGATAGTTCAGTGTTGAGCATCAAGTGTTACAGGTATGTATTCGAGCAGTTGTTTAAACGCGTCAGCCAGAAGCACCTGGACAAAACATCTCAAGCACTAGTATGTCCTTCAGTCTGGCGATAGCAGCACGAGCGCTGGTGTCGCCTCTAGTCAGCTTAGTGTACAGACCCTTCCTAGCATGAAGATCACATATGGTTCTACATTAGCCTACAGACTCAAATCCCTAGCAAAGAGAGCAGGCATGGGTTTGTGTACGGAGTAAACCATTCCAGAACCTCAACTAATTGGCTGCTGAGCCCACAGAGGGACTGTTCCTTGCAGAGAGGAGAGGTTGGAGCTAGCTATGCAGGCGCTCTGCCGACCTCCATATAGCACAGCCACATGTGCTAGAGAGTGGAGATATCCATATTCTGCATGCTAGGGTTCCACGTCGAAGCTGCTAGGGTGACCACCTGTGAGCGTGGTGTGAGCAGCATGCTAGCGAGATAGACATGCCTATGTGTCCACTGTGCTGCCAGGAATAAGCGCTGCTCTAGATCTAGAGCAGCGCTTATTCCTCTTTCTAGAAAGAGGATACTAGATGGGTTTGTACCGCTACATTGCCAATTCAGGACCTCAGCTGTAATTCTTACCTTGTAGAGGTGGTTGTTGGCTTTGGATCCTGAAGCCCCCTTGCTCCCTCCGCCGCCTGCATGACCTTGGGTGGTTTCACCATTAAACCCTTGAGCCTTATCGAGAGCTTCCTGAACCCCTGCCACTGCCACCGCAGCAGTAGCTGAAGCCTCCAGTGATGAAGATGATGATGGGCCAGGTGATGACTCTTGCTGCTGCTGCTGATGAGAATCAGCCGCCAGCAGCTGCTGCTGTTGATCTGAGCCCATGATCTGAAGACGTCCTAGTAGCTCCGCTTCCTCCTCCTCCTCTTGCTGCTGCTGTTGCTGCTGCTTGGCAGAGTAGAGTTCCTGGAGGTGCAGCTGCAGCTGTAGCTGGTCTCCAGGGTTAAGGTGCTGAAGGTTCTGCTGGTGCTGTTGTAGCAGCAGGGCAAGGTCGTACTGCTGCTGCTGGGCGTGACTTGCGATTGGGGCTGCTGCGAATGCTGAGCTGCTGGTGGCTGTAGTGAGCAGCTGGCGCTGCGAAGGAGCAGAAGCAGCAGTAGAACTAACAGTTGACGGGCCTGGTGCAGGAGAGATGGTGGCTTCAGCTGTGGAGCGGAACAACATGGGGGAATCAAATGCAGCTGCTGTTTCTGTCACTGCAGGGCTAGCATGTAGTAGGCTGCTGATCCCGTCGAATAAGGGCCCCATTTCTTCTAGATGGGGTGTGCTGGGGCTACTGACAGCTGGAGCAGCGTTCTTCTCTGCTTCAACTCCACCATGCGCTAAACCCTCATGGTCCCGTGAGCCCCCGAGGTTGGTGCCAAGGTTCGAAGCGACAGCTTGTGGGACGCTTCTTGCATGTTGTATTTCCGCGTGAGCTGCAGTGTAGGCGGAAGGTTCTGGCATGGTAGCGGGAACCGTCACGAGAGCAGTCCAAGGTGTGGTGTAGTTTTTGTTGCCTGTAGATGTACTAGTCGTAGGGGACATCTCCTTTGCAACTTGCAACGCTGCCGTCATGTCCCTACAGAGCGACTTGTAAACCCTTTTATATGTCCCTGCTTGCACCTGCATACACAATACAGACACTAATGAGCATCTGGAAGCCGGCCGGAAGGGAGCGATGTCGATCAATGCACCTTTCAAAGTTGGAAGCAAATCCTTCGCATGAACTGAGGGAGTGCTGTCTACAAGGGGAAACTCATACCCAGTTAATATGAGAGGCAAACAAGCAATGAAATCTGCTGGCCGAGCTGCGTAGGGCCCGTTACGTTAGTGGATAAGGGTCAGTGAGAAGGTGAGGGCCCTTACAATTTGTGCGCCTCAGGATTGCCTGAAGCATGCAAGACCCTTCGAACCCCTTGCTGCAGCTGCAATGCTGCAAGGAAAGAGCTGCAATGCTGCATCCAAGAGCCTCTTGTCGGAAACCACGAGGCCGCACGTAGCTGGTCAGTAGTGCCCAGATGCCTCGAAATTGGCAAATGCTTGAGCGTTGAAGGCCAGCGGGTGCACACGCACAAAGCAGCACTTCTACTAACCTTCAAATTCGCCCAAGAAGAACCGCACCGAAGCTTGCCACGGGGAGGAGAGATGAGGCAAGCTTTCGGAAGTGCGAGCAATGGTCTCCGGAGGACTCTGCCCGTTGGGAGGGGCGGGCAGCTGCAACCAAGAACACTGGGTCTGGCTGCCCAGCTTCCGGGCACCAATTCAGCTCTCTGGGAGCACCTTCTTAGTGAACGTAGTTCAGTTAGGCGCGGGTCAATACAACGCTGGCTACTGGACGGTTCGACTTTGTCCCATAAGGCAATAGTTGCCGCCGGATACCCAATTGAGAAAAGATGCTGTATGTTTACTTGGCAGGATTCAGGCCTAGGATTTGGGCTTGTGGCAGGCAGCGTTGGAACGGATATATGTGGGATTGTGCTTGAGTGCTGCCGTACCTGAATCATTCTTGGCCCTGCTTGGCCGGCCGCAGGTCGGATTCCGCCCCCCCTGGGGCTGCAATGAGTCGGAAATCGACGAGCCATCCGCCGGCGTCGCTGGCCGCTTGTTAGAAACGTCCAGTCAACCTGTCAACCTTGGGACTCCGAGGTAATCAGAACTGATCACACCATGGCGCATGACATGAAATCAAGTGAAGCATGAAACATGACCACCATAAGAGATTTATACCGCAACAGCAATGGTACAGAGCCATTACTCCATAACGCCTCGGAAACAAGCCGCCTGCTGGGGGTGCACTTTTTTTCGGCCGCCGGTTGCCTGTTCTACTATCCTAACTCTATCCATCTAGTGCGTGCGTGTTAGGTTCTATAAGCGCAAGTGCTGATCGCTGATAAGGACCCCATCTCACCTTGCCACGGGAGTTGGTGCCCGCTACTTCATTCACCACAGGGGACACAATAGAACTCCCTTTTACCACACGGGACTGATTCTACCTGTAAGTGCAGCATAGAGGTAGCCTATGGAGCCTCCCTCCTCCCCCTTGCACTGGGGGCAAGCCACTACTTGTAACGGACCCCATTGATTGAACCTCCTTCGAATTTACCACTACAAGGGTAAGCGACGTATTCCTAACCTTAGGGCAAGCAGCTGAGACGTAGTGAGCAATACAATTTGAAAGCATGCATGAACAGTTCCTTATGCTCCTTCTCGTGCTGCTGCTGCTGCTCCTTCTGCTGCTGCCTAACCCTTGCTTCCTCCTGCTGCTCCTCATCCTCCTGCTGTCCTTGCTGCTACTGCTCCTTCTGCTGCTGCTGACTAACACAGTGTGCTGACTAACACAGTGTGCTCCTGCTGCTGCTGACTACCCCTTCATAATGTTGCTCCTCCTGCTGCTGCTGCTTCTCCTGCTGAAGCTGCTCCTCCTGCTGCTGCTGCCTTGCCATTGCTACAGCTGCTCGTCCTGCTGCTGCTGCTCCTTCCGCTGCTGACTGACCATTGCTGCTGCTGCTCGTGCTGCTGCTGCTGCTGAATAACCCTCCCTATTGCTGCTCCTCCTGCTGCTGCTCCCTCATCTGCTGCTGACTAACAATTGCTACTGCTGCTCCCCCTGCTGCTGCTTCTGCTTCTGCTGCTCACTAAACATTGCTACTGCTTCTGCTGCTGCTGCTGCTGCTGACTACACATTGCTACTGCTGCTCTTGATGCTGCTTCTCCTTCTACTGCTGACGAACCATTAGTGCTACTGCTGCTGCTGCTGCTGCTGACTGATCATTGCTACTGCTGCTTTGCTGCTGCTTCTCCCGCTGCTGCTGACTAAGCCTCCACCTGCTGCTGCCCTACCGTCCCTACCTACTGAGCCAGACTCCTCAAGTATTGCCATATGGCACCCGCTAAAATTTGCGACTTTATTTGACAGGGCCGTGCGTCCCAACGACATAGAATTTGGACGTTCTGACCACAGCGGAATCGGATTCCCCATGGTCAAAAACGGTATTGTACCAACTTGTCCCGCATCAATCAGACACATAGGTAGGCAAAACAAAAAAATGTCCGTTTTAAAGGCACCAATTGTGCACCTGATCTTGCTACATAAACAAGCAAACAAACAAAAATTTAACCACACCACCATTTCTACATACCACATGGTAATATATAATCTGTGTTTATCTATACCTTGCAGAGATTTCTGTCTGCTTGCTCCTTTGGGGCTCACTGGCACTATGGATGTGGGTGTCTTGTGAGCGAGCAGCAGCAGGCGGGAGCACAGCCGTAACAGTCTGTCTGTTCATCAGACTGTGCAAAAAATGATGGAAGGCTGAGGCCTGAGAAATCCCTTCGTTCTCCCTCTCTCAGAGATGGCGTTCCGTCCCTACCTGCTTGAAATTCTGTTCTGTTAGTCAACAGAACAGAACTTCAAGCTTGAAATGTTTTAGGAGTACTGCCGCACTGCTGCCGAATACACCACGCACAACGTTCATCCCCAGCTGACCGAGCCCTAGCATCATGAAACGCAGTCCACACAGTATTGAAGTCACACCGGCATCCAGTTTAAGCCATTCCCAGCGCCGACCTATCTTTAGTCTCTCGACAAACAGCTGCATGCACCAACTTTGCTTGGCAGCACTCGGAGTGCTGCTGTGTAATGACTGGAAGCTTCATGTATGTCATCCTCAAACAGGGTAGGGGGGGCGCACCACGGGTGCTGGAACCGCCTCTTCCTCCCAGCTCCCTCCCTTGCCCTGAGCAAGGCATAAAACTGCTTGGCTGGCTGTTGACTGGGTCAACTGGTCAGCGCATGGCAAGTCGAAATGGGCTGGCCTGACATACATTGATTGACTAGCAAGGGATTTAGGGTGGGCTGGTGGCAGCCATTATTGTTTGAGCTTGGACAGGAACTTGAGTATGCCGTTGGAGCCTAAGTTGGCTCCTTTTGGGTGGCGCTGCCCCTACCGGCGCCCCGCTTTGACGGGCCATTTGGTAATTGGTAATTCATCTCTGAAGACACGCATTTTATGTACCAGCTTCGCCAACATATGCTGCTTTGGATGACACATAAGCTTCCTTAAATCACCTTCACAGTAATCAAACAACTCACCAAACTCCGATCTGATTTCCTGGTAGCCAGGGCATTCCAGCATGAAATGCTTTTCATCCTCAACGGTATATGCCATGCATTTCCTACAGTACCTCTGTGCCCTCACTTGACATTTTAGTTCGTAGCAAAATCTTGTGCCTGCACAGCCCAGGACAATTTCCACCGGGAGCTGGGCCATAATAAAAAAACACAGTCAGGATGGGGATGGCGACCCTTCCAGGCACCCCAGAAGCACGCCCTGTGGACCACACATCTCTGAGTCAAAGAACAAGTTCTCACTCCATTACAGCCCTCTCTTCTCATCCAGCCACATTCAGCCCTGCGCATCCCTTGCTTGGCAGGAAACAGCAAACCAGTCCATGCCCACCCAAAACGTGCCTCCCAACCCTGCCCTGTGCCGTCCTCAGACTGTGCGCCATGAGAATGAAATGCTGTGCTGCACGTAACCTTTTGATCCTCAAATCACCCAACTCATCAGGTGACATAGGTGCTACCACAAACTCACTGTAACAGCCAGCATGGTCCTCTATTGCATCAAGAAGCAGAAGCATGCAAGGCCTCAGCATCAGATCCAGCTGAGCCATGCTCTTGCCTACCATCTATCACTATCCCACCATCCAGAAATAATGCCCACAAGTGATGCCACCAGCTAGTGCCAGGCCAGTCAGATCTCACACACATTCCTTCCTCTTGTTTGGCCCTGTAGGGTATACAGGTGGTGCAGTCCTGGTAAAACCACCATCACCACTTCCACTCACTACATCATGTGGCACTAAAGGGATGCAGTGATATCTTCCCAAATCAAGCAGGTACCCCATGGGCACTCAATCTTCCATTGCATCTTATTGACAGCCACACAAAAGTGTGTCACAACAACTCTAGCAACATGTGTCTGAGACCCTTTCCCTACTTTGGCTAAATTGAACAGCAATGGAGAGTACAGCAAATCCTAGCAACAGAGACACGCACAATCACATGCCTAGCAAAAGTGAAAAACACCCAGCAGGGATATACATGCCCTCGACAAGAACATACATTGCTTCTTTGATGCTCAGCTTGCCACAAAGCACCATTCATATCGATTCAGAGCTATTTCTCCCCATCTCCGCGTATGGTGCAGATACATTATGAAGTGCATGCCCCAGGCAGAGCACTCATCTATAAGTTTTTCACAAACAAGCAAGCGTAAAGCTTGCTGAAAGAGTAGTATTAGCAGCGCCCACAACGGCTCTGAAAACAGCAGCGATCCCAATTCCACCAATCAGGTACCAATCACCATGCTAGCCAAGCATCACTGTCGATAACAAACAGACAAATCTTAAAGCTGTGGCTGCACACAAGGCAGCTAGGTCGAAACAACCAAAAACACCGATATGCTGGTACTAGCTTGTACTTCAGCCATCTTTGGGATACCATAACTTGGCTTTCCTTCAGGAATTTGTGCAAAGCTACTATCTATAAGGTGATTACAAGCAACAACTGTCTGCAAGTTCCATTGATGATAATACTGCTCACCAACTTTCAAACTGAAGTCGTAGAGCATGCACACAATGCATGTATCCCATTACTGCTCATCCAACCGACCATTTTCATGTCCATTCACATCTTTACACCAGAAACACAGCGCCTCCTAGGGATGTTCAACTGTGTAAAAAGGCCCACCCTACTGCATGCACCGCTGGAGAGTATCGGAACTTGGCACATTGTCAGAAGTAGATACCTAGCAAGCGTAAAAACTCTATCCACATACAAGTTGATTGAGGGTCCTGAATATGAGCACAATCCATAAGCCGCAATTTAGCCTGGCTGCACCAACCAGCCCATAAACCCACCTCTACCACACCTGATCAGGGTCCACTAAAAAAACAAGCTACTAGTATGCGGCACTCCTTATTGTTAAAGAGAGCTCAAACCACGATGAAAGCTGATGTGTAGGTGCTAGAAGGGGAAGGCGCGGCAGTCTGGCGACTCCAAAGCAGTAAGCCCCAGCTACAGAAAACAGACAGTCCAATATCAAAACATCACAAGCCACCAATTGCAGAATGATTTCAGTACAACAAGTTAGAAAGCAAAGGGGTCATTACAGATTTCGCCAAAAATAACAGTCGCGATCAGCAGCAACTGAAAACGAGGTACCACATGCAAGACCCTATACCAGATCGTGTGCAGCAAAACGGTGGTTGCTACCACCTTAGAGCATCAATGTAACAATGCAATGTGTGCCATAATGGCAACATGAAGCAAGGCAAACAGCAACGTATTAGACAAGAAAGATCAGTGCGGCCCAACACCAGCACACTATGCAGGAGTCCAACCAGTACTTTAACCATCACCAGCAGAAATCATCTCAGCACAATTTCACCTGAGTAGCGTTCAGATACAGAGTACGCCAACAAATCAGGCCCAACCGTCAATTGGGCTCAAGGTTTTGCAGTGTGTGCTGACCACTTACATGGTCACACCCACATGGAGGCGCATTCAATGATGTGATAAATGTGACAGTAACGGTCCCAACCCAAAAACAAGAGGAAGCCTGCACCTAGTTGGTGCCTCCGCATGTTTCACCTCCCCCCTCTCCCTGACATGGCAAGTCCGCCTTAATACCTACAACTACCAGTAACTTCTAACCAATATATGCCCAAACCACCAGCCACCAAGCCAAGTGTGAGCTTGTCCCGGTTTCCTTGCAAAGCAAATGCAGCCTGATGTAGGCTCCCATACAGGATAATTGCCATGCGGCAACTGTGCGGTCTTGGTCGCAATACCTCCTGCAAAACATCATGCCATGCCTGCTGCATACTGAGGTCCTAATCCTGCCCCTCCTGCAGCCTCGTATGGTGCCTTATGAATGCCTTCCTGCATGAAAGGTCTGACTTCCAGGCTCGTACCATCCCCAGCACAAGCTGAGCAGCAGCAAATACGGTACTTACCCAAACTAGGCACCAGCCCCTATCCACCCTTGCCCTGTACAGCAGCCCCTCGAAGCCATCTACACCAGGACGAGCGAGCTGCAAACAGAACCAAAGCTGTGACATTGATGCCACTGACCACCTGAAGAGAGCTGCCTTGGGCCGCTGCGGGCTTACGAGATGTACCACTGCAGGAAATGGCAGGGTTCTCAGAGCCCCGCCAGCCGCATACCGCAGCGCCTCAATGGGATGCCCCACCACCAGCTCAAGCACTAAGAACACCGCGAGGCGCACATCCTGGCCCATGATCCACGCTTCCCTGTGCCTTGTCCAGAATTTTGAGCACAGCAGCATGAGGAAGATCTGGACCAGGGGCTCCAGGATCAGAAAGAAACCTGCAGAAATTAAAGAAACATATTTAGTATAAAAATAGTAATACAAAAAAACTCACTGCAGCACGGCATGAGTAGCAGAAGCAGCAGCACCGGTCAGCAGCAGGAAGGCACGACATCTCAAGACAATGTATCACGAACATGCAGATGGGCTACATGCATGACGGCACACAGTAACTTCGGGCACAGCAGCATGAGGAAGATCTGGACCAGGGGCTCCATGATCAGAAAGAAACCTGCAGCAGCATGAGTAGCAGATGCAGCAGCAGCGGTCAGGAGCAGGAAGGGACGGCATCTCAAGACACAGTATCGCGAACTGGAGGTCAGGTGCTGATGGGCTACAGCAGATGCGCTACATGCATGAAGGCACACAGCTGATGGTCAGGTACTGAAGGTGTCACTGAAAGAAACTTACCCTGAGAAAGTGTGTATGCTTGGTTGGGATGACAATTATACCGGCAAAACGACAACCCAAAGATGATTGTGGACCCCTAGCAACGGTTCTGTGCTTGTAAAGCTTAGTTACCACACTGCCAGCTAAGCATCAGCATCCGCACAGACAGGATGTGTGCTATGCAGCGCCTCTCTTTTTCCATATGCTCAGCCCCTGCTTTACAGGACCGTGAAGACCATTCCACAGGAGTGAATATCAGGCCCGGAGGTTGGGTGCAGATGACTACCACAGCAGGGGAGAGGCCTACTAGCTTGGCCCTTCCAGTTGCAATCAGGGAATCAATCTGCAGCATAGTACATTGCTGCCAGACATGAACATCACCAACACAACAACCTAGCCTCTCAGCGCGAACCTGCTTACCAAATATCTTGTAGGGTGGCCAGACCTGCCACTGGACCATCTGCAAGTACCTCAGCATGAAAATCATAAGCACCACCACAGACAGTGCCTTCCCACCCCAGTCGAGGCGGCGGCTGTGCTTGGCCTTAAACATGAGGTACTGCGACTCCACCCCCTGCCTTTGGAACGCCCGCCAGCACAGCATGAAACCCCTCCAGCCACCTGCAGCAGCAGCGCTGATATCTACTGCAGAAAAATACTCCGGCCTCTGCAGCACTGCTGCCTTCTTGCTGCTGCTACTGATGGTGCTGCTGCTGCTGCCGCCTGCAACAACATCTTCCCTTCTGCTGCCAGCGCGCTCGCTGATGCTGTTGCGGGCCAATGTCATGGGCGCTTGCCCAGCAAGTGCTGCTTCCGGTTCTGCACCTGTTTCTGGACCCCCTGATCGTGCTGATGCATCCTGCCTTTTCCTCAAAGAATCCGCAGAACCACTATTTCCCCGGGCTGCCAGATCCTCTGCCTCCCCTTGCTCTGCTGCATTGGCAGCATTAAGAGTAAGACCAGAGGCTTGGCCTGCTGCTGCTGATGACTCCTCCCTTGTCGGGATCACCCCTGCTGCCAGTGGTGTCACCCTCCTCATGGCCACCAGCAGCTGCTGTCTCAGAACCAACACAAAGTCCTCTGCTGAATGCAACCTGGTCTTTCGGAAATACTCCAGCAAAGCCTCTACTACCACTGCTGCTGAGCTTGCTAGCCCTGTCAGGTTTGCCACACCGAGGTTGTCACCTGCTGCCGGCTCAAAAGGCGTGTCAGAACTAGTTACACCTCGTGATGTACTCAAGCCCTCAGACAGGGCATCTCTGATACCAAGTGTGAATGCCAGGTCCTGCAGTAGAGGTGCCACCTGGTGCACGGAGAGCTGCTGCTGCACCAGCCAGGCCTGCAGCTCGATAGCAACTTCAGGTGGGAGCAGCAACACCTTGGCGTAACCCAGAGGGGCACCACTACGATGGCCGCCACCGGAAGAGGCTGATGCAACAGCAGACCCATCACCGCCGGCTTCTGCTGCTGCATCTAAAGCACTGTCCCCGAGCAGGGCAATAGTGACTGCTGCAGCTGGTGCAAGGGGTCTCACGCTACTTGCCCCTCCGTCAACCTTTCCCCCACTGCTGCTAGAGATGGCCGAGGCCAAGTCCAGAAGAAGGTACGTGTACCTGGCGTCCCTAGCCCCTCTATCCCCATCAAAAGCACTACCAGCAGCAACACGAGGCCACTCCCTATCACCACCCTCAGCCTCAGCAACATGGGAAGTTATCCCCACACCAGCAACTTGAACTTCCTCCGCAGAGAGGAGCTGCTTCACCCCGTCAACCAGCACTATATTATGTTTGCTGATAACAACCCTCACCACCCTCCTGCTGCTGCCAAGGGGCTCTGCGTGCTGGAACATCCCCTGGCCTTGCTGCTGCTGTTCTGGTGGCCCTTCCAGCACCTTAAGCAACAGCTGCTGTCCCCATTGTGCCACCACCCCAGCACAGCACCCACCAAGACCCGCCATGGCTGCTGCTGAAGCTTCGACCCAGCTGCCCCCTAGTTGGTTTGGTGGTGCTTGCTGTAACGCTGCAGCTGCAGCTGCTGTTCCCTCCCCGTTTAGCAGCTCCTCCAGCAGTTTGAAGCTGATGTGCACAGTACTGCTGCTGCTGCTCCTGTTGGTCGGCAGGAGAGACCATGCCACACCGTCCAAAGCTGGAACTGCAGCTGGTGGTAGCCCAGCGTCGGTTTCATTGCCCTCTGAACCATGCAAACCCTCTGAATCAGACCGCACCACTTCCGCCATGAGCAGCACACATCCAGGCACGGTGACCATGTGCTGGAGGAGCAGGGTGGAAGGAAACCCGCCACCATTAGCAGCAGCAAGGGCTGAGCGGAAGGCTGCCTGAGCTGCTGCAGAGGCTGAGCTGAAGTCCATGTTACCATGGTCCTGAATCTGCAGACAAAGCATAGGGCAGTGAGAGGGGCATTAAAAGCTAGCACATCAAAAAGCAGTAAGTCCATGCCAAGACGCGGCGAGAGACCAAGCAACACAGCCACCAGCAGCACACAAGACCGCTGGGATACCTCCAAAAAAATCAGATTACAGTCTGCAGCATCGTCATGTGTTGAGTCATGCATAATGCCCCAAGGACCCTCCCGACCGTAGCAAAGAGTCCCGTAGCTCACCTCCTGTGCCTTTTGACGCTAACTGCTAGATACCAGCCTCGCGTTCACTCCAGCTTAAAATCCAGCCCGTAGCCAAATCTTACAAGCTAAATCTATACACATACAGCTACTATCATGTAGACAGGTCGACCATGCATGTATGGTATAGCTTGTAACATCTCTACCGCTGGCGTAAGCATGCAGTGATGCCAGCATTCAGCAAAGCTCATTGCGCATTTCACCTGTCGACAAGAACAGAAATTTAGTGACCCTCTCTGGCATAAATATTCACAGGCCTTTGGTTTGTTCTCTGTGCAAAATTACACACGACAGGTACCAGCAATCCAAGCCACTTCCAGCACTACATACCTTGACAGAGATAGTCCTGTAGACCAGAGGGCTACGGTACACAGGAACAACAGATGCTCTACGAGGTGCTGCTGTCACCTCTACTTCAGCTGCTGCTCCTGTAAGAGCAGAGACATACGGACCTGAAGATGACTCTGAAACACCCCGAGGTGCAGCAGCAGCCCCTGCAGGTGTCCTATTAGGAGGTGCTGCGAGGGGGTGTGCTTCAAAACTCCTCACTGACTCATAAGGCTGCACAAGGCTTGTATTGCCCTCACTGCCTAGATGTTGTGTGGCACTCGCGCCCTGCCTGGACCTGCTGCTGTCACTGCTGCTGGTGCCAGCAGCCGCTGTGGCGCTTTCCCGCTTGCAAAACCCCACATCGGCAGCTCCCTCCCGGTTCGTTGCATGCTGCATCCTGCTGCTGATGGAGCTCCCAGCGTCACCAACAAGCATCGCGCACTGTTGAAGGTACTGATGGTACAGCTTCTTCTCCCGAGTATACAGGTACACAGATGGCAGCAGGAAGCAGAGCAGGCAGCCCAGGGCCCAGTCTTGCGTTGTGGCAAGGGGCATGCCCAAGGTTTTGGCAAAGGCATCAGTAGTAATCATGTACAGGCACCACTGCAGAAGGCCCACGGGGAGTTGAAGAATCCACGGGAGCTGCATGAAAACAGAAATCCACAGCAGGCACAGCACAGGTTCATGCCCGTCCTAGGAGTCACCTCCCTTGCAACCTTTGAAATTGGATTGTTCTGCTGTCGATAGTGAGCAGATGTCCAGAGGATTGGCATATAAACATCAGATATAGACACGGTCGATGCTTTTAATGTATGAAAGACATAAAGGACATTTTTTGATAACCTCAGGATAACGTTAGCGAAGTTTGCCAGTCTTCATTTCTCCTCGTACTGCCAGAAACGAGAACTCCTGCATGCCCCCACTCTAGCAGATATCGTATTTCTGGCTGTGACTGAGAATAGGCCACATCTGCTGCTTCACTGCTGAGAGCCACCTTCTCATGGGCTGATGAGCCTCAGTGGCAACTGTCAGTACGAACATGTCTTGGAAGCCAAATGACATACCATGGACCATGTGCCTGTGAGCAATCTTAGAACTGACCCTACTGTGCCATCCACGTCCTGCCCCACTTACCTGCAAGAAGCATGGAACAATGGCTGCCCAGGCAAAGGTCTTCCAGCGTGTAGGCATAAGGACCGCAAAAGAGCTGAGGTAAGCCTGGTCAGGCTTTGACCAGCAATCATACAATGCCAATAACGGGTGCTCGAGGAGCACAGCCACAAACATGCTGTGCTTCAGGGCCACATGCTTCATGAGGAAGCTCCAGGGCTTAGGCAAGGCAATGGATAAAAGCAGCACGGTGTGGGAGATGCATAGAGTGGCATAGTGGGGTGTCTGGAGTGCCCACGAGAGAGAGAACGGGAGGAGCAGCTTGCCCTGCACGGAGCAGGGATGGAGTAAATTAGGTGACATGTGACTCAACTAAAGCGAACGAGAGTTGCGAACAATCTGGTGCAAATAGCTTCTTACCAGCACGTATTTCAGGCTGTTTCCGAACATGAGAGGCGGTACTTCTGGACACATGTAGACGGAGGCCAATGGGTGGAGCACCTTTTCGGGAAGAAGGACTTCTGCTTTAAAGCTCATGCTGCCACTGTTTATGGCATCCCCTCGAATCGTGGTACTCTGAAGGAGTTCCGAAGTGTGATCCTGAAACATTGCTTGGCAGACACTAGGAGCAAGCTTGTCCGAAAGCCATAACATAGTAAAACATAGCATCCCAGAGAAGACTGCAATCTCTCTGGCCCTTGAATGCCTGCAGCGCCACTGCTGCCAGGACAGCGTGTGTACAGCCATCGTCCACAACCCTGTTGTCTGCACCTGATGCTGCTATGTCGCAAACCGCTCACTTAGATAGGCATTTATACTTCGATTCTATACTGTCTATGGAGCTGCAACGGTCATTGTGCGGTGGTCCCTGAGTCCCTGATGAAATATGAATGGAGTTCACACCGCTGCCAGCGGTCGGCACCAGCACAACGGAACGGAACGGTGAGCCATGGAGTTTCAATGGACAGCTGAACTGAAGGGCTTCGTGCCCACTGGGATGGGAAGGCTGGTGGTAGTTGATGATGCATCGCTTGCACTTACTCGGCCGCAGTTTCGTAGTATGAAGACTCATCTCTCGAAAGATATGGACTCCATAAAACTCCCGCGCCCATGCATGTGTAATTGTCCACTAGTGCTCAACATAGGTGAGTACTCTCCATGAAGCTTAGACCTCACAGCTTCGTGAGGTTCAGGCAGTAAGCTGCATGGGTCAGCAGAAGTTTGCTGCTTCAGCAAGGCAGAAGGGACTGGACAACCCATGCTTTGCAACTGCAGGGAGATACCGTATGTTCTTTCCTTCATTCACCATTCATGTTAGATATATCAAACATGTTCTCCTGTGCCTTGGATAACGGTGCAGGCAACTCCCTCCAAGAATGTTTAAGAACTTTGTCCATGCCAACCTAGATAAAATTATGCAGACACATGCCCATTGACGGTGTTACAAAAGCACATGCAATGCAGCAGCTTCAGACAGTGTGAAAATTACCCCAAAAAATGAATATCAAATCCTTGCATACAAGACTGATGCAGCTGCAAATGGCTGTGCCAATGAGCTGCCTGGTAGCAGTCCTGAACTACAGAAAAGACCCTCAGGCACAAATGATACACTAGCTTTACAACCTCCAACTGGACAGCACTCCATGACACAGCACAAGCACATGTGACAAAACGCAGCACAACACTTGGAAGCTGATTGCATACTTGCTGAGTGGCATGCGATAGGAGCACAGCGGGCCCTTGGCACCATGACCATGAACCCGCTTTGAATCCTTTATGTTGTGGCTGCTGCTTAGCCCAGCACGTTCAAAGCGAGTCCTATGTCTCAAATAAGCAAAAGGACCGTACAGCAGATGCCTCATGCTGCCTGCTGAAAGCCATAATCAATGTTATGAGGAGCTCTCAACTGCAACAGGTAAGCACCCATCATACCCTTACTGTACCCTTTTTCAGTAAGCCAATTGATGGATTGTTCACAACTCATGAAGGCGTACTGATCCAACCCCGTTTGGGCCCTCAGCAAAGCAGGTAAACTGCTGTAGGTGACTGTTTCAGCACCAGCCCTGCTTGCTGCAAGCTGTGTGGATTTGTATCCACCTGCCTGTACACCCAATGCAGTGCGGACAGTATACAGACCTGCTTGGATCCAATACCACTCTTGTCGTGCCCAACTGTGCTATATGGAGGTCGGCAGAACGCCTGCATAATTAGTTCCAACATACAGCACGCTGCATTGAGTATTTCAATAACTTCATCACAGGACGATGTCACTGTACAGATCAGGACTGTGTTGCATGCGCACATCCTGCCCACATCCTCCTCTACTCACCATACCTCTCCTAGGACAAAATGCACTCAGGAGGCAGGCAAAGCAGGCTTGAAATGTCGGCCGTTTTGGTATAGGTGCCCCACAAGCCAAGCAAGCAATTACGCTGGTGGTGCCCACTCAGAGGTTTTTAATCCTGTGACTGCAGACTCCATGCACCCCCATGAAAATCTGTAATGGCCCTGCATCTGAACTCAGAACCTCCCAAAACAAAGAAGGTGCCTCTGTCTGTGGGTGCCATCAGCCCTTGCAATACCAAATGAAATTTGAGTTTTGGTGGCATAAGCATCAGTGGGTAACAGAACAGGACATAAACTTGTGCTGTGTGACAAGCAGAATCTCAACACCGACTCTAAAATGAGAGACTGGTTATGCCTGCAAAACCAGGAGCTCCGGAACTTTGACAGCCAAGAATTCCCTAGCGTTGGCAGCCAGCATAAACAGAGCATCAAGCCATCTTGGCACAGCCCAAGATTAGGCACTCAGTGGCCCCATGTTGCCACCATATGGTGGCTCATGCCATGCTTGCGATGCCCCAAAGCTATTACCGTGCCATATGGGGACTTAAACCCACATGCTTATACATAACCACCGCCCCCTGCGATGCTCCTGCATTGGTGCCAAAGTAACAGGCTATAGATTTTAGCTGGTTCAGGGGAAGGCCAGCACCACATCACCTCGGCATGCAGACACCACAGGGTTTCCAAACAACTTCACTGCAGCAACACAACTCTCCAGATGTCACAAGCACTGCATGTACAAGTCACAACACGAGGTGTTAGCCTCGACCACTGCACACCAAAGACGCTGCAGAAGCAGCATTGGAGATTTGAAGGGCCAACTGTGAAACTGCAAGTATGGCTTCACGGCTTCGAATCCCCAACAAAGCAGCCCTTCTGGCCCAAGGACTGCCACGTTGGAAGCTCATCGCTATGGTCCTGCCCCTCCAATGCTGTTCATCACATTGGAGCTAGACAGGAGCCATACCACCTGCACTACCAGGTCATGCTACGGCATCTCACAGAGGGCAACATGCACCATATCCATGCAAGTTTTGACAAATACTATGTGTCTGAAGTCCTTTCAGGGTGCCCTAGTTACAGAACCAGGATGAAATGACAAGGGTCTCCCATCTGCTTCCCATCTCATGGACCATAGGGACTGCTTGCTTCTATCACTTGGGGTAGCTTTCCCGGCCCGCCCTCATAATTGTATAGCTCACGCATCAGCACTTACGCAAACAAGCCCGGCAACGGGGGACATGCCTGCTTTGTGGGCCCCTGTGCAACTCCCTGCCAAGGCAGCGTTCAACCTAGGATACGGTGGTGCATTGATGGCAGAACATTGAGGGATAAGAGCTGATAGCTTGTCTACACGCTGTACTTCTTATTGCAATGCCCGAAAAACAACTCACTTTAGCAAAGACACACTTGAGCAGGCTTGCTCGTTGGAGCGGAAGGCAAAAAATGCAGCGCTGCTTTCATGTCAGTACATCTCTCACCCCTAAGGCTTCGGTATAATCAGCAAAGCTGCACTAGCAGCTGGTGCATAGACTGTGTACTGCACCCTCCCCTGGTTAGGAACTGCTTGCTTGAATAAAACTTCTGCTGTTGGGATCCCCTTGGGAGGTCCACCAGCCGGGAAGGGGTAACTCATATTTCCCAGCTTCACCCCACCAAGTGACTCCAAGCTTGGCGCCTGCATCCTGATAAGCCTGGCATGATTATAACCCGCCTGATCAAGCTGTACTGTCACACGCCCATGCGATGTTGGGTGCTTATTGATAATCACAACGCGTATGGTCCCTGAGCTCACATCTTGTAGGGGCCAGAGCTTGAGGGAAGAACCTGGGCTTGTGCTTAGCTGCATCTGCAGGAAGCGGCTCCCTCTGCCGACCGCCATTTGGAACATAAGATATGCATAGAAAGGTGGCCGCACAATGGGTGGCAAAATCGTGCCATCTGCTTCCTTCCACCGGATAATAGCGTTGTAAAGGTTCTGGCCTTGACCCCAGTGGAAGTTCACTCCAACCGCACCTGCAGCAAAAGGAAAGGCGCAGACGCTGGCTTAGCAGGAAGCTCCCTGCACAGCAGTGACGGTCTGCACATACAGCAATTGATATGCACAGAGACATTGCAGCGGTACTTGCTGGAGGACTGCGGGTGTGCTGCTGAAGTGCCTGTGGCTGCAGCACGTCCATCCCTTCTAAATCAAAAGAAGGGCCTGCCAGAACGCAACAATCCTGACTGAAGGTACAAGTCTGCCTGAAGGCACACATCCACTGCAAGAACACGCCAGCCAGAAGCAATCTTGTCAACTTGAGAATACAAACCTGTCAATAGCTTACCTGCTGCTGCAACTTCAAAGGTTGAGTCCAAGCTCCACAAGGCAGCTGCAAAGGCATTTGACACGCCAGATCTGCCACTATTACTGATTGTGTTCATCTCTGCAACACGCAGAGGCTTCTTGTACCTGATAAAGGCAGACAGAGATGCTTAGGCCAAGCTGACAGCTTTTAGTGACACACTCATTGCAGCACATGGCACGGGAACTTCTGATTGGATGTACACTAGATCGGATGGGGTACTATGTCTAAGAGGTGAGATCCTCCTATGTCCAGTACAGCCTACACAGCCTGTGGCGTTTCCGACTACCTCAGACTGAACTGCGCATCTGATTGCTTTTCCATTAAGAGCATTTCTATTAACAGCATGCCTCACAGACCCTCTGCTGGTGACCTAACACATCCAGGCAACAGTCTAATCACAACTCTTAATGTGCAATATGCCACGTAAGACTTGAAACTGTACAGACCTCACAGGGGGCTTTCCATATCAGACCATCCCCAATGTTCACTCAACCACCTTCCACTCATCTTGCTAATTTATCACCCCTAAGCCACTCACCTTTTTGCTATGGCAACCAGTGCCTTTAGCCGGTTCATGTCTTGCCGCAGTGGGGCTTCCTCTAAAAGAGACTGAGGTGTATTATATGTCTCCTTAGTGGATTTGTACCAGTGCACTGTTACTGTGTTGAGGAACGCGCCGCTTCTCCTGGAAAAGCAAATAATAGCAAGCACAAAATACTCAAACCCACTGCAGAGGGACACAAGATAGGAAGACTGCATGCACACAGATACCAAAAGTGCATGCACACAAGGTATTGAGCATGCGTGAAAACTTTTGGACAAGCAGCTCACCGCATGTGCAAGCTCAACAAGAACATGAGAATGGGTAAGGCAGCAGGAACTGCTGAGGGCATGGGGAACCTGGGAAGCTCTGTTTATCCCTGGCTTGTGAGGAAATCATGCTCTGCCCTCTTGTATCAAGCAGCCCAGGCAGATATCCTGCAAGTGCTATCTGCTGAAACCAACGATCAGTCCAGCAATAGGGACCTTGGATGGATGGACTGATTGGTTGGTTTCAGCTGTCATCGCTGAAGGCGATGATAGCTGAAACCAACCAGACGACTTGCCTGCTGAGCATGCAGGTGCGCGCTAAAACATGCTCTCATCCTTATTGTAGGACCAGTGACTAAGGACTTGATTCTATCAGGTGTCACTAGCTGCTTGGCAGTATAAAAGCAACTAGATACACCTTGCAAGCCTCTTCAGCAACTTTTTATGGCCCCGTAGATCCACAGCACCAATCGTGCAAGCAGACATGGCGGTATCTTCATGTCTGCAACCTAATCTTCAGTTTTTCCTGTCAAGAAATGCTGCTGCCTAGCCTTGTAATTCTGCAACTACGCCAGCAGGCAAGAAATGTCTCTTGTGCTTGGAAAGGTCACCTCAATAACTATTCATAATCTCTGCAGGTGAGTAGCAGCCTTGCCGCAGGCCACAAGCATTTGGACAGAACCTGCTCCATCTTTGCAATCTGTTCATCCTCATGTTCGTCCAGAGATGGACATCATTACAACTAGTTCACGTGCTGCAGCTGCTACCCCCAGGAACCTTGAGGTGATGTAACCAAGTATGCGGTTTCACTGAGCAGATGCTGCATGGTGCCATGCTTGGTAGCCCTGTTGTCATGCCCACTAGATCTTACAAGTACTCACTTCAGCAACCAGTCAAGTGTCTGCGGATACATCGACACATGGCCCCAGGCAGGTCCTGCCATCTGCTCATACTCGCAGGTCCTCCAGGAAGGGCATGACAGATTGTATGCAAAGATTCCGAAATCATTGACAAAGCAGCAGCCAAGCCATTGTCTGGTGCTCATGCCCTTGACATTGGGGTAGAAGTTTGGCTGCAAACAGTACATGTGCAGCTTGCAGTCAGAGGAGGTAAGAACACGGGCATGTGTAAGGCATGCATGCTGCAAACACAGCTTTCTTTTCACGCTGTAAGGCAGCCTGCCGTGCAGCAGATTGTGCATGTCGCATAATGTGGCAAGGAGGAGTATGGGTGCAGTAATGGGCAGTAAGCCGTGACCAGGCTGTATGAGCTTAGCAGCATACGCTTGTAACAAGGATGCTGTAATGAAAATGTTCTGCTGCATAGCGTACCTCATTGCCAATCTCAAAGCTCAGGATTGAGTCGCGGGGCAGCTGTTGCTTAGCCATTGCCATCTGTGCACGTGCCAGAGGAACGTTCTGAGACTCAAAAGGCAGCCCAATTATGAATTTCATCCCTGCAAACATGTGCATACAGCAACAGATGTCAGTTGCTCTGCCCAATTCTTGTGCGTTTCGGGTCTGGTTTCCATCAGGAGTACATTGCCAGCCATTTCTTGACCCATGCAAAGTTCTGAGCAGACCTGGAGTGCCTAATTCCACTTGCTCAGTGTGATGCTCCCAAATGGTAGAGCCCTAGTGTGTTATCTTTTGGTCCAGCAATCGCCACATAATCCCGCCCATGCTGCCCATCCAATGGCGAGATATGCCTATGACAGCTTCTGCTAGACCCTGTAACATCAGGCTGGGCATCCTGCAAGGATGATGCGAACGCTGTTCCTTCCATCTAACACAGTGGCATGCAAACAAAGCATCCCACACCTGCTTGCTGCACCAGAGTCTTGAATGTGTCCCAATGTGACTGGGGCGACACAGCTTTCATGAAGTCTGTGCTGCTGCCTCCCACTCTCAGAATCAAAGGCCCTGTGCCATAAGCTGCCATGTCCAACAAAAGCCTGATGTACTCGTCTGTCCCTGCCATCTCCTCAATCATATCCCACTCATGCGAGATGCCCAGGAAACTCTGCGGAATCTGTGCGCCTGGGGAGTTGGTGTACAGTGTCGAGTAGGCGGTAGAGGTGGGCCGCTGCTGAGGCGATGTGGGGATGACTTGGCGCACTATCTTCAGATTAGTTGGCGAGACCAGCATCTGGAGCCTTCGTTCATGTTGCTGCTGCTCATGCTGCTGCTCTTCTGCTGTGCTGTCTGAGTCGTCTTCAAATGGCAGGGATATCTGTGCAAAGATTTAGCCGGACAAAGATCAGCACCAAGGTGAGTCGAAATGAAGTCCTATGACCAATGTTTGCTATGGCATATCATGAACTGTAGTAACCAAAATGAAGTCCTTGATGTCCAAGCTGCTGCTGGCTAGGCTAAGGCACATACAAGGCTAGGAGTCTGGAAACGCAATGACCATGCTTTCTGTAGTTTAACAGTAGTGTAAGCCACTTGCTGCAAGCTGTAATGGACAATTCATGTGCAACACCCATGAATGGGGTCTGGTGCTTCTGGCAGGAGGAGTTGGGCAGTGTGAACAAACAGTAAGCTGTCCCGCGGATGACTCCCCTACTTGTTTGCTGGGAAAACGTGCCCACCTGGTCTAGATCCAAGAGCTGCCGTAGTCCCAAGCGATCCTGCATGGTTTTCCCGCCACTGTATCCAGTCCCGTCCAAAGCGGTTGGACCTGCACCCGCATGCAATACATCATGTTGCTGTGGCTGATTGATGTGCACCATGCCCATAATTTTGCGAAGCCCTTGTTTGTCGTATGAGAAGTACTCGATGAAGAAGCTCTGTATGCTGCCGTGGTTCGCACATGCAAAAGGTCGGAGATGAGGTCCAGCGTGGTTTGTCACCTGTTTTTGAATGCACATGAAGCAGTAAGCTGCATCCAGTAACAACTAAAAACATAGCTGTTGCTGCTGCGATCCTGTGCGCCCGCATCCCGCTGGACTTGTCGACCACTTTGTCAAGCATGCTGTATCAAGCTGGGTACTTGACTGGTTTTGAGGCAGGATCTCCCCAAACCTTCTATTGGATTATACTGGCGTGGAGCACACGACTGATATAATAGCCTTTTCTGAGAGCCCCGGTCAAAGCACGACTCTACAACTCAACTCCCATGCTCCTGGGACTTTCAAACATAGAAGGCAGCTTTCGGGGGAGAAAAGACACAGTGCTGTCACCCTAGACATTAGCGCATCCAATGTGAAGCTGGAATCATGCGACGTGACAACAGCCAGATTGGAAGCTGCTAGTACTGCTTTGTCTGTGACTGAGCAGCGTTTATCGGCACTAGTCAGGTTACAACGCGGCCAACGCGTTTCGATGGATCACATCATAGCCACAGACAGCCTTATACTAGACAATGAGGTTTAATGGGGCACATTGTTATGGTAGAAGCGGCCTCGAATCCTTTCTCGCCTGCCTAATGCGTGAGAATGCCCCATTGACGGTTCTCAGGTTGAACTAGGCTATTCTGTGTGTCTTTCTCACTTTGTAATCTGTAATCTGTAATCTGTTTCTCAGGTCGCAGCTCCCTCATTGGCTCTAGCATGAGCGTGGATGTCCATTTATATGCAATTGTTGTGAATCTGATGTCCTACCTTGGGCAGCCTCTTTGAATTCACCTTTTTGCTAGGTTTACCAGTAGCCCGCCGCCTGAGATCTTTCCATGCTGTCTATTGGTTCGTTAAGGTTACCTCTGGCCAGCTACTCTGTCCGATATCAATGTGGACTGCATGGCAGTCCATACCGGTCGCAAAATTGATGCCTCAGAATCTCTCGAGTAGGAGGTCGGCATAATAGGAGGCAGCTGCAAGACCGCGCTTTGGAAGGCGCCAGCCCAGATGCAGGTAGGGCCATACACAAGGATGCAAGGCTCCAACTGCACTTCATATATAAACACTCAAACCTTAAGGATCCAGGTCCAATGGCGGCTGCCACATGCACATCCTTGATCCATTGGCACCCAATCGATCGTTCGAAGCTTAGATCTTTGTTCAAATAGTGGCCATTGGTATAGTGGATCAGAGTGACCCAGCCATCGAGATTGGTGGCCACTTGCCATAAAGGATTTCAGATCAGCCCACTTCTCTGATACCTGGGGCAGCAGACTTCCCAAGCCAACTGCAAAGCAGCACTGCAACACAAGCGGCCAAAACTCTTGGGCCCCTTGCGCGAAAAGCACCTTCCAGCATGCCACAAGCCTTGCCCTAACTGCCTGTCACCACCACTCGACGCCCCCAATCTTATCAATATTGGGGGATCCGGTCAGCATTGTGGAGGATCTGTCAAAATCAATCCAGGGCAACCTCCCTTGAGGCACCCAAACCCTCATCGCCAACTAGAGCTTCCTGCCTCCCACAACCACCCAGGCTCCCCCACCTCACACCCCCTCACATTCCCAGTTCTCATGCTGCCCTTCACTTGCAAACCTCTGTATGCTGCCAATTGATAAGTTGGACGAATCACTGGCAATTGGTCTCCATATGATTCAGTAGGGCTTTAGCACTGGTCCAGCGGCTGCTCAGTATTGTTATCATTACATTTCATGATATGCCATAGCAACAAGTGCCATAGGTCCCGCACCTCAAGCTGTCACAAAGTACAGCGAGGTGGAACAGAATACAGGTTGTCTTCAATGTGTATGCGGCAGCCTCCCAGATACACTTGCAGCAGCATTGGCAGCTGCAACCTCCCCAATTCCTAGGTAAGAATGTGTCACTGAGATCGAGAGGTTGCATGACTAAGCACTACAGTAGTGGAAATAAGCACGTGGCCATGTGGTGCGAACACTCCAGGTTTCAAAAATTCTGCATCCTCAGGGCTCTTCAGCATCGGGTTACTTGACGCTGAACCAAAGAACAGCTCGTGACTGGGCCCCCTGCTGCAAGGCACGCTAGCAGCTTCAAAGCGGGAACCGCCCAATGAGTGAGTGGACGCCTGGCGTTGGCCCTGCGTTGCTTCAAGAAAGAGGCCGTACTAGGAAGCGCACATTGTCCACATCCAACCTTCACAGTTCAAATAGGGGTCCGACCCCTGATGGCATCAGATACCGTGTTTACAGTCAAAGAAACCAGCTGCTCACCTCATCAACCAAAGCCGCTCACCTATTATTACATTTCATGATGTGCCATAGCAAAAAGTGCCATAGGCCCCGCACCTCAAACTGTCACAAAGAACAGCGAGGTGGAACAGAGTACCACCTAGTCACGGGTTTCATCGACTGAGGCCGGATTATTACAGCATGAAACTACAACATAATCACCATACTGACAAGCTGGTTGGTGTAAGGGTTCGCAATGAAAGCACTGCGCACGTTTCCCATGTTTCTTAGACAGAAGCAGAGGGAGACGGATTATGAAGGGCCTGGGTCCAACTACAGAGTATTTATAGTCGGATTGCGCTGCATACTGAGTCTGGCTGACTCAGATCAAGGCCTGATGCAGTTCTGACCAAGGTATCATCAATACCTTGGATGGTGCCATCAGCACCAGGGCGAAGTGATGGCGTTCCGCTGGTACAATTACAACATCACTCCGCACCCTCTGCCCCTAACACGAAGGTTAGGAGAGCTATGCTGTCAGCATAGGTGTTGACTAGGACAAGACTGACGTCCTAGGCTGAAGCTACTGCTTCCAGTCAGACTATCTGTCGTGGACTTACGTCTCACAGTGTGTGTGTGTGTGTGTGTGTGTGTGTGTGTGTGTGTGTGTGTGTGTGTGTGTGTGTGTGTGTGTGTGTGTGTGTGTGTGTGTGTGTGTGTGTGTGTGTGTGTGTGTGTGTGTGTGTGTGTGTGTGTGTGTGTGTGTGTGTGTGTGTGTGTGTGTGTGAATCTTACATTGGCAAACCCATCGGCACGCGTGCGGTGCCACAGTTCACCACAGGGGTGGCAAAGCCACTAACACAGATAGAACCAAGAAAAACCGAACACCATGCACCAGTTGGAACTCCATGATCATACATGTCCAAGCAGATACAATGATGCAGAATACTGGCCCTGGAAAAGTGCACACACAATTTTTATTTTTTAATTTTTTAGCTGCCATGTATTTGCTATGTCATAGACATGATGGACTTTGACAACTGCTACAGCAGCGCTTGTAAGGTCAACAGAACCTTACATTCCTCCCCACCTAGAACAAACTACATACTGTAGATGGGTGGTGACAAGGAGATGGTATCTCCAAGAGCACAATACTGATGCAGGGTATATACAATGAGTTGCCATAGGCAAACAATTGCAACAGTATGTCAATCAAAACTCTTGCTCTCACTGAGCATGCCTTGGAACTTGCTCTTACTGAGCCATAAATAGCATAAAAGGGTGTCAGTATCAATTGACACTTATGTGCATCATCAAAGCAATCCTTGAAGGACTGCAACACATTGATCCAAGGCATCTGTCATTCTTGACAGGCAGGTTAGGCTGTGGCTGTGGAATAATGGTATGGCATAAGCAGTGATAGAAAGAGATCTGCTGAGCGCTTTATGTGGATACGCCTGCTGCCCCAATGCAGGGAAATAAAGAGTCCACACCTGCTGCCCCAGTGCAGGGAAAAGCTTTACCTGTTGTCCCAAATGCAGGTAAAGATACCAAAAATCCACTTGGATATTGGTAAAGTGTGGGGAGCTTCTGCTCCGGTATTGTTGCAGTGCCCAATGCAGCAGCTGTTTACTGCAGCTTTATGTCAACACAGCCTGATAAAAGCAATCAGCATCAATGAATGAATACGTGAAGGATCTGCTGCTTCAAAATTGGATCTAACATCATGCAGCAGCTTGGCTTACAGCACATTTACCTTCCGCAATGTTTGTATGTGCAGGAAACATCCATAAGGAGCATATAAGAGATCAATCCTTAGGAGACATCTGCACATTACTTCCATGCTGCTTTCAGCAGTTAGATATCACATACAGTCAACAAGAGTTAGAGAGGTACTTGGTAGAATTGACTGCAGGAAACCATGCATCTGTACGTAACATAACGCGCTCGAATCTGCTGCAGCAGGTCGGCATCCTCCTCACCAAACATACGCACCCTGCTGAACACTGGCCACATGCTCAACATAAGTGGGTGTGCAGCCTAGTAAGAAGGCGTCACTTCAATGCATTGAAGATCATCTGATCATGCCATGGCAAGCCATAAGGTAAGGGGCAGGCAAGGCCCTGGACGGCATTGTACAGCCGATTATCTCAAGAAATCATGGAAGTTGACTGAGTACATTCAACCAGCTATAGGTGCACCACAGAATGCTGGGAACTGGTGTCAAAATTGTCAGTGCCTGGTACCTAGGCCACTGAGATTATTGCTCGAGCATAAAACAATTGTGGGCAGGCACTATCAGTGCCAAGATCACATAAGTAAATGGGATCTCATATACAAGATTCCTCTGTAGCACGTGCAAGGAGATTGAGATGTCACACAGGCACATCTTGGGGACTTTGGAATTTGGAGTAAAGACATCTCGCAGGACCCCGTCTGATAATAATTAGCAATAATTTGTTGCAGGAGGGTATGGTAAGTGTCCTGCCATAGACCAAACAGCAAGCAGGGAGCAGGGGCTATGCTCCAAAGCCTTCATGGCGGGGCATGAGACATAACATGGTACATAAGTCTCAGCCCACGTCTGGGGTAACTCAAGCTGTTACTCAGCTGAGGGGACAGTTGATAATGTTAAGGGGCAATCATCAGCAATGTATGAACTGATGTAAGCAACCAAAGCATCAAAGCTCTGCCACATGCTACCAATGGCAGGGCTTAACTGGAACTTGGCTCGCCATTCAGGTCTGAGACCAAACAGGAAACGAAAGATCTTATCATGCTCTTCATAGTCAAGTATGTGAGCATAACATGCCTCTGAGGTACTGGTGCACAGTCATATTGTGCTGCCTGAGAAGCTGCAACTTAGTCCTAGCTGCAAGCTCAGGGTTTTTGTGATCAAATCTCTCAGCCAGGTATGGCTGGAAATCAATCCATGTAAGTGGCAAAGAATGACCAGCTCTTACAAGCTGACGGCTGTTGAGAGACCACCATTTCATTGCATCACCTCTCAAGAACTGGGTAGCAATACCGACTCCCATGCTGGGGTCATAACACACTGCAGAGAGGTAATTCTCCATTTCAATGGCCCAATTATGAAAAGGAACAGAACGGCCATCAAAACAAGCAGGGTTATTAACTAGCTGGGTCATGTCCAACGCAATCTTACGGCGTTTTGCAGGTTGCTCCTCAAGAGCAGGGGCACTATGGGAAATGCCAGCTGCAGGAGCAGGGATAGATGAAGGATGAGCACTGGTTGGATGGACTGGTAGGTCATTGTTGTCATCCTGGGAGGTTAGAACAGGGCTTCTGGGCTTGGGATCAAGGTCAGGAGAACTGATGACGTTGTCAGACTTCTTGGTACAGGCATCGGCTGAAACGGCTGTGAAGGGAACGGTAAGCGGCGGGTGGCCGCGACGCTCGGCCGGAGACCGGCCATGCTGTTTCATACCGGCCCGTTTGCCGGCTCTGGGTGTTGAAGAAGACTGACGTGGCTTTGCCATGCAGGCAAGCTCAAAAAGCTCACAGCAAACTGTGGGTTTGCCCTGCCAAGATGGCAAGCTGCTGGAAGGGAACACTCAACTCGCAAAACACGTGAACGGCTGTTAGCGTGCGTGCAAAGACGCTTGCTGAAACGCCAGGGAAGCGTTTATGCAACAAGTCTATTCGCGGCTTATGCAGGGCACGACTTTACGCAAGATATATATGCAAAACGACTGCTAAAGCAAATATTGAGGATACACAGGGCAAGCAAAACTTACCAACATGAGCTGCAGAAGAGGCGTAGCCTATCTAGACGATAGTACACAAGGCAAGTTGCAAGATTCGGACGTAACAACAGCTATCAGATGCGCAAACAAGCAAGAATCGAACAGGCTCCGTGACCACTGTAAGGGTTCGCAATGAAAGCACTGCGCACGTTTCCAATGTTTCTTAGACAGAAGCAGAGGGAGACGGATTATGAAGGGCCTGGGTCCAACTACAGAGTATTTATAGTCGGATTGCGCTGCATACTGAGTCTGGCTGACTCAGATCAAGGCCTGATGCAGTTCTGACCAAGGTATCATCAATACCTTGGATGGTGCCATCAGCACCAGGCGAAGTGATGGCGTTCCGCTGGTACAATTACAACATCACTCCGCACCCTCTGCCCCTAACACGAAGGTTAGGAGAGCTATGCTGTCAGCATAGGTGTTGACTAGGACAAGACTGACGTCCTAGGCTGAAGCTACTGCTTCCAGTCAGACTATCTGTCGTGGACTTACGTCTCACAGTGTAGCTGCCATGTATTTGCTATGTCATAGACATGATGGACTTTGACAACTGCTACAGCAGCGCTTGTAAGGTCAACAGAACCTTACAGTTGGAGTCAGCCTGCGGAAGCTGCACAACCAAAAGCTGTGCAAATATCTATTTCATATAACATGACGCCACTGACTCCAAAGCAAAAGACACCTCTGCTTCCCAGGGACTGCACCTCAGTGATGCTGTGCATAACTTTATCTCAGAAAACGCCAGCAACACAACCAGATTTGTCTGAAGTTCCTTGCTTGCTGCTGCATAAACAGATTAGAGATGACCAAATGGCCCCATTAAAGTGGGGCGTCGGTGGGGGCAGCACCACTGGACCGGCCCAAGACCAGCTTAGGCTCCAACATAACGGCGTACTTAAACTTGTTCCAATGACTCACACTGGCTGCCACCAGGCCACCCTTCAATCCCGGGCGCTGCAAGGCCTGAAAGCTGTGCAGTGATCTATCTCATATGTTTAAATCCCTTGCAGCCAATGACTGCCAGGTCAGCGGCCAGTTCGGCACAGATTAATCAGGGGCTTGCTCAAGGCATAAATCAGCACTGCATGCTTAGCAGGCGCTCACCCAGCTTCTCCACGACCATGTTGCAGTCCTGACCAGCAGGTCCAGGCGGTTGCTTGTACATGCCCACCACCAAAGCTGTCAGAGTGCGTTTGACTGTACAACCGCCATCCCTGCCCTTGCCACGCAGCACAGAGCTGTCGCACCGCACCAGCTGAAACTTCTCGTTGCCTATTGCCATGCCAGTCGAGCCGAGGTCACCCACATGCCCTTGGTGTTCGTAGGAGTTGAAGGCGTGTAACAGGGCAGCCACTTGCTCTGGCTGGACCACCGGGAAGGTCGGGCTCTGGGCCCAGAGGGTTCCGTCTTGCTGGGAGAGGATACCTGCTGCGTTGAGCGTGCCACCATGAGGCAGTTCCTCCATGAGGTCTTGCAAGTAGGTGTCCCAGAACATCCTCTGCCTTCGTTCAGGGCCAGGGCGCTCCAGCTCCTCGTCAAGAGTCCGTTTCGGCATGCTTTACCAGCGCACTTGATGTCTGTGGCTGTTTCCGCTATACGGTCTCAGTACGTCAGGCAACGGTCAGAAGATCGGTAAGAACATCAAGTAGAAACAATTCGACTCCACGACAACAATTGCAGCTTGCAGATACGTAGGACCTGAAGTCTGTCCACGGATGAAACATACCTCAACTGGAGGAAACCCTGCCCTAGGAAGAGAAGACGAGAGAAGTTGTATTGCCCGGGGCGGGCAGTACTGACACGCCTGCCGACACGTGCAGGCCCCTGAGCCAAATTCCAATTGCAAGAAAGCATACGATGCAATTTCTATGTTTAGCAATGCTTGCAGTATCAGATGATACCTGGGTAGGTAGCACCCTCCCCTCCGTTGAACGCGCTACTCAGGCTGCCACTACTGGACTAAGGAAATCCAGGTAAGAAAGAGGAAATCCAACCGAGCCCAATGCCACCCTTTATAAATTACGGAGACCTTCCCTGAATTGATTCACAACCCCAGCCTCATCAATATGGAGGGATCTGCCAAAACCACATCCACTGCATCCTCCTTGAACGACCCAAACCCTGCCGCAAGGCCCTCAAACCTCGCCATCAACTCCTCTTCTTCCCACGACAACAGCCCAGGCTCCCTCACAACACATTCCCTCGCTAAACCCTCCGCTATCCCCAGCAACTCTGCTAAACCCTGCACCCTCCCCTGCAAAACCTCGGCCCCCTTTAGCAGCAGCTTCGGACTCTGCACCGCTAGCTCCGCCGCCCTTCCCCCTTCAAGCCGAAGCAGCTGCTGTAGCTCACTCAACCTGTCTGCTACACCGTCCCTAGACAGCTCCAGCAGCTGCGGGTGCTGCTGCACTAAACCCCGCACCTCCTCCCTGCTAAGCCCTAACACATCCCCTAGCCCCACCATGTTCTCCTGCACTGCATCTTTCGAAAGCAGCAGCAATCCAGGAGCCTGTCTTAGCAACCACTGCAACTCCGAACACCCACCATTCCCAGCAGCAGCAGCAGCTGCACCACTCTCCACCCCCTCGTCTCCTACTGCCACTCCTCTACCTCTCTTCTGCTGCTGCTTCCTTTCTAGCATAGCAGACTCTGCCGACTTTGCGCCCCGCCCCTCTTGCTGCTGCTGCATTTGTCTCTGCAACTGCCTTTGCTGCCTCCTCGTCAACGTTCCCTGCCCCTGCTGCGGCAATTGCCCCGCCTGCCGCCGCTGCCCCTTCCCACCCTCCATCCCCTGCTCCTGCTGCTGCTCTAGCCCTCCCTTGGTCCCCACAGGCCCCGTCCCTTGGTCCTCCAACCCAAGCAGCTCACCCAAAACTCTGAGCTGACTCAGCAGCTGCTCAGGCGCCACTCGCATCAGCTCCGGCTGCTGCTGCCACAGCTGTAGCACCTCGCTACTGCTCATACCCGTAGCATTAGCTACATGCTGCAGCTGCTTCACAACAGACACCTGCTGCGGCCACTGTCTCTTTCCGCCATTCCATCCCAATCCCACATCAGCACCAGCAGCACCAGCAGCAGACATGTCTGAAGGCCCCTCAGAAGGCCCATCTTCCATCTGGTTTGTGTCACTGCTAATTACTCCTGGAACAGCTCCTGCTACTGCTGCTGCTCCTAGTGCTGCTTCTGTTCCTGTGGCATCTGCTGCTGCTCCTGCTGCTGCTCCTATGACAGTAGTTGCTGCTTGTATCTGCCCCATGTGTGCCCTCCTCCACTGTCGCTGCTGCTTCTGGTTAGCTCGCCGCTGCTCCTGCATACTCCGCCGATAGCTCCCCACCCCTCTTCCTGCTGCTGCTCCTGCCACCACTGATCCTGCTGCTGTCGGCAATTGTCCTTGCCCTGTCAATGCTCCTGCGGACAGGCCTCCTTCTACTGCTGCTGCTGCTGCTGCTGCCATGCTGGCGGGAATCGGTGATGCTGTACTGCCAGCAGACGCATGGTTGATTAGACCAACACTCTTCCCAGCAGATGGTGCAGGAATAACAGCCGCTGCTGATGCTGATGCTGAGCGTCTGGCAGTAGCTTGTACCTGTGGGCTAGGGGTGGCTGTAGCCGCTGCTGCTGCTTGCTGCTCTGGTATCGGGGCACTGAGCAACATGTCAGGGTCCACTAAAACCATGTCCACTATGTCATCTGCATAGGCACCGTACCTGCAAAGCAGTACAGCAGTACAGTCAGACTCTGCAGTACAGCAGTACGCTCTGAAAAAAGCACCAATGGGCATGGAAAGATGCCACAAACACAATGGCCTTCGCAACCTGAAGCGCAACCTTTGCTTACCGTAAAAACAGATGAGTAAAAAAAGCAGGGATGCAGGAGAGGATTCCGAGCAGTGTTTAAGCAGCAGGTACATTTCCAACAGAAAGATAGGCAGCAACCGGCCCTGCACATTCCAGGCTTGGTGCCTGCTTTCACACTGCTTACGGGTGCATTAAAGAACATGGGAAGACAACCCGTATTCTGTTCCACCTCGCTGTACTTTGTGACCGCTTGAGGTGCGGGGCCTATGGCACTTTTTGCTATGGCATATCATGCAATGTAATAATAAAAGAACATGGGAAACAGCTGGTGCAAATGGTGATTAAGTCGTGTGCTTGACTCTCCTTGTGGCCTAAGCTGCATTAGGCGCATGCATTGCTATTCCCCCTTAACATGCGATACCAGTAGGTTGGTGTTCTTGTCTGCTGGCCGCAGGCAAGCATGTGCGCCCACCACCGCCACCACCGCAACCACTACCACCGGCCCTTGGCTCACCTTTGCACTAGCGCATTAAACTTTGCCCTGAGGGTGCGTGCTGACAGGCACAGCAACCGAGGCTCTGAAACCACAACTTCAGCAATGAATGATGCTGGCACATTAAGCAGCTCATGGAGCACTTGCCACCTGCAACAACATCAGCAGGAACACCAACAGCAGCCATTGTTAACAACCAAAAGTAACCCACCTATAGCAAGGTCCTGATGTTAACACAGCACATTTAGGAGCTTATGGAGCACTTGCCACCTGCACAACATCAGTACAAACAGCAGCAGCAACACCATTGTCAACAACAACAAAACGTAACCCAGCTATGGCAAGGTCCTGATATCAACACAGCACATGAATCAGCTCATGGAGCACTTGCCACCTGCAACAAAATTAGCAGTATAATATGTTCCACCTTGCTGTTTTTAAGGACGGCTTGAGGTGAGGGGCCTATGGCAATTTCAGCTATGGCACATCATGAAATGTAATAATTATAGCAGGGACAACAAGAACAGACACTCTGAGTATGCAAAACACCGCTGCACACTGGCTAAGACAATGAACCTTCGACGGCAGCGTTCCATGGGGTGGGACTGTGGCAGGGACTGAGCGCACATTCCATTACCACATGGAATGTTAGTCCCCTCCCCACACCTATAGCATTAAAAGTTCTAACTAGCTGTGCTGGGACACTTCATGAGTGTGCCGACCACGCCCAGATGTGTAATGTGTGACTGGAGTACGGTAGTCGCTTGGCTGAGTCGTACTTTGTGAAAGGTGCTCGTCAGTAGATACGGTAGGCCTACTTCCTTGCATTGTACGCCACAAATGGTGTGTGCGTAGACACAACCATGTGCCCATATCAATTGCAGGCAACCAAGCAGCAGCCGCACCAGAGGCCGAGTCATCTCACATTTCTGTTAACTCTGCTCCCCTCCTTGATTCAGATCTTTCAACCCTACCCATCTAACATTCTCTAAACGCTTCATAAGCACCATTCCCAAAGAGTCTACAAAGAGACTTGCATATGTCCCGTGCCCCTAAAAACGCTAAGCCCTCACCTTTGCCGCACTGTCCCAACCGACCGCCGCAGCAGTTCCGGGCAGCCAGCTAGCAGCTGCCGCACCAGCGGCTGACTCATCTGCAGCGCTTCGGGTAACTCCTGTAACTTCCTTGCCATGCTGACTGGACTCTGACATAACAGGTCCGGACGTTGCTGTGCTAACTCATGCAGCTGCAGCCCCTTGGCGGCAAAAGCAGCAGCTAATGCTGCAATGTTCCTACGCAGCCTATCAGGAGGCCGGGCGAGCAGCTGGGGGATGGATGCGATGAGAGGGGCGGCTTGGGGTGGCGGGAGGTGGAGGGCGGAGGAGAGGAGGGCGAGGCGGGCGGGGAGGAGGTTGGGGTTTATGTGGAGGAGGGGTTCATGACGGGAGACCATGAGGATAACGAGGTCTTGGGGGAGGTTTAGGGTTTCTGTGAGGTGTTGGATGCGGTTGGTGGCTGCAGAGGTGACCCAAGGGAGGAAGGAGGAGGGGGGTGAGGGCAGGGTCAGAGAACTGCGCTTTCCTAAAGAAACGTTTTTATTTACCTTGCAACATTTGATTGGAAGGACGAGGAACATGGTGCATGTGCTATGAAGAGGTATGAAGGAAGCGCAGACGGGTAAGGCTGCTGTGCTCCCTGATCTGTTCGGCAATACAAATGACAAGGCAGCCAAGCACAAGGTAGCCATGTAGTTGAGCACATGCTACATGGAGAGCAGAACAGCTGACAAACCAAGCCCTGTCCACTTTGAATTTCATTGTTCCCTGGCAACAAATACAATACATAATGTAATGGCATTCTGTTTATCTTGTATTCACTTGTGAGAAGTACTCACTTGTGAGAGCATCGACAAAGCGAACTGCAATAAAATAAGAAATTGACATGCAGGCTCGATCAAATGGCCCTCTTGCTGTGCCACAGTGAACTTGCTTGTGTAGCTAGCTTACGTAGCTGGGATTTCACAATAAGCAATGCCATTAAAACCATCTGCTGCCTGCTCTGCTGGCCCCACAATCACACTTCTGCTCCTATCTGCCCTCTTTCAACACACACTAACATACTGGTTGGAGTCATGTGGCGGGTGCTGCACTTTCCGAGGGCTCTTAACATACACTTCTGCTCCATTGAACTGACTCCCATTTACCATCATTATGGCCACTGCTATACTCAAAACTACTACTGGCAGCTCTGCTGGCCGGTCAAAATCCTGACCAGCACTAACCTGCTGCAGCTTCGGTCAAATCGGAGTCCTGGGTGCTCGCGAGCATTTCTTTGAGCTTGTAGAAGGACCTAAGCTGCAGCTCCTGGGAGGGTCCCAACTGCAAGCGGTTGACTGTCGGTTGAGGTGCGGTCAACGCGGCGGTTTGCTTGTCATCGAGCAAGACAAGATGGTCCAGGAGGTGCTTGTCGGTCAGCCTGCGCTCGAGGGTGGCTAGCTGCTGCTGAAGCCTGCTCTGATACCGCTGCTTTTGACGGGAGATGCGCAGGAAGGCCTTTGTAGAAGCGGAGGAGGCAGGCAGCTGAGAGCTAGCGACATGGGAGTTGCCATTGGTTGCTGCTGCGTTTTGAACCTTCATAGCCGCGACTGCTCGTGTACGCGCCGAGGACAGCTGCTACGTGTGCTGCAACGTAGACCTGGAAGTCCCGAGAAGACTGTAGCCTGCCCTCCTGAAACAGGTCGCGTTGAGACGTATTTATCCTTAATAATATGTAAGCTGTGTCAGAAGGCTCTCCTTCCGCCCGACACGTGTGGGAGGTAGGATTTCCCAGCAGATGTAGTAGGGACGGTTGGGGGGTTTAAAGTGTCAGAAGATGTGCTTTATCTGACCGATCGGATGCATGTACTGGTGTGAGTGCATCTAACACATAAAACATGAGAGATTAAGGGGCAGGCCTCACACGCTGCCGGACCACATGTGGCAAGTGCCGGAATTGTAAAACTGTCCCTTTAGCGCGTACAATCCTGGCAAGACCATCACTCGTCCGACCAGATGGTGTGCTCGGGGTTGCCGAAAAGCAGACAGAACGAGTGCAAACTAAAGGCAGCAAGGAGATCCTGTGGGCCCTGTCATGAACCCTTCTCACTCGTAAAATGCAAATTATCCTGGTCTGCAGCTGGATGAAAAGGGGTGGGTTCATGCGGAGACCTACACCAACTCCATTTGCATTGGCTGAAGGGTTTGTTTTTCCTTCAGTACCAGGTTCCTTGGAGGGTTCCGTGTCTGCATGCCCACTTCCTTCTGCTGTACCACCCTGACATGTGAAATTTAGCCGGGCCTGGCTTGCTTACAAGGGTACATTATGCCATGCTGAATTAACCTATTGGCTTCTAAGGCATAGACTGGGCTGGTCGGCATCCCTGGTGCTTGACCGCATCAACCCCTCCGCTCGAGCCTATCGGGTCCCTCAGGCCTCCCTGTGGGGCGTCCATGGCTGAATGTGACACCACAGTGGCTTAGGCAGCGGCCGGGATGCTACTGCTTGCGGACGAGGCCCCCTTATGGCCCACAACATACAGCATGCCCTATTGAATCAGCTGGGCTTTGCAGCAAAACCAGACTGGATAGAGCAGTGCTGCCAGTTCCTACAAACTCAAGACCCTGGGTTTATCCAGATGAGTCCGCAAACGCAGTTGCAGCGGGTCCTTGAACAGCTGCTCGTGTCTGACTTCCGTCAATGTGGAGCAGGGGGCCCTGTTGGCCAGATGCAGGTGAGCCTGACTGTGTCGTGATGCTCTGATGCCACGTAAACCCCTTCTCTTCCGCATTACAGCAACACGTATCCAGCAACTGCTTCTGCAACCACCCTCACCTTATTGCATGATGTGCATGCTGTGGCCCCTAAGAGATTCTGTTGCATGGTCCATTAGCCTGCATGGTCAATCAACCTGCATGCGCCAGTTGACTAGCAACCGTATTACAGGCACTCCTCAGGAACCATACGCTGGTCTCAATTCATATGTAAAGCAATCTTAGCAAACCGTCTCGCAGCATCACTTCTCATCACTCCTTGCCCAGGACTCAGTGTAGAATCCTATGGTAGAAAAAAAAGTCCCTGCTGGGATTCTACCCTCGATCAAATGCGATTTTAGTACCACAATGCGCAAGCTCATCGTATGGGACTTCATGCCAAGCAAATAATGTCCTCACCAGCAGGGTACCTCTGCCATTGTCAGTGGAGTAGCCGGGTAACTGTTCAGCATTAAAAGTAGATAGGAAGTGCTGTTCCATCTCAAAGAGCAATAACATGCAATTGCCTGCTTCCAAATGCATTTACCAGTTGGGCTCCATATCTTCAAACCAACTCTTTAAGGTCTCATGTAAGGTGGCAGTATCCCAAGTCATTCAGAGCACCTTACAGCATCATACGTGCTGTAGCTGCAGCCTAACATCTCATTACCGTAGCCTCTGCTTTTGCTCTGGGTTGCTGCACTTGAGACACTACCAAAATGGCCCTGCACTCGCCTTATGGCCGGTGCAATGCTGCAAAGCTGTGCAGTGAGCTATGACATTTGTATGAGATAGGTCACTGCGCAGCTCTCAAGCCATCCAGCGCCCCTGGCCTGAACCCAACCAGTTTATCAGCCTGTGTAAGGCTATATACACCATGTATGGTAGCTCCGACCAAATGTATTGTCTGCGGAGTCATCCAATGCTTGCTTGTGCTGTGCAGGGTTTGCACAAGCAGTGCAGCCCCTGTGGCCTGAGTTTGACAATTATCTTAGCCAGTAAAAAGCAGACTTCATATCATAGCTGTGATCTCCCAAGTCACCGTCCGAGTCATTTTTTGGTTGCTTGTTCTGTGCAGGATCTGCACAAGCAGTGTAGAGCAGGGAAGCTGCTGCTTCAAGTAGATGAGTGTGTGAATATGGCACAGGGTTTCAAAGACAGGTGAGCCAACAAATCTCTCAGGGGTTGAGTTTAGATTTTGGGCTTTAGATATTCCATTCGTCCTGAGGCTGTAGGTCTGGGCCTCGGTTCCACCTTGCTGCCTCCTGTGGTAGCTTGAGGTGCGGGACCTTGCGTTTTGCTGTGGGATAACATGGGTTGTAATAGGGAAAGCGCCCGCAGCGATGGGGCCAGGGCTTTCCCATTGGCCCCTTGATCTGCGTGACCACACTGAAGGGTTGATATGGATCCCGGCAAGCTGCTCTTGCATGAAGGTGCCACTGCTGAGCTCAAGAAGCAGCAGCAAGAATACCAGGACGCAGTCTGCAAGAATGCATGCAGCTTAGAAGAGCAGCAAAGCCTTGACAGAGATCATTATTGCTGTGAGCTACAGCTTGATAGGACAACCTTGCTATTGCCGGTACTATCTGGCGCAAGATGGAGACCAGACCAGCAGAGGCTTCTGTGTTCTCTTTTGCCCAGTCGGGAGTTGCATGTCTTATCCTTGCTGCAGCATAGTTAACAGTTTTGGTTTCATATGCTGTGCAAGTTAAGCCAACTTCCGTATTCTTTGGTCTTGTCAGCTGATAGAAACGTACCTGACAGCTTGGGCAGTCCACCTGGTATCCCAGATTGTCAGTGTCTTAAGGGGCTTTACATAAACTGATGATCGTGCACTCACTTGTTGCTGAAGCGGTTGCTGTGGCTTTGTGCCTTTCAAGGTACACGGAGCAACGAGGACCCAATAGATGCTTGAAGCTGAAGCTAACTGATGGTGAGAGGACAAGGGGTCAGCAGGAGCAGCAGGGTGACAATTGGCATAGCAGCATCTGGGGGAAGTAATAAGTATGCTATGTGCAGCAGCCGTGTTAGAGATAGCAGCCACAGCAAGGGGAGAGATGATGGAATCAGAGTAAGAGCAGCAATAATAGCAAGAACACAGAACGTGGCAGCAGCAGTGGGATGATGACAGGAGTAGCAAGAACAGATTGATTGGGAAAGACCTGAACAGCAAAGAGGAGACACAAAGGAGGGAGATCATGACTGTCACTGACAGGGAAGTAGCAGCCGCATTGAAGATACGGTGAGCAACAGCAGCAATGGCAAGGGGAACAGGAGGGAAGTGAACAGAAATTGGGAGATGCAGTGGAACAGCGGAAGCGGCAGTCACAGCAGCGTTCAGGGACAATGGGAGGGGAGAATTGCAATTGCACGAGAAGAATTGGGGCCGCACTGGAACAAGGGAAAGGACAGCGACACAGATATCAGCAAGGGGAAGACCGGCAACAGCAATCAGAGGGGCAAACCAGTGTAGAAGGTAGCAGCAGCAGAGCTGGTAAGGAGCCTCTAGCAGCAAGGAGAGAGGCACACTGAGCAAAGCAGCAGCATTAGCAAGAGGGGAATGGTGGCAACACATCTGTAAGCTGGGGGCAACAGGAAAGCCTATGTGACACGATGGTGGGCAGCAGCAGCAGCAGCAACTCCCTTAGAACTGGCCCAACTGGAGGAAAGAGCCCCGTAGCTCAGCTCTTGTGCTGGTCGCTGTTAACGGCCACACATCAAATTCGCAGTCACTCCACCTTCCAATCCACCCAGCAGCCAATTCTTACACGCTACCTCTATGCATTTCAAGTAACTTTGTTTAATCGAATAAATATGTGTGCCTTTGCAGGTGTGGTTGATGTGGATGCTATGGAGCTAGCACATATCCCCTCCTTGGAGGTGCTCATGCCAGCAGGTGTCAAGGTAAAAAGGGGGTAGCCTAGACCAGCAGGTACATGGCTTCCCTTTGCTGTAAGTAAAGATGCCTTTTTTCTGTCCATGAGGGCACGTGTGAGAGTAACGGTGACTCCTTTCTTGTCCAGCATTATACACTGGCTGGTTTGGGCTTCTCAATCTCCAGCCAGACACGTTTTTGGCATGTGCCTCATTAGCGTGAGCTGCTGTATGTTGTAGGTGCTTGTTGTCTACCCTTACATCTCAGCTTTGTAGTGGTGCTCGTGCCAGCAAGTGCTATATGGGGCCATGGGATGAGTCATACGGTGTGGATCTCGTGTGTGCGGGCCCTTGGCTTTGGTGTATGGTTTAGGACATGTTCCTGCGCTGGTTCCAGGAGGGGCTCTGCTTCCAACCAAGCATAGCACCCACACGGTCACCTGCAGCCCCGGTTGTCTGTGGGGTGGGCGGCGTGGTGGGGTATGGGGTGTTGCAGAGGGCTGGCTGGTTGATTTGGTTGTTTTCGCTGGGTATGATGGGTTGTTTTTGCGTGTTGTAGGTGCTAGTTGTGAACCCTTACTTCCGGAGAGGGGTGATGCTGCTGGGTCCAGACAACATCACTGTTCTGGGCGGGGTGGTAAGTGGGGGCTCAGCGCAGAGCAGTCAGCTTCCATACGTTTGGGGCATGTGTCAGCAGGTGCAGCGGATGCTGCCTTTATGCATCACGATTAGTGTCCCGCCTCCTGCAGACAGCAACTGTAATTGCATGGAGCAGTAGGATGTGTGTGACTGTCGAATTCAATTGATAGCATGTAATATTAGGTGCAAACGCGTGCTGTTCCTCCTGCAGTTCTGAGGAAGGTCACGTTGGCACTTTTTCTCAGAAATTCCTGTATAACGACTTCTGAAAAGAAATGAACAATTTCGTTGCCAAAACCATTGCTCCAGCCCCACATGCTTCTGCGAAGCAGTCATATGATATGGCACATCTGCTTTGTGGTTCCAAGCCTCAGAGGCTTTGGATGGGTTGCAATCTGTATAGGCCATGCATGTTCATTGAAGTGGCACATGTGGTGCTTGCTGTCAATAGTCCTTCCTACCTTGAATTATGTAAAGCTTGCCTGGCAACATAATCTCAATCCCTAGTATGATCAAAACACGAAACAGGAAACATTTGTTGCTTCTGATCTTATGCAGGTGGAAAGGTTGGAACAAGCACGGCAGCGAGTGATAGCTTTCTGCGACCAACCTGCAGGTGAGTCATTGATGGAGGTACAATAGTTGGGTTCGAGGGACATGGGTAGAATATTGTATGTGTTATCCACCACGCCCGGGCTCTTGTCAACGTTACGCTGCTTATGAGCCAAGGAGGAGCATGGCATTAATGTGAAGAGTTGCTCAGTTCAAGACTTCTGCTGTCCCAGGAACAGCTAAATGCATGTGAAAGTAGGTCCAGAGAGGGTTCTTGCCGTTTGCTTCCTTGCTTGTTGTTGGCAAAGGTGTGGTTAACTTGCCTTGTCTTTAGCTTTATGACAGGGAAAGCCCCTCCTGGTACGTGCCAGGGGACAGCTGCATGGGTAGAATTAGATCTATGTATTCCTTGTGGTTTGTTTCCTTGCTTGTTGTTGGTGATGACAAGGTGTAGATGTATTGTCTTTAGCTTTATGACAGGCAGGGCCCCTCCTGGTACGTGCCAGGGGAAAGAGCCCACCAACTGCCAACCTGTGATGCGGTGTGTTTGGTCGTTTCAACTAGCAGCCCTTTTGCGGCTGCCGCATGTAAATTTATTGTGGTTTAAGTAATGCTGTTTCCACCCTTGCAGATCACCGGGACCAGCCGCTGACCAAGGAGGATCTTTACGCAGCAGCAGCCACAGCAGCATGGCCACCTGATGGTCATCCAGGGCAACCAGGCAACCCTGCTGCTGCTGTTGATGGTGCTGCTGGTGCTGGTGCTGCTGCTGCTGGTGGTGCTGCTGCTGGTGGGGTTGGTGCTGCTGTTGCTGGTGGTGGTGCTGCTGCTGGTGCTGTTGCTGGTGTTGGTGGCTTCAGGCAACCAGCACCAGCAGGTGGTCATCAGAATGTCAATGGGGGTCAGCAACAGCTGCAGCGGCAACAGCCACCACAGCATCAGCAGGGGCAAGCAGGTTGGCAGACAAACTTGCAGCAGCAGCAGTGGCAACCAGGGCCACAAAGCAACCAGCAGCAGCAGCAGCAGTGGCAAGGAGGGCCACAAAACAACCAACAACAGCAGCAGCAGCAGCAATGGCAATCAGGGCCGCAAAACAATCAGCAGCAGCAGGTGCGAGTGGCGCCGCAAAACAACCAGCAGCAGCAACAGCACTGGCAATCAGAGCCACAAAACCAGCAGCAGCAGCAGCAATTGAATAGACCGCCAGTGAACAGCTGCACAGGGGGGGATGTCACAACCTCTGCAACTGGGCGTAATGCATGTAGGCAGCCCCCATCATCATCAGCAGCAGTAGCATCAGCAGCGGGTGCAGGAGCAGCAGTAACAGCACCTGTTGTATCAGGTCTAGAATTTCGCCCTCCTTTGGCACCGTTGCAACCACCTCAGCGCCCACAAGCCAATGGCATGGAACCTCCTGCTAACAAAGCGGCTCCAGGTATCGGTCTGCAGGGGGTGTTGTCGGGTGTTGGTCAGCGGTACGGGTTTGGGGGTGGGGCAGGGAGTAGTAGCAACAATGGATATGGTGGGGTGGGAGGCGGGGCAATGGCAGGCGCCGGTAGTGCAGCAGAAGCAGGGGCTTCAGCAACAGAGGGAGCAGGAGTGCCAGTAACAGGATCTGTCGGAGGTTGGGCAATGGGAGGCACTGATGCAGGAAGGGGAGCAGGAGCAGGGGCTTCAGCAGCAGCAGCAGAGGGAGCAGGAGTGCCAGTAACAGGATCTGTTGGAAGGCAGGCTTGGAAGCCGCCTCCATTTAAGCGGTCATTGCAAGAAGCAGGAGGTGCAGCTACTGCTGCTGGGAGTGGAGGGCTGGGGGGTACACCAATGACACCTCCGCTCGCTGGGTCCGCTCTGGGTGGTGGTGGTGGTGGTTTGGGTGGTTCTGGTGGTGGGGACTTGGGTGGCAGTGGGGGAGATGAATTTGTACGTCCTGGGAAGGTCCCGAGGCGCGGGGTGCATGGGCCAGGAGCAGCAGCAGGGCGGATAGGGGTAGCAGGAGGTTTGGATTCTGCTCCTGCTGCTACCCCTGGCCCAGCTGCAGCAGCAGCAAGAGGGCGGGTGAAGGCAGAAGCAGGTTTCAATGCTGCTGCTGCTGCTGCTACCCCTGTTGGTTGTAGTAGGCGTCTGGTGGCAGCTGTTGAGACCATTGACTTGATATCACCTGAGCCAGAGACTAAGGAGGTTGGGGGTAGTGGTTTAAGGGAGGGAGGGGTGGGGTGTGAAGAGGAGGAGCAGCTGCAGCGGTGGCAGCTGTTGCTGGGAGAAGAGGAATTTGCAGGAGGTGGTGAGGGTGAGGGTGGAGAGGATAGTGGGGTCATGGTTGCAAGAGGGTCTCCTGTGGGCGGGGGTGGAAGTGGGGGTATGGGTGGTGTAGTGAACGAATGGGAGCAGGAGGGGGAGGACTGGGACAGGGGGCAGGAAGCTGGGGAGGGGCGTGGTCGGGGGAGAGATGGGTTAGGGCGTGAAAAGGAGCCGAAGGGGGTGGGGATGGATGCGGAGGAGGAGGAGGTGGGTGGAGAAGAGGACGACGAGGGGACCACAGAGGGGGAAGAGGAAGAAGGGAAGGAGGAGGAGGAGTGTGCACTGTCTGGAGCAGGGGGTGGAAGAGGAGGAGGAGGGCGGGATACACAGGCTGGAGGAGTTCTGGGGAGCAGCACGATTTTCAGCAGCACGCATGCCTTGGTTGAGGATGGGCCTGATGACTGGGCAGTGCTGGGAATAGGCGATTATGACGATAATGATGGTGGTGACGGTGGGCAGGTGGTTGGGGGAGGAGGCCTGAATGTTCCAACTGCCGGCAGTGGGAGGGAGGGCCATTATGGCAAGGGGTCTTTGGCACAGCAGCAGAGGTGGGTGGGTATGGGAGGAGCAGCAGCAACAACAGCAGCAGCAGCAGCAGGGAAGTTGAAAAGCTTACCCATTGCTGCTGCTGATATGGGTCGAAAGCATAGGAATGGAGCTTCAGCCGTGGCAGCAACAGTACCAGCTGAAGCTACAGTATCAGCTGCTAATGGTATTGTCTCCACATCTGCAGCAGGTGGGGTAGGAGGGGGCGTCGTGCAGGGGGTTAACCGAGGTTATGGGAGTATGACTGGGGCTTTGGGAGCCATTGGCCAAAGTCAGTTATGCAAGACTGGGGGTTTGCTTAATGGTCAAAGTCAGTTAGGGCTTACTCAAGGTACAGGGGGGTCAGGAGGCGGGGTGAAGCGGTTGCTGTCTGTGTCGCAGCTTAGGAAGAGGGTGCAACAGCAGCAGTCACAGTCCATGCGCAGTCCAGAAGGACACTAGTTGTGTAAGTTATATGAGATAGATCACTGCACAGCTTTCGGGCGTGCAGCACCCGCACATGACTCCGACCAGTTTGTTATTGTGTGTTGAGAGAAACCGATAACGAGAGCTGAGACAATCAGACATCAAGAGAGCTAGCGGAGTTACATGTGGGCTTTTACACGGTAGCGTGGGCTAGGTGGTTTGCCTTGGGCGGCGTTGTACCGATGTGTCCATGGAGTTTAGTTTGGCACGGTTGGAAATTTGGCACCAGGGTCCCTTGTGTGGGCGCCAATCAGTACGAAAATTTGTAATATGTTTGGGCCGTAACCTGCTGCTTGCGCTCCTTGCTAAATGGGCCTAAAGTTCAAGACTCTAAGCCGAAGACAGGTGAGATGATTGTATTAATTACCAATTACCAAATGGCCCCGTCAAAGCGGGGCGCCGGTGGGGGCAGCGCCACCCACAAGGAGCCAACTTAGGCTCCAACGGCATACTCAATTTCCTGTCCAAAACTCACACAACGGCTGCCACCAGCCCACCCTAAATCCCTTGCTAGCCAATGTATGTCAGGCCAGCCCATTTCGACTTGCCATGTATTAAGGTGCTGTGTATGGTAGCTGTATGTCCTATCGGGTCAACTAGTGCTGATGATGATGATGATCAGCATGGTTTTGCTCCTGTTGCGTTGTCAATCGACCCCTGTGGGGCACAGCAGGGCAGGGCAGACTTGTGGCACCACTGGGCTGCAGGGATTGCAGCTGGATGGTGTGCTCTTTCCTCAAACAAACAAACAAACAAACAAAAATTGAAGGTGCGGCCCTACTTGCCTCCCCCCCCCCCCAGCAGCCCCATGCAGTCATGCAGCACAACAAATGCTTTCTTCTGGAAGTGGATAGGAATGCGGCACCACCACCAGAACAGCTGCTTTTAGTGTCCTGCTTGGCAATGGCAGTTTGAAACAAACAACAGCCACGAATAGGTGTATTAACAACCACACGAGGGTCCCTCTCTCTAAATGAGCAAAACATGGCATTGGATGAGGTGCAGAGCGTCAGCAGGTTCGAACCACTGGCCATGTCTTGCCATGCAATGATGGGTCAAACTGGTAACGCCAAAACTCCAGCGACTAAATTGACAGATCAACCACCTGAAGATCTCTCAATGCACTCCTTGCTAAATGCTTCATTTAAGATACAGACAAATTTACCAAATGGCCTCATCGTAGTGTGGCACTGGTGGGGGCAGCACCACCCACAAGGAGCCAATCTCAGGTTCAAAATTCATACTGCTCTGAGCTAGTGACCGTATGTGCAAACATACTTACATGCCCAACATCTGCTGACATTGACAGATATAGATGCATTCCTACATTCCACACAACATTATGTGGAATGTAGGCAATCATCTATTAAATCTCAGTTTCAGCAGGTGTTTGGGCATGTAAGTATGTTTGCACATACGGTGACAAGCTCAGAGCAGTATGAGATAACATCCACACACCAAGGTACGAGCAGATCAAACACAAGACCTCTACGCCAATGGCCATAAAGACAAGGCTCCTAAGCACAACTATCACAAGCAGATGGTAGCCCAAACCCAGCAAGGAATCGATCAAGCAGCGGACCTTAATAACCAAATCTAGGGTTTAGGAGCCCTAAACCCTAGACCCAGCAAGGAGTCAGTCCAGCCGCAGTGCTAAACCAAGTCCATACCGCAGCACCAACAAACAAACAAACAACAAAACCAAGCTCCAATACATCGCTATGGATGGTCCCTCTTCTGACATACAGTATGATTACCAGATTACCAACTAGCCCAGAAGGGCATCCCATTGGAGCCAATGAAGGCTCATAGGGCCAAAAACACCAACATATAACCATAAATCCGAATATATCTCATGATCTCGCAGCACTTCACCTCAAGTAACTTTCTCGTCCCTTTCCTTCTTTCACCATTCATGTTAGATATATCAAACATGATATAGTGATCTTTCTCATATCTACTATGTATGTATGTAGGTCACTGCTGCAGCTGCTGGTGTGCAGATAGATAAGAGCGCTGTGAATTGGAAACCCTCAGCTAACCTTGGAAGGCTAATAACGAAAGACAATCATGTAGATAACACCCTGCACGGTCTTCCCAAGCCGCTCCGATATCACTTCACACTTCCTGCACAAGCGGAAGAATGCCTGCATAATTAGCTCCAACCTACAAGCACCGTTGCCGAAGAATCACACCTTACCGTCTGCTTTACTTTCAAACAACTCCCAGGATAGGCCCCCCATGACGGCGGAATTGCCGACTTCCCCACGATGTACACCCTGCAGATCAGGGGTTACTGGTCCATACCCTGTACCCTTACATCACCCCTAGGCAGACAACAGGGCATTGAAAACTATGTCATACAATTATATTTACCCCTCCTTCAGATGTGACTTTGCACAGTGTGCTACAGCGTGCAAAGGGGTTTCCAATTGCACGTAACAGAGTAATCGACACGGGGACCAGCACCTCTTCCATCATAACAATATACATCACAATCTGAACCTGTCTGCCAGACTCACTATATCTCACTATAGTGGCAGCTTTGGCTCTCTAGCGGTCTCGCCTCTTTGTCTCGAATTTTGCTCTCCACACACTAACAAACTGGATGGAGTTATGCCGCGGGTGCTGCACGGCCCGAAAGCTGTGCAGTGATCTATCTCATATATCTCCTTAAAGACAATGAACACTTGTCCACTAGAACTCATACGCACTTGGTTTCATCCACACCATTGGTGTACTGATGCAAAAAGCATCGGTAGCCAGAAGACCATCTACCGGTACATTGCCATTTTCCCCCAGAACAAGCAGCTCATATCATTGCCTTCCCTGCTATACGTGTTGCTCTCCTCCCTTTCCTTTCCCCCCAACCTTTCCCTCATTATGTGCCTGCAAGCCTCTTGACGGCCTTAAGACTCTGCATTTATCCCATTACATTCGTCATTCTATGTACACACAAAGCAATAAGCCCCAAAGCGCCCTGCCTACCCAGTTCTCTCTAAGAGTACAATACAGCGGCCACTCCCAAACCATCAAGCATGCCCTAGCCAACCCAAAGGAAATGAAGCCAAATGAAGCCAAAGCTTATCTCTCTCCTCCATCTCTCCTCTCTGGGACCAAGTAAGCATCAAGATGTGATCTGTACTGCAAAGCAAGACACTAAAACACATCCACTTCCTCACCGCCAACCCTGATCCATGGTGCGAGGTGGTGACATTGTGTGCTAGCCACACTTAGCCCTATGTTTCACTCAACTTCAGAGAAGCCTGCATTTCAATGCATGCCTCTCCTCCAAAGAGTCCATGCCTCGCTATACTGCCATTGCCTGGGTTCTGCCCTATCGTTGACCAGCTTTGACCAGATGTTTGACCAGCTGCACTACTGCGTTAGGTCAACACATAGCACTTATCTCCCTCCCTCTTGTCCAAACACTAAACCATGATCGATCAATCGATAAATCAAAATGGGAGAAGAGCTATGCCAATGGCCACACACACCCAGGCCATCAACACAAGGCTCCTGATACACAACCACGAAGCCAAGCAACCAATGCTGGACTTGCCCACTCACAAGCTGAGGCTAGATGCAATGGCGTGCACACCAAGGGGAACAAACAAATTGACCCCTAAAACCCAACAGTGCCGGATGTTCTCTATCAGTGTCAACGCATGATACAGAGCTAGACAACTGCTCAGTACTTCCACTCACCTCCACAAGCCCCAACCTCAAAGCCCTTCCCCAAACTCCAAAACCTGAACCCTAAGCCCAAAACCTAATACTATTCATTATCTCCCTCCCACTTATCCATACCCTGAACGATGATGCCTGATGTTTCCTTTCCATGTCAAGACATGACACAGAGCTAGACCACTGATCAGAGTCCCAATCTCAAAACCCTCACATTGCTGTCACTGAACCCTGAGCCCAAAACCTAGTACTACTCATTATCACCGGTAGCGACACGAGGCTAGGCAGCCTTGCCTCAGTTGCCTCTCCCTTAACTTACGCAAACTGGGACTGCAGCGGTGGTCTTGCCCCCTGCAGTCGCCCAACCAGCTTGGCGTAGCTCTTGTTTTCTTCTACTCATTATCTCCCCCCTTCTGGTCCAAACCCTGACCCATGATGCCGGATGTTTTGTATCAAGGTGGACACAGAGGACACCAAACCAGCAGCACTCAGCAGCAACGCCAAAGGAATGATCCCTTTGCACAACCACCTCTCAAACATAGACAGCTCTGGCCCAAACAGCCGCAACGTAAACCAACAGGGCAGGGCATACGCACAAATGAGGTACGTGCTAGACGCCACGATGCCCACCAGCGACGAAAAGAACGGCACAGACATGCTGATCCCATACGAATAAGCAAGCACGAAAGCACTCGCAAAGAACCATTTCAAACGGGGATGGTCGGTGCTGGTGCTAGGATCGTCGCGAGGGTCATCCTCTAGTAGATCAGCTCCATAATTAGTCCCATTAACCCCATTAACACGACCCCCCAGCCCAGCCCCAGAAACCCCAGAAGGAGCATCATCTGAATACCCAGCAGCTGCTGCAAGCGCCTGCATGCTCTTTGTCCTCCTCGCTTTCCTCTTCCTCGCCATGAGCACCAGCAAATTATGCGTCCATACATTCAAATTCACCATGTACTGCGCAATAGCTTGCACCAACACACACGCTGCCGCAACCCGCCCCAGCAGCCCCTCTCCCAAGCTAAACACCACAATTTCCGCCACGTTTGACCCCTTTGACCAGTAACCGACAGCCCCAAGTGTGAGGTACAACGTCGACATCATGGCAGTACAAATGGAAATCGCCTTAGAGAACTGCAGCGGCTCCCGCATGCTAGTTATAAGCTCTATAAACGCAAACTGGCCCCCAAATGCAAAGATCATATTCATGAGGGCCACCAGTTGATGGTCTAAGGTGACTCCTTGGCTGGCGTCTACTACCGCATGGGTTTCAGCAGCGGGGTCTGGGGAGCTGGCTAGCTGGAAGACAACCACACCAATGGCAAGCAGCTGTGCACAAGTGCCCAGGACGAAGAACCAGGACAGGCGGGCCAGGGAACGCACCTGCAGCCATGAGACAGGACATTACAAATCAGGGTGGGGAAACAATAATAACAATAACAATAACATGGGAAACACGCCCCGTCCTTGATATCGATATGTTGGGAAGTGTGCTTGTGACTGATGGCAGGTTGGATGTGGAGTTGAATATCAGGAGGGGTAAGGCTGTGGGGAGGTTTAAGCAGTTTGAAAAGATGTGGGGTACCAAGCATCTGTCATTGGCTACGAAGGTGAAGTGTTACAAGGCATATGTGTTGCCAATTCTGCTGTTCGGGAGTGAGTGTTGGTCCCTGACCAAAGTGCAATCGCAAAAGCTTGAGCGGGTGCACTCTAGCTGCCTTAGGAGCATCCTGGGGGTCAGGCTGTCAGATCGGCACACCAATGAGCATATCAGGAAATCATGTGGGGTAGCCACCTTGTCAGCATACATCACAGCAAATAGGCTGAGGTGGCTGGGGCATGTGGGCCGCATGGAGGAGGGCAGGTTGCCGCATATTGCGTTGTTCTCTTCATTACATGGTGACATGACGAGGCCAGTGGGTAGGCCTCGCCATACCTGGGAGAAATGCGTGTGTGCAGATCTGAAGGTGCTTGGTCAAGATGAGGGGAGCTGGGAGGCTTCATGTCAGATTAAGAGTGCTTGGAGGAAGAGGTTGTGGGATCTTACGCACCCTTGGGAAAGCCAACGGTTAGTGAGGTGTAGAAGGCGCACTAAGCAAGCTATTGATAAGCATGTGGAGCGCTATGTGGTGCCTTTCAGTGGCTGGGAGGATGGTGGTTCACCAGTACCTAGGTGGTGGGAGCCACCTCCAGCCCCTACTAGGGTGGTGCTTGATCCTGCTGCCTCCCCGCCACCCATGTGTGATGGAAGTGGAGCAGGTTTTGGGTTTTAGTGGTGGTGTTTGTTTCCCCTTGGTGTGCACGCCGTTGCATCTAGCCTCAGCTTGTGTGTGGCAAATCCACCATCGGTTGTGTGGCTTCGTGATTGTGATCAGGAGCCTTGTGTTTGTGGCCTAGGTTTGTTTGGCCATTGGCATTGCTGGTCTTGCGTTTTGATTGATTGGGGTAATCAGTATCATGACTTTTCCAATAGAGAATGTTACAGGGGAAACAACCTCACTCAGAACACTTCAAAGCACAAATTATACTAGTCAATAGGAATTCATGATGTGTATACACCTGAACCCCCCCCCCCCCCCGTTGACCTTGGCCTGCCCAGCTGTCACCAGGACAAGCAAGCAAGGGAATGCATTTGTAGCAGCCGTGAGTCGTAATTTAATCACTTATCAATACAACCCTGTTTGGTCCCTTGTCGACTATGCCAACCTTTCTGCAAACACAACGGAGCTTGTTCCCAAAGAGTTGCTTGACCTTCAAGACCATTGAGTCATAAGCAAAGATGGACCTCTAGACACCCTCACAAGCAATTTGCCTGGACATAAGGCTGCCGAGAAACCATCTGCTGGTGATCTTCAAGTTGCTGTCATCTATGGGCGCCTTCCACATGCTAGCAACATATTGGGATCGATTGCATCATTCCCATGATAATGATAATGAATGCTTCCCTATCATTTGGACCCCCTGCACCTACTCCTACCAGCACCACCAGCCCTGCCAGAACCATGATCCATGTCATTCTCCAAACCTGTCCCCCCCCCTGCCCGACCACTGCAACACCCCTGCCCCACCCCTGCCTGCCCCTTGCCCGCCCCGCATGCCGCTTGCACCCTGCTCTACCCCTGCCTGCCCCTGCCCCCCCCCCCCCCCGACCCTCACTCCCCCCATTTCCCCCCTCCCCCCCGCCTACCTGCATCACCAGCCCTGCAATCACCTTCACCACCAATCCACACTGCCGCTAGCAGGTGCCAGCATCTCCAGGGACATAGTCAAAGCCCTTACTGCCACCACTCATAGTCCCCCCCCCCCCATTCTCATGTCCCCAGTACTATGCTTCTCCATCCCCCCGGCCCCCTTTCCCTCCCCCCCTGCCATCTGCCCCCCCTCCTGCCCGCCCTTCCCCCTGCCCGCCCCTCCCAACGCTGTGGGGCCCCCCCCTTCCACCCCCGGCCCCGCCTACCTGCACCACCAGACCCGCCATCACCATCAGCCCACCCTGCCATAAGGGATGAGCAGCAGCACCCAGCGCATACCCAATGATTTAGCTCCGCCACCTTTAGCCCACCCATTTCAATTCCCCTGTACTATGCTTTCCCAATGCCCTGGCCCCCCTTTCTGCCCCTTGCCCTCCCCCCCCTGTCATCCCCGCCCTCCCCCCACCCTGCCCACCTGTACCACCAGCCCTGCCAGCACCATCACCACCAACCCACATTGCCACAATGGAGGCGCTGCATCACCCAGCGCATGTTCCAAACTCTGGGCAGCTGCTAAATGTAGGATGACACATCGAGTTGCATCAAGCGAGTAGATGATCCCATACACCAGCAAGCGTCCTGCCCTCCCCGCGGCGCGATAGCCAATGTCGCCAAACAGCACTGCACAAAGACAGAAAGGCATGGCCAAAGCTTAATGTGCAGCATATGGGCAATACTCATCTCTGATGTGCTCGTCCAGGACTGGAGTGGGAGGGTGGGTGGTATAAAAAGTTTCAATGCTGCACGATTGCTGCTGCTGCTTCTCCCGCTGCTGCTGTCCCTGTTCCTGTTGCTGCTCCTAATTGGCTGCTGCTCCTGTGTCCCATTTGTGTAGTAAACCCGGCACGGTCCCCAAAGTCTCCAAACAGCACTACACAGCAGACTGAGAGGCAAAGGCAAACTCTCACATACAGCACACCGGCAATGCTTTTTTGGTTGGATGTTGCCAGGAATGCAGTAGAGCCAGCCAGGGGCTGATCTAACTAGGAGAATACACACATAATTGTTCCACCTCGCTGGTCTTTTAGTAAGACCGGCTGGAGGTGCGGAGCCTATGGCACTTTCTTGCTATGGCATATCATGAAAAGAAACACGCAAGCTGCACCAAGAGGAGGTATGCTGCAGACAGTGGTGCCAAGATGGTGCTAATGCTGGGATGTGTGCCAAGACTCTGTCAGGTGCGCCAGCCACCCTCTGTGCTGTCGTTTGGTCAAGGTATGTGGCTTATGTGTTTGCCTTTAGCAGCTTTGCCTGCCAGTTATGCATCATATCTAGGGGTAATTGACCAGGTGGAAGTCCAAACTTCCATTCCTGCATGTAATTAACTGTATGTTCTAACCTAGGTGCTAAAGCATCAGCATCAGGGGTAATTGACCAGGCGGAAGTCCAAACTTCCATTCCTGCATGTAATTAACTGTATGTTCTAACCTAGGTGCTAAAGCATCAGCATCAGGGGTAATTGACCAGGTGGAAGTCCAAACTTCCATTCCTGCATGTAATCAACTGTATGTTCTAACCTAGGTGCTAAAGCATCAGCATCAGGGGTAATTGACCAGGTGGAAGTCCAAACTTCCATTCCTGCATGTAATTAACTGTATGTTCTAACCTAGGTGCTAAAGCATCAGCATCAGGGGTAATTGACCAGGTGGAAGTCCAAACTTCCATTCCTGCATGTAATTAACTGTATGTTCTAACCTAGGTGCTAAAGCATCAGCATCAGGGGTAATTGACCAGGTGGAAGTCCAAACTTCCATTCCTGCATGTAATTAACTGTATGTTCTAACCTAGGTGCTAAAGCATCAGCATCAGGGGTAATTGACCAGGTGGAAGTCCAAACTTCCATTCCTGCATGTAATTAACTGTATGTTCTAACCTAGGTGCTAAAGCATCAGCATCAGGGGTAATTGACCAGGTGGAAGTCCAAACTTCCATTCCTGCATGTAATTAACTGTATGTTCTAACCTAGGTGCTAAAGCATCAGCATCAGGGGTAATTGACCAGGCGGAAGTCCAAACTTCCATTCCTGCATGTAATTAACTGTATGTTCTAACCTAGGTGCTAAAGCATCAGCATCAGGGGTAATTGACCAGGTGGAAGTCCAAACTTCCATTCCTGCATGTAATCAACTGTATGTTCTAACCTAGGTGCTAAAGCATCAGCATCAGGGGTAATTGACCAGGTGGAAGTCCAAACTTCCATTCCTGCATGTAATTAACTGTATGTTCTAACCTAGGTGCTAAAGCATCAGCATCAGGGGTAATTGACCAGGTGGAAGTCCAAACTTCCATTCCTGCATGTAATTAACTGTATGTTCTAACCTAGGTGCTAAAGCATCAGCATCAGGGGTAATTGACCAGGTGGAAGTCCAAACTTCCATTCCTGCATGTAATTAACTGTATGTTCTAACCTAGGTGCTAAAGCATCAGCATCAGGGGTAATTGACCAGGTGGAAGTCCAAACTTCCATTCCTGCATGTAATTAACTGTATGTTCTAACCTAGGTGCTAAAGCATCAGCATCAGGGGTAATTGACCAGGTGGAAGTCCAAACTTCCATTCCTGCATGTAATTAACTGTATGTTCTAACCTAGGTGCTAAAGCATCAGCATCAGGGGTAATTGACCAGGTGGAAGTCCAAACTTCCATTCCTGCATGTAATTTCTTCTTGCATGTAACATTCTGTCTGCTCTAATCTAGATTCTAAAGCATCAGGATAAGGACTGATTGACCAGGTGGTGGCTGTGTGTTCATGCTTTGTGGATGCCTTCAGCAGAACCCCCTCATGTGGCAAAAGAAGTTGCTTTTACACAGACCACGTGCTCAGGGTGTACTGCGGAATCCGCCTCTCACCGCTGTCGCCCCCCCTAAATGCTGCCTTGTGCTGTCCCTTCTGCTGCTGTTCACCTGCCCCTACTGCTGTATTGCTGCGACTCCATGCTCCTGTTGCTGCCCTCTCACGCTAGGAGCTGATCACCGGTGGACAAGTCCTTGCATGTACCACAGTCACAGCCATTTGCTCGTGTCTACTCCACTGCTGCTCAACACAGCAACATCGCCTCCTAAATGCTGCCTGATGCTGCTCCCTTTGCTGCTGTTCACCTGCTCTTGTTGCTGTATTGCTGCTGCTCCCCTGCTCCTGTTGCTGCTCCCTCCTGCTGTGCTGCACATCGTCCTGGGAGCTGATCTTAGGTCGACAAGTCCTTGCATGTACCACAACCGCGGCCATTTGCTCCTATCTACTAACTGCTGCTGAAGACAGCAACAGCTCGTCCTAAATGCTGCCTGATGCTGCTCCTTTTGCTGCTGTTCACCACACCCGCAGCCATTTGCTCCTATCTATTCCACTGGTGCTGAACACAGCAACAGCTCAATCTTTCCATGCATGCCTCCACTGCATAAGAGCTACTGCCCAACTCAGTGAAACTCATGCAGGGTTGCGGGTTGAGGGGGGGGGGGTCCAGACACCCCCCATCCCCTCATGCAAGGTGCTTAGCGTCCTATAACTGTAATGAAGACCCAGAAAAGCAAATGTGCAGGTTCTTATGCCATGCTGCTGGACAGGTCATAACTGCCAACTGTAAGGTCTGCTGCTGCTACTAATGCCATTTGTCCTGTTATTGCTGGCCAGTGGGAAGGACTGTCTCTCCATCGCCTGCTACTGCTGCTGCTGTTGCCTTCACATGCAAGATTGCTTCTCCCATAAAGGATGGTCATGGGATACAGGGCTTGATGCTTCCACTGCTCTATCAATGTTGCTATCTAACTACTGTTAGTGGCAGAATGGACCCCATGCATCTGAATGATGTCAACTGCCAAGGTGTTGGGAGTCTGCACAGGCAGCGCACCTGCTCCTGGAACATGCTGGTACAGTCTGCTGAACATGGTGCCTGAATAGCTTGTGGCGATGGTCAGCAGCAGTGTTGCTCCTGCAAGGGAAAGACACCCAGGTTTTAGTGAGCAGCTGCTGATGGTTTAGGCGAGGGCAGAAAGAACTATGGTAACTTCCTGTGCTGCCTCGCAGGCGCCTGCTCCGGTGCTCTCATGTTCCAGGAACTTGTCTCATTGCTTAACGAGGCTTTGAGAAACAGCAACTGAGTGCAAGGACCTTTGCATGGGTGGTTAGAGAGGATTTGGAGGTGCTGCTTACCAAGGGCAGGTATCCAACCGAGCCTTGCGAAATCTGACGGGAACAGCCATAGACCCCAGCCTAGCTGTAAGGACAAGAGGGCCGCGGTGGTCTGCTGCCATGTGCACTTCTTGCTCGCCTGGCGCTCGTCGAAGGCATCGACGAGGAGGGGCTCTTCTAAATCCACCTGCCCGTCGGGACCGCACTGGTTTGCTAAGCGGTCCCCTGTCTCTCCGGGCATTGTAAGAGGCCCTGTTAAGACAACAAGCACTGTATACTTTACATGAACTCTGCAATTTTGAAGCTGTCGGCCAATCCACACATCTGATAAAGTCCGCACAGACGGTTCCTCCTCAATTCGGCAATTGCACCAAAGTTTCACCGAGAGACCACAATGAGCAGCGTTCTGGTGGTGTGCCAGCCTTGCAGCGAATCAGGGGCGAGTCGTCACCTGGGAAGTAAGAGGTGACAGAGGTGTGCTAACCGTATACTCCAACTCACAAGCGCTGCTTGATAAGTGGCCGTGGACTTGCCTCGGATGGTACTAGACCTACGAGCTGATGCTGCACGCCCATGTGGGGTCCGATACATCCCCCAAGGAAAGGAGCAACTGACATGCCTGCCCAGCGACAAGCTAGGAACAGCATTCCACATTGTCTAGCAATCTTCCCTGTCCTGGCCACCTTGTCAACTGCCATGACCACGCTGCTGTTTTCAAGCATTCGGCACGATACTTGGAATGTTTATATAGTACAGACACGCAGAAGGCAAGGCACAGCATGACATACAGCCGTGAATACCTCAAATTTGAACATAGCAGGGTCAATCTGAAGCAGCGCCAGCAACGATGCCAGGAAATGGATGCCAAGCAGCTGCCATACTGCACCAGACTTCCGCCCAGCATCCGCGTTTGACTGTGGAAGGGGCCCAACCCCGCTACGGCTTTCGCCGGGGCCGAGCTGTCAACTCACTGGTAAGCAAGAAAGAAGCCAGTGCCAGGGTGCCTACACCTGGTGTTTTGCTGAAGTATCTATTGGAACCGTTCATGGAAGAGACAGTCTAGAGCAAACATGATGCTCTAAAGAGGTTGCAAGAAAACCAGCCTACTCCTATCCTCTGATATTCCAACAAATAAATGCAGGACCGTCAAAAGACCGCCAGCCAACAATTGACACACCTTATCCTTATACTGTATAACTAAGTGGCAGCACATTTCTTGCCTCTGCCTACCCCTTGCACAATTCAACCCTGCCCCATGATCAGACATAGATTACAGATTACAGATTACAAAGTGGCCCCACAAACATAGATCAATGTCAACTTCAGCAATGTAGCCATGAAGCGCAACTGAAGGTTGGCTTGGTTGGCTTGAGTTGGGTTGGGAAGGTTTCAACTGTGCAATAGCATGTATTGCCCCGAATTTTTGAGGGGCTTATGAAACACCACAACGAAAGTTACGACAAATACAGGTTCGGGCCTTGACAGCGTGTTAACGCTGGGCCCTAGCGGTGACTCCGAGACAGCGTTCAGGCAGCCGCGATATAAGCACATTCAACAGGCAGCGCGCATTAATAGGCGCTATTGGATCGTCTTGGACAAAAGGCGTGAGGTGCTGCTAGACGTACATCATCTTGGTACCCGATGCGGTGTCACTCCGCATCGGCCCCTCCTTGAGAAGCTTGCGCCTTCACTTTCAACCTCAATTTGCCGCTATACCACAGAAGATTAAAGTCCATTTGTGTTCTAGCGTATGGCATCCACATGCAAGGCTCCGCTCTGAGGCACTCACCCGCAACATCATCCGAACTGCAGGGCTCCAAGCAATGTCAAGCTGGAGCAGCAGCCCGATAATAAGCTCTCGCGGGCCCTTGTCAGCTAATTTAGGGTGAAAGTTTCAGTACATCAAAGCAAGAGCAGCCTTGCAAGTATGTTGCCCAGTGCTTCCGACGCAGCCACATCAACCATCATCAGCAGAAAAATAAGCAGTCTAGCAGCAGTGGGCACGTATGACATGATACTCAACCATGCGCTGCTAATGGGAGGAGAAGAAATTCGGGGCACTCACATTGCGCCCTTGGGGCATGTGGCTGTATGTTAGCTCATAATCAATCAGTTCTGCCAATCTTGGCATCTTCAAGACTGCCTCTTCCTGACAACTCCATTGTGCATCTGTCTGCAATCACAGCTATCCATCGCCCTGCACAAAATACTCCTCCCAAATACGTTTTACACCAACACCACAAACATCAACTTCTTACCCTCATCCTGATTGATTGATCCTAGCAGCCCTTTGCGGTTGCCGCACCTTAAATTTTTGTTTGTTTGTTTGATTGTTACATTTCTTCTGATATTACCCTCATCCTGCTTGGTTGGTGCTCTGGATTGTGTTTGATTTGGATACACCCATCAGTCTCCTGCTGGTGATTTGTTTGCCGTGTCCGTAGTTGGATGTCTGCTTGGGTATTCCTCTTGCTTGGTGGTATGGATTCCATTGTTTTTGGACCCATCCGATGGTGTGTTTGGTCGTTTCGACCTAGCTGCCTTGGTGCAGCCACACCTTAAATTTTTGTTTGTTTGTTTACATTTCATGATATGCCATAGCAATAAGTGCCATAGGCCCCGCACCTCAAGCTGTCACAAAGAACAGCGAGGTGGAACAGAATACGGGTAAACTTCGACATGTATGACAATATATGCCTAAACATGAGGTCCAGCAGCTAGGTCAAAACAACCCAAAACCTCCACTGCCCCAATGGGGGTAAGAGCTTCTCTCCTATTTAAGAAAGCAAGGAGGGCTTGTAAGCCCGGGTGCAAGCAATAGTTGGTAACAAACCCCATTGGTTGGACCTCACGCCACATCAGAAGGGTGAGCATAAGCATTTCTAATCTTCCAAGCAGCTGCAAAATATTTAGCTATACACTTAAATGCACGGCTTGAAAGGGCCATATACTAAGCCAGACTCCTCATCGACGTCTACACCCCAGAACTCTTCATTAAGCATGCTATGCAGCGTCTCCTCATCAGATTTGCCATCCAATATCTGACATTTTGCAGCAACATCAGGGTCAGAAGTCAGCTTCTCCCACAGCTTTTGCCTTTGTGCCTGGTAAACAGGACAGTCAAACAAGAAGTGTTCAGGAGATTCAACTTCACCTCCCAACTCAGGGCCAAGATCACAGGACTTGCAGCACTCCCTACGTGCACTTTGCCTGCTAGCGCTCTGGCTACCGAATTTTGCTGTCATAGCGTTGAGAGGAAGAATACCTGCACGCAGCTGCATAATGAGTTCCATGCCTTTGCTCAGAGTGCCCGTGCACAGATATAGCTGCGGCTTGAAATAATTGATATCATCATTGTAATGCTGCATATACGTCGCTTAAGTAGATTTATCCCTAGCACCCTCCTCCCGAACAGCCCTGTCTCTTTCATATATACTCCACCTGACATATGCCCTGAAGCTAGGTAGGTGCCCCTCTCTCACTCTTGCTTGTAAGGTTTCCTCCTGCATGCCTAGTTCAGCCCTGAGTTTAAATATAAACCTCTTCTGCCAAGAAGTATAATTCCTGTGGCTTGGCCAAGATGCTTCAAGTGCCTGCCTGCTAAAGCTAGTAGTATCCTTTTGCTGTAATTTGAACCACCATTCAACCTTCCTCTGGCCCAACCAGCTAGATAGAGGTCTAACACCAGCTTCTGCCCTCAATACCTCATGGCAGATGTTTGGCTTGCAATGCAGTGATCTCTTCAAAACCTCTATTTGGATTTTAGACTCTATGGTATTTGTCTGCTGGGATGATGCCCACCATACCTCAGAACCATACTCAACCCTTGGTCTTATCAAAGCCAGCAGCATGGCTCTCTTAACCTCAAAGCTTACATGACGATTCTGGAAGAATGTTTGCAATGCATTAATGGAGGCTTTTTCAATCATACCTGCAATGTGAGCGTCCCATTTGCAATCACTAGTGAAAACAATCCCCAAGTATGTATATGCATCTAGTACTGGCAAATTCTCACTGCTAAAACTTACCTTTGGGGACTCTTTATTGGGCCGGCAAAGGACCAAACACAACAACAGCACTTTTGGTTGGTCTCAGCTTAAAACGCCACTTACGAGTGTAGGCATGAATCGTGTCAGCCATCTTCTGAAGCTCTTCCTGCGATTCTGCAAGCCCTTGTAGCTACAAGGTCGTCAGCGAGCATTAGTGCTACCAACTTTGATCTACCTTCAATGTTACTCTCAGCCCTTCCTATGCCCTGTTCCCCACTACCACTATTATCTACCTCTTTTGGTAGGGGAACCCCCGGGTGCTTCTCCCATATCTCTTTTAGGAGAACGTTGATGAACAAAGTAAGGTAATTGGTAACTGGTAACCCAGAGCAGTACCTATGAAGCTCGGCAATGTCAGTCTGCAAGATAGATGCACCCTTCCCCTGACAAAACAAACAAACAAAATTTTAAGGTGCGGCAACCGCAGAAGGGCTGCCAGGTTGAAACGACCAAACACACCATCAGATGGATGCAAGAACAATTTGGAGTCCACACCAGCAACCAACCAACAGGAGTCCCCAAGCAGTCCAACGACGAGACTGCAACCAGTGCAAAACGTGCCATGGGTTGTGCTTGAGATCGTCAAGCATCTTCTCTTGAGCGTCCTTATCATTAACCCTCTTCCACTTGCCCTTCTTGTACTGCTCAGCAGCATGACTATCATTCCATGTACAAGCCTGCTGCAGTTTCTGATGCCCTTCCTTGCAATGCTTGTACAACTGTCTTTCAGCCTAACACTAGGCGGTCGTGGGTTGGGTTTTCAACTACCTCAGAACCCTTCACAGTGAGCTGTGTGGATCACCTTGTATAGCCTCTCAGAAGCGACAACCAAGTCCAAACTCCCATCCCTGACGCCGTGGCCAATGAGAATTAGTTCAGGAAAAGGGCCAGCAGATTCCAAATCCTGTACATACTCTTCGCGGTGCTTTGAAGGGATACACCAGGGGACAAGGAAGTGACTACCCCCAAGGTCATGCCTGCTACTTTCCTTAGTCCCTCTAACTTTAAGAACACACTCAATGGGCATGTAATTTGATTCATTCTGTTTAGACCACCAGCACTGCAAACGACTGTAGTACGCAAGAGTAATTCAAGAGTAGGCGGGTCGGTGCGTCAATCAAGCCATAATCAATGACAGACCGACAGAGCGTGTAGTGTGACCCTGCCAGATCTATCCCATGTTTACGGCCATGAAGCAAGAAAATACTGGAGTCTAAGCAATCGTATGACAGTAATTTCAACAGGATACAAATCACAGATAACAATTTGCCCATATCATCTACATGCAGAGCTCCTGCGCTCCGGAACATGACCAGTGGAGACCAATCGTAACTCATTCCATTACCCATTCTTACAAGCACCTAAAAAACACAAGAACCCTGAAGCGCCGAGATGATATACAGATTACAGCTTACAGATTACAAATTGCCCCACACAGGGGTGGGGGGGACGATATCTTGTTTTGGAGGAGGGAGGCGGCACCACCACCAGAAGAACGATGATATAGCCGTATTCTGATGGCGGGTGCGCTTTAGACTGTATCATTGCAAAGTATGCCCGACCCATCATTCACCCAGTTCCCTCGGCTGATGATCATTGCTCAACACACAGTAGCATAGGCAATTAATGCAACCACGGCCGGGACAAGCACCCATGAGATGGTCGCTGTGAGGAGAAAGATACCTGCTGCTTCGGCCATCTTCCCAAACAGGACAGTCAGGGCCCATCTGATACCCCCTTGGCGAATGAGTTGTACCAAAACTGCCGTCCCACCAACTTCCAAGAACGCTGCTCTAGCAAATGTGAAACCAACGTTCTTCAGTATCTTGTTGATGGGCCCGACCAAGCAGCGGTCAAACTTCTTAGCCAATGCTTCGGGGGAAAGCCCGTCAAGGCGGAGGCTGGTTGCCCTCATATCCAACCGGCCCCGAGATAGCCTGCCAGCCGTGGCCCTGTCAACAACTTGACTTATGTTCTCGTTGGTGACTACGAGGGAGGTGATGAAGGACTGGGAGAAACCATCTTTCTTCAGGGCGTCGATGTTGACTGTGAATAGCCGCCCTTCAGCAGCGATGGAGGATGGTAGCATGTATTTGCCTATGTTCGCTCCCAGCCGCTCATCCAGCAAGGGGCTTGTGGGTACTGACTCTGAGGTAGGGTTCAGGGAACTTGCTGTGCCGCTGCCGCTGGGGCTTGTCCCGTTTATGCCCTGCTTCATGAGTGGGTGAGCAAGGTGGGCAATAAGCATGTGAAATTGTAGTAAGTACTCATCAGAAGACAAACAGCAGATGAAGGCGGGAAGGAATCGTAGAAGTGCACTTGCAGGCTGCTGCATATGGGCAACATACAAAGGCTAATCATTCAAGCAGCTCTATTCTGTGTAGCACTCTGTCTGTCATGTCCATCACCTGCCAGCCAGGCCAAGCCCAGATGAACTAAGCGCACGGGCGCCGCATTGAAAGCACATACATGTATGAGTTGAGGTTCGGCGGGGGGGGGGGGGGGGGCAGGGAGCCATCGGCCATTCAAGATTGCAGAGCATGTGATGTCATGTATTCAGTTTGGAACCACGATGCCTGCATGTGGCAAGATTTGTGTCTGAGTGCATGCAGTTACGGGAGACAAAGCCTGATCTCCGGAGGCATTTTGAAGACTACCATGTTGACCTCTTTTCCTCTGATGGTGATGGTTGAGCTGTACATGTTTTACATGTTCTACATGTTAACCATGGTACATATTTCCTCTGTGTTCAGGGTAGAACCATAGGTGCCCATTATATAGTTTGTCATGGTTTGATTTTTGGCTGGAACAGTTTCAGTAGATATGAGAAAGATCACTATATCATGTTTGATATATCTAACATGAATGGTGAATGAAGGAAAGGGACGAGAAAGTTACTTGAGGTGAAGTGCTGCGAGATCATGAGATATATTCGGATTTATGGTTATATGTTGGTGTTTTTGGCCCTATGAGCCTTCATTGGCTCCAATGGGATGCCCTTCTGGGCTAGTTGGTAATCTGGTAATCTGGTAATCTGCATGAAGCTACTAGCCCTTGAACCTACCATAGCAGCTTCAGATTGTACCTGAAGGTCCGGGGAGGCCGTACAGGAAACGAGGAAAGCAGTAGCCAGTAGACAGAGGGCAATACCCTCGGAATGAGTTCCACAGCAAAGACGTGGCATTATTAGAGCAGGTCCTGGCGAACACTGGCGAATACCTTTTGTAGTAGCCTTACGACGATGTTCTTTATAGAAGGTGCCTGCGAAATATACAAGCAAGTATAAGAACTGTGGTAACGTGATCTGATCGACAGCCAAGATATATGCAAGTATATATTTATGACTTAGAAGCAGGGTCTGCAATCGACGGTGCTGGGCCGTACGTTATCAGTTATTTATACGCAGGCCAGAGCTTAGGACTTGCTGCTCTCACCTTTCAACAGGATATGCTTACTCGCGACTGCCTTACGAGGTTTCAGAGTATACTGCGATGGAAGGCTATGTGTTCTATGTTCGGTGATGATTAGAAACTTATGAAGACTTTGGTATCTGCTACTGGGATTGGGGCTTGCCTATATATAGTCGCAGACGATCGGGTGCAAAAGCTGCTATGATGCCCACACATCCACGGCACCCGCCTGCTCTTATCATACCGCAACTGACACTTGGCAAGGCACTTGGTAGCAGGCCATACCGGAAGGTGACAGCAGGGGACCAAGGCTTGATCCCCAAACTTCAACAAGTCTGCAACACAAACACTAAAGTGAATTGCGCTAGGAGGTTCAAAGATTTATGGGTTTCCGGCACGGGTTCCCTGTGTGCCTACCAGCGGTGCCCTCAGGAGCGTAAGGGCATGCATGCATGGCACTTCCGGGACGGGCGTGACGGCTGCTCGTCACCATGAATTCGATAAATCACAGACATAAGCATGTATAGGCCTGAGCAATCATCACTATTTACAACTGTTGGATTGTACGGCCTCTTCAGTTGCATTCCTGGATAAGACTTGCAAGATGGCCGATTCGGCGACCGCGGGACACCACGTGGAAGCACTCACGGCTGCAAATCGGTTGGGCCTGCAGCTGAACACATCGATTGTACCATATGATCGGTCGCGCGAAAGTATCACATCCTTTATTATACGAAAGCATGTCTTCCATCCGCATGAGGGCTTGACGGATGCAGCCGTGCTGCCAGTCTAAACGGCTATCACTTACATTACTTCTTCTAATGAGCTTAACCCGCCCTAACAAGTCAAGACATCGGGCTCTGCTACTCATGCAAATCAGGACGCTTGCATCATATTCACTTGCCCACTGGCCGGGGCCTGGGCCTACACGCTAGTAGCAGCAGCTGTTGATGGGGCCAGCATTTCATTGCTGCTTACTGCCAACATACACCAACCTGTGTGAATGGGGGGAACGGGCCAGTACCAGCAGCAGGTGCTGGGCCCAGGGTCAGCATCTCATCATGGATCCAGCACCTCCCCCTTTAACTATTCAGACCATGCATTGCAGGTGACAGGTCAAGGCTCCGTGTAATCTTTAAACCAAGGGCCCTTCCCACCATCCCACGCTGGGGAACAATTATGTTGGAGCTAAATATGCAGGGCGTTCTGCTGTCCTCCATATGGCCAGCCAAATGACCGGCGAGTAGGCAGTCCTGGTCTCGCTCTTATACTTCGGTGCTCACTCATGACTGCTTCAGCCTGCTACCCAGCTTATGGGACCAGTACTCAGTAGCCTCATGGCAACCACAACGTGTACTGCAGCTAAAGTCCACTTTTCTATGGCACCAACCACAACTTCTCCATATTTCCAGCAGGACTTGCACATACAGCCGGCAGAGCGCCTGCATCATTAGCTCCAACATACATACAGCCAATAACAAACCATGCTTCCACCTTGCTGCTGCAAACACCGAGGCAGACAAACACAACACCTGCAGATAGGGCTATTGCAGCAGACTAATCCCAACAGATGTACAACTCACCGACGTAAAGCTCATCACACAACTGACATTATTCACAGTCCACATCCCAATAATGCACACAGACAGATGTCCCAGTGTTAGTTCCCTCCAATCAATAATCAGATCACACACAACATCCCTGCAAAGCACAACTATGCATATAGGATTGCGCACATCATGCCCAAGTAATCTGCATATTATAAGAACTTTTCGAATAAAACCTCCCTACAATTAGGTATGATCACAGCCAGTTGCCTTGGAAGCACATATCAGCCTTCCCACCACATCAAACCTTCACCTTTCTAAATGCGGACCAGTCTCTTTCTCACATGTCGTCAGCAATACCAATTATACATAATAATGCGCACAGGAACAGAAGCACTGTCACCAGCTACAAAGTATGACGTCAACATATCTAAGTACATTATCGTACAATTATTTACTTGCAGTGATCCTCCAGCATCTGCGGGCCAAGTGGCAATAATCTCCTGCCCAAAACCCTTCCACACCATCTCCCTCTGGTCAGATTTGCAGGTGTTGCACCCCAAAGCACCCATACATTCTACAGCACCTCACATGGTTCCATTGCCAACGGTTCTCAACACTGCGCTGAGAGCAACTGTCATCTTTCAAAACCACGGTGCAACCTACTTCCCACCCCATGGCTCTCTTCATACATACTCAACAACTGTATTAACCAGCTTCTCTGCTGCCTCTTATCGCGCTTTTGGCCCCCTACGCATCCACAAGCTGCTTCTGGTTCGTGTCTTCCTCCTAACCGCAAAGTAGATGCATCTCCTCAGGAAGATCCACACAGCTTGCAACATCACCATCCCACCGCTCACAACCACCTCATTGAAAGAAACTGTCGTTTTCGACCTTAGAGCAAACACTGTCATTCCCCAGGACCAACTTGATTTACTCCCAGCCACATGGCTCCATTCCAATCATACCCATTTCTGACATGTCAACCCTCACTCTCTTGCCCAGTCACCCACCAGGCATATAACAAGGCATATAACAAGAAGAAACAAACACATATGGCAACGGCAAGAAGGCTGCTACCTTGCCTCTGCCAAACCAATGGCACACATGGTCTACACCATTGGATACCGTAGATCCAGAAACCATGGCTTCCACATCACTAACACTCTCTCTCTCTCTCTGGCATATAATAGAACGAGAAGAGCTATGCTGTACTTATTGGGTGACCGCAGGGGACAAAACATCTGCTGCAGGAGCAGCCCATGTAAGTTAAGGGAGAGGCTACTGTCCCCAGCCATATCTCGTCAAAGCCATCTAGAAGCTGGTTCTGGTCCGTGTCTGCAGAAGACAAAACATCTGCTGCAGTCCCAGCCCGCGTAAAGATAGGAGAGCAACTGAGGCTAAGATGCATAGCCTCATGTCACCTGCCATATCTCCGTCATCAAAGCCATCTACAGGGTCAGTACCAGGGTTGATACCATGCTTTACTTATCAAATGGCAGATGGTCCACATCTCAACAAAGCCATCTACAAGCTGGTTCTGGTGCGTGTCTTCCTCCTAAGCACGAAGTAGATGCATCCCCTCAGGAAGATCCACATGGCCAGCAGCACCAGAACATCAGGATATGCAGGAGCAGTGGGAGATACCATCAGACCCAAGGCACCTTGCAAGTCTTCCACTGGGGTGCAGGCGGGGGTACTGCAGTCGTAGTATTGCACACCCCTGTTGAGACAAGTCAGAAGCAGCAGCAGCAGCAAGTCAATTACTTGGAAATAGGAATTGTTTAGGATATGCAGGATGCAGTTTCCAGTCTTGCATTCAGACGGAGCACCAACCACAGCAGCAGCAGCAGCTGCAAGGCCAACTACTTCAGAACAGGTTATGTCTGGGGTAGCGAGGGTGCATTTGTATTCAGGCACAATAGTGGCAACGAATTTCCTCCCTACAATGCTAGCAGGAGCAGAATGCTTCGATAACAAAGGATTGGCTATTCACTGGAGGTGGTTGGATTTAATTTTTTTGTTTGCCCGCTTCTGCCTGTCGCAACTAACCGGGCTCAAATAATTCACTTCCCAACTCGGCTTCACCCATTCCTTAATAGTATTAAAAACTACTGACCATTCACAATGTCATACCTACTAGGTAAAAGCTCAATGATACCTCACCCTTTTAGACTCGCAGACTCATTGTCTGTCATATATAAGCAACAGCAACTAAGCAAGCAAGGATAGCACTCACCCATACTGTATCTTCAGCAGCAGGTTGAAGCCCCAGGAAACCCTAAACCCTCACCTTAGAAACCCTCCCCTTAACCCTGATCCTAAACCCTAACGTCACACCCTGACACTCCAACTCACCCATACTGGATCTTCAGCCGCGGGTTAAAAGCCACAGTGCAAAAACCATAAACCCTCGCCTTAGGCCGTAACCCCTAAACCCTTACGTCACACCCTGACACTCCCACTCACCCATACTGTATCTTCAGCAGCAGGTTAAAGCCCCAGTACAGGAAAGACAGGTACTTGATCCAGTTAATCCAAACCGGGATGTTGCGCACATAGTACCCTCCCACCAGCAGGAAAGTCAAGATAAGAACGGTAGTGGCCGTCTGTAAGAAAATGCAGCAGGGAAAGGAGGAAAAGCCCTCTGTCAGCACACAGCAGGAGAGCATAGAGGTGCTGCGGCTGGAATCATGCACCATAGAACGATCTAATGACCATCCCACATACCTGGGGTGACTGACATTTTTTAAAAATTTTCTATCCCCCCCCCCCCCCACCAGACCCCCACCCCCCACCTACCTCCACCCCAACCACCAGGGGTATTGGGGTTGGGGGGGTTGGGGGGCTTGGGGGGGTTGGGGGGGGGGATGGGGGGGGTATAGAATCATGCATCATAGAAAGATATAATGGCCATCCCACATACCTGGACCTACATGGGCCTTAGGATTCTTCTTTCATTACATTTGCTGTCTTAGCTGCTGCTGCGGCTGCTGCATTGCATACTAAAACAGAGGTCTCCTGGATAGATGAATAGATAGTAGTTATACCTTCCAAATGTACAATTTGCGCCTACCTTAAATGGATGTTACCGCCTTTCATACCCTGCAGGTTTGCTTTTTTTCCAAGATGCCTGACCTCTAACACTCCCAATCTGTGCAGACCGAGTGAGTGAGTGAGTGAGTGGACGCCTGGCGTTAGCCCTGCGTAGTTTTAAGGAAGAGAGGTACTAGCACGCGTGGTGCGTTCCCCCCTACCATGCATACTTGCCTAGTCTTTCAAATTGCCTCACCTGAGCAGACTTAGGGTTCATGAAGATCCCTCCCACCAGTAAACCCCAGGCCTCAGCCACCAGCACCACCAGCAGCAGGCTGAACATGGTACCAAAGAATGCTGCTGCTGTGTGTTGCAGACCACCAAACCAGTAGGTAATGATCACAAACAGCACACAGTTGAGCAACTCTGCTGGTACGTCTGCTATGCTGCGGGCGATGTAGTAGGCGGATAGGCGGTACATTCCACTAGGCCGCTCCTGCAAGAACAAGCAGGGTTCCCATTTAGGGTTTAGGGTTTCCAGGTTTTAGGTTTTAAGGGTTTTCACGGTTTTTCTGGAACAAGCTGGCAAGCAGAGGTATGATCAGTCCCAATATGATGCTACCAGTGCAAAGGCATATGATCAGTGACAAAACAACATGTGAGGCAAGAGCACACGTTTGTTGCTGCACATGGTAGGAAGCGCTACGGCTTTGCAGTACATGCTGCTGATCAAACTCCTGATCACTCCAAAGCAGCACAAAACGCAAAGAATCACCAGCAGGTGTGAAGGACGTAACAGAAGACCACCCTTCCTTGATACCACAAAACCCAAGCACCTAACACAACCCCCCCCCCCTTAGGCCATACACCTCCCAAAAGACTCTGCCCAATAAAATCCTGCTAAGTAAGTGAGTGACAAGTGCCATTAGCCCTGCACAGGGATAACATAGGCAGTTCTAGCACGCTTGCTGTGTCCCCCCCACCCCACCCTACCCACCCCTGCTTACCTTCATGAGCTTCTCATACTCATTAGGACAGCTGAAGAATGAATGCAACCCTAAAACCTAAAACATACAGCCTAAACCCCTAAACCTACCAACCCCCGCTTACCTTCATGAGCATCCTATACTCATTAGGGAAGGTGAACAGGGAGTGGAACAGCGCCCTCATGCTGGGGAACAGCAGCACAAAGAAGAGCAGGCCTAGCTTGTCTGTGGCAGCTGCCAAGGTGAAGGTCTGACCACTCTGCCACCACACCATACCTGAGGAGGGGGACAGGAGCAAGGGTTTAGGGTTTAGAATACAACATTTAGGGTTTAGGGGTGCTAGGGTTTAGGGGTGCCAAGGTGAAGGTCTGACCACTCTGCCACCACACCATACCTGAGGGGGGGGAACAGAAGCAAGGGTTTAGGGTTAAAAATACAACGTTTAGGGTTTAGGGGTGCTAGGGTTTAGGGGTGCTAAGGTGAAGGTCTGGCCACGCTACCACCACACCATACCTGAGGAGGGGGACAGGAGCAAGGGTTTAGGGTCTGGAATACAAGGTAAAGGGTTTAGGGGTGCTAGGGTTTAGGGGTGCCAAGGTGAAGGTCTGACCACTCTGCCACCACACCATACCTGCGGAGGGGGAGAGCAAGGGAGAGGAGTTTGGTGTTTGGGTTTTGGGGTTTGAGGTTTAGGGTTTGGGGTTTAGGATTTTGGGGTTTGAGATGCATACATCTATACGTAATATACTGCAGCAGCCTATAGTAGTAGCAATTCACACTGGCTTCAACAGCAGCACTAGCGACATTAACATCAATGTAGCCAAAACGTGGCCATTAACATGGCCAAAACCACACATAACAAAAGACCATGAACCCTCCTCCTGAAACAAGCAGACTTTATCCTTCCAAAATGATACAGAACATCCTGTCAAAAATAAAACCTCATTTTGAATCAAGTAGCCCACTGTAAACTGAAGATACTGGCTTGTGTGAATAAAAATCGGCTTCCCCCGCTTCCTGCAACGCAACTAAACCTCCCCCCTGAGATGTTGTGGAGGTGAGGCGGGGGGGGGGGGGGGGAGGAGAGATGGGTGGAGGAGGGTGGTGGTGGTGGTGGGGGGGGGGGCTGGGTTTATTCTGCGCCACGCGGCAAGGCATACCTGTAATGAACGCCACCGCCAGCAGAGTGAAGAAGTGTTGCCCAGTCATCTGCTCAAACCGCCGCACCCTGGCCGCCCTGCTCGCCAACGTTGTAACCTGCTTCAGAAACGGCGCCCCCGCCCGCTTCCCATTCTCCAAATATGGCTCCATCCCCTTCTTCTTTTCCACTACTCCCCCTGCTGCTGCTGCTGGTACTGTTGTCTCGACCGGAGCGCCACTAATACTCAATGCCCCAGGTGTAGCAGTTATCGCAGAAGGTGGCTGCCTTAGCACCACATCCTGCATACGAGGCCCCCCACCGTTAATAACTACTCCCCCTCCTGCTGCTGCTCCCGACGACACCGGCAACCTCGGCAGCTCTGCGATATCCTCCCCCCGCTGCTGCTGCTGCTGCTGCTGCTGCTGCAACTCCGTCTCTTGACCTTCCCGGTATCGCTCGACGAAAGAGAGCGAGAACCCCCCCTCTTGCAAAGAGTGGCGGCTGCCAACGCAGCTTTCGAATGCTTTGTAGCATTCTTCAACTGCTGCTGCGCCGGTGTTTCCCTTGGTTGTGTAGCCTGCTTCACCCATGCTTATGTCCAGGATGTAATCGGCCACGTTGATGCCAAAGGGGATCTTGTAGCCGAATTTGGCAAAGTAGTCTAGAACCTATGAAGGGATGGCGGAGCAGCAGGATAATCAGTTGTCCCTAGTTGTTGCTGTTTGCTTGGGATCTACCCCTAAACCCTCACGAACTGAGAGACACAACTTGGCAACACAGCATTAAACCCTAAATCTCAACCCTGCACATTCTCCAAGTAGTCTAGAACCTGTGGAGGGATGGCGGGAGATGGAGGGCATCTGTCAGCGGGTGCTAAAGGTGAGGGCTCCGAATCTTTACACCAAGAAACCCTTGCCACAAATTACACCAAGGCGCCTCTCCCACAATTCCACGCTGGAGAACAATACACGGTCTCCCTACATACATCTCTCTTTCTCTCTCTCTGGGAATGGAGATCACATCTGTCAGGGGGTGCTGGAAACTAGGGATCAAATGTGTGGCTAGATTATGCAACTGTTTGTCATTGTTTCCAATCTCAGTTTCTCTTTGGTTCGATTTCTCAATTAAAAGCAATCCCCCAAAGCAAGCAGAGAGAGAGAGAGAGAGAGAGAGAGAGAGAGAACTACGCAGAGAAGGGGGGAAATCCCAAAGCAAGCATGTTAACCTCAAAACTGTGTACAGTTCAGCAACCCAAAGAGATTTATTCAAACCCCTGTGGTTATCCCGACCTTATCCACATCCCTAGAACTGCAAGACCCAACTCTATCATTCCAAGAGTCCCCTCCCATGAACCCTAAACATATAATACTGAGGAGCCTAGCCAGAACCCTAAATTCTAAAAACCTGCCTCCTGTCCCACTTCAGCCAACCTCCCAAATTTAACCCCTCTAAACCCTGCCAAACCCTGCCCACCTCGTGAGCTTTCCCATAGTACGTACATCATATGTCCCACAACTCAACCTTATACCCTAAGCTACCCTGACCTTTACCCCTAACCCCTAAACCTTGCCAAACCCACCTCATGTGCCTTGCCATAGTACATCATATGTCCCTCCGCCAGCAGCATTAGTTTATCCAGCTTCTGATACAACCTCCCTGAGGGCTGGTGGATGGTGGTGGCGATGGAACGACCTCCAGTAGCTAGGTCCTGTGAAAGCAGCAAGAGCAGCAGCAACAACAGGGCAACCAAGACTTCAGTCACTGCGTACCGCGTAATCCATTGTATCGCTCTAAAGACAAGCACACCATTAGAACTGCTAAATGTAACAGCCACATCTGCAGTCCCAGCCTGCATAAGTTAAGAGAAAGGCAATGCCATGCAAGTTACACTTGTAACATTCCTGGTATCTCCGCTGCTCCACCCCCTCCTTTAACCCCCTTACTCTCCAATCTAGCCAACATACCCCCTGCCGCCACACATGCTCCAACTCCCCAATCTAGCCAACATACCCCCTGCCGCCACACATGCTCCACACTCTAACCCTAGACCCTAAACAATAAGAACTGATACTAGTGTATTGTTGTGAAAACGTACCCACATTGAAGACAACTTGTAGTTCAACTCCACCTAGAAAATTGTCCACCTAGAAAATTGTAACAGCTTGACGTGCGGAGCCTATGACTCTTTCTGCTATGGCATAGCACGAGATGCACGAGTACAATACATATAACACGAAATGTACTGTTAACAAGATGTCACCCCCTCACCTGCAGTAACTCCATGAGGTGCAGCTGAGGGTTTGGGGTTTAGCGTTTAAGAACCCAATACCCTAAACCCTAAACTACCTAACTGTTAGGAACCCCCCCTCACCTGCAGCAGCTCCATGAGGTGCAGAGGTGAGGGTTTGGGGTTCAGCGTTTAAGGACCCAATACCCTAAACCCTAAACTAGCTAACTGATAGGAACCCCCCCTCACGTGCAGTAACTCCATGAGGTGCAGCTGAGGGTTTGGGGTTTAGCGTTTAAGGACCCAATACCCTAAACCCTAAACTACCTAACTGATAGGAACCCCCCCTCACGTGCAGCAGCTCCATGAGGTGCAGAGCTGAGGGTTTGGGGTTCAGCGTTTAAGGACCCAATACCCTAAAACCCTAAACTAAACCCTAAGATCGAAACTCACAAAATGCCCCCCCCCTCACCTGCAGCAGCTCCATGAGGTGCAGAGCAGTAGTTGAGTCCAGTCCAGATGTGGGTTCATCCAACATCAGAATGGCGGGGTTGATCAACAGCTCATGGCCGATTGACACACGCTTACGTTCACCTCCAGAAATGCCACGCCTGAAGAAACCACCTGGCAGGGAAACACAGCGAAAGTTTCCGTTCGAATCCAACGTCTGCTGTTCTGAATGTTTTTAACAACTACTTTATGTTTTTTTAATCATAGCGTTATAGATTCTCCTTCATCGGGAGCCAGTAACAGCAAAAACTCACATCTACCCTTTCCCAGAAGACTCTTCTTCGCATCTCTCATGCATACAATTTTGCAGTTCATGCCCCCTTGCAAACTTAGTCTCCAAGTGTGCATCCATTTCCCCCCTTGCAAACTTAGTCTCCAAAAGATAACCTACTTTCTCCCTGCAACTAGCAGTACCCCCCCCCCTGCCAAAACCCCAAGAATGTGACGTCAGCAAAGCTTAATTAAACATCCCAAGCTTTTCCCCTACATGACCCAGACTTTCTTCATGTAATGCTCCTGCTACTCACACTCAATGATGTCTTCATACCTACTCTTATTATTATTTCCCCACCCTGCCTGGCCTCTTGTCGACGGTGCACTACTCGTGAGCAAAAGGAGGAGCCCGGCCCCAGACGATTTGCTGACTTTTGTGCGCCCACTGTGCCGGCCCGTTGGGGACCGGAACCCCGGGGCTTGCAGGGCAGCACGGGTTTTGTTGTAGGGGTTGTCAGGGGTTGTCTTCATACCTACTCTTATACCTCCCTACATCCTAAACCCTGTTTGGGGACCCTAAACCCTAAACCCTAACCGTTAACCCTAAACCCTCACCTATGATAGTGTTCTTGCTCTTCGTAATGCCCAGTGCTTCTATGACCATGTCCACTCGCTCCAGCTTCTCCTTGCGACTCATATCACGAGGTAGCCGCAAGAGGGCAGCATATGACAAGGTCTCCTGCACGGTGAGATCTTCATAAAGAACGTCATCCTGCGGGGATTTACAAATAGGAAAGGCAGACCACATATCAGCAGTAGCACGTTATACACCAGTCGTAGCAGCAGTAGGTTGCAGCCAGTAATCAGTAAGCAGAGGTATAGATTGCACCCAGTATTCTACTAAGGAGGGCAGAGCAGCAGAGCAGCCAGATAAAAGCAGTGGCAGGCTAAACACCATACAACCTGCAAAGTGTCTGTTGTACTGTGAGATCCTCATACAGCACATTATCCTGCAGAAATGAAGACAGCAGCAGAGCAGCCAACATATCAGCAGTAGCATAAGGCATTAAACTGCTTGGCTTGCTGTTGACTGGGTTAACTGGTCAATGCATGGCAAGTCGAAATGGGCTGGCCTGACATACATTGGCTAGCAAGGGGTTTAAGGTCGGCTGGTGGCAGCCATTGTGTCAGTCTTGGACAAGAACTTGAGTATGCCGTTGGAGCCTAAATTGGCTCCTTGTGGGTGGCGCTGCCGGCCCCCATCGGCGCCCCGCTTTGATGGGGCCACTTGGTAAATGGTAATTGGTAACATGATAGACAAGTCGTAGCACAGCAGCCCAGCTGCAAATGCACGTTCAGCAAAGTAGCCTACCAGAGTATCACAGTATCTACTACTAGTACAAATGAGCATCCCTTCCAAGCCAATGAAGGCTGACCGCCACAGACCTCTGCCATGCCACAAGGAATTCTGACAAAATTTGACCAATAACATCACAAGGGCTACAACGCTCGTTTAAACCATCAGGCTGAAGCTGAAGAAACCCTTCCCACCCTAATGCCTACCATCAAGCATAACCCCTAAACCCTAATATTCACACACAGAGAGCATAAACCCTAAGCCCTAAGCTCCACACACAAAAAAGGCAGCAGCTTACCTGCAGCACGAAGCCCACCCTCCTTCTGGTTGCCTTGGTGAAGGGGCTGTCATTCACATGCACTGCAGCAGCAGGAATCAATGATAAATCAATATAAAATAAAAGTGGAAAATAGAAAAAGAACATGGAGTGCCCTTGACTCAGCACAGACAGGACGATCATGCAATAGCACATTAGTATTAGCATGCCAGTCATCACTGAACAGGCTTACAGATTTTGACGCCATACGATACTCGCAATAGCTGGGCAGGATAAGGTAAGAGCAGCTGAGCAGTGACTCGAACCCGGTTGGTTCCACCTAGTTGTCTAGACAGTGCCGCTGCCATAGTTGTGTAGCAACAACAGCTGGAGGCGTCTGTGCCTAACTCCTAGTTATAGGGCAATGACAATAGCTGCAGGACTTAGGCGAACTAGACACTGGTTTCACCTGCAAAGCACATACTTAACAAGGACTATTGCTTGCAGCTAGGCGAGTAGTCCCATGCCACGTTCCATGCCCTACCTTCTCCAGAAAGCTTCACTGCCTTTGCAGCACGCCCTCCCAGCACGCTCAGCAGCGACGTCTTGCCGGAGCCAGAAGGTCCCATGAGCGCGAGCACCTCCCCAGGCCGGACTTGACCGCTCAAGTTGTGCATGATCTGCCGAGACTTGGAGGCCTTGTCCTCGCCCTTGTGACGAGCAGCTGTCCATGCGCGCTTGAAGATGCTGGGCTTCTGCGGTTGCGAAGGCACCCAGCCGCACAACTGGCTGAACTGCAGCGTGAGCTGCTGCTCGGGGGGTATCGATTGCAAAACGTGGACGGAGGACCGGGTCGGTCCGGCACCGTTATTGCCAGCAGATGCTGCATGAGGCTTCTTGTTGCTCTGCTGTTCAAGGTCTACAAACCCGTCTCCAGAGGGGCTTCCTGTGCTGTTTGAGCCACTTTCTGTGATGTTCTCGCCGTTGCCCTTAATCATGTCTGCTTCTGCTGCTGGTAGGTGATACACGCCATGCACTTCCCCGCTGAAGCGCCTTGCGTGCTGGAAAGCTAGCCAACGCCGACGCTCATCTTCCGAGTGATGCTCTGTGTTGTTGTTGTCCTCCTCCGTAGCGAGAGAAGAGGTTGCAAAAGGGGAGGCTCCAGCCACCTCCGACTCATTGTGGGGCGCAACCGCCCTGCCTACCCCAGACATGGCCTGAGGCTGCCGCTGTGTCATTAGAAACCTACAAGACGCTTGCACTCACTAAAGACCTGGTAAACTGTCTATGCACTTGACTCCCGTATGGACAACTGCTGGATGGGTACGACAACTGCTGCAAATAGAACGGGCTGCTACGGGACAGATCGGATTATCAACAGCAGCTATCACAGAACACAACAGAGAATATAATCCCAGCTTGCAAAGTGACCACAGAAAGCAGCCTCGTAGCGTCCAAAGGAACCTGCTGTCTGCAAGCACGGCACGACCAACGCCGCAATATGAACGATGACAGTGAACTGCAGCAAACGGGGACTAGGCGCGAGTTGACCAGCTACGCAGGATTATCAACCACAAACCACTTTATGCAAAGGGGTGCTGAGCTGAAGGTGAGGGGTACATGAAAGGATGACCACTTGGAATGATGCAGCCGGCTTCGGTCATGCCGTCGTCATCCTTGGATCTGTAGTGCCTGTACCGCCAAAAGCCCATTGCTCCTTGGAGAAGCGGCGTTCCATTGAGCTAAACATGAAAACTGTGCATACAAAGGGTGTTGCAGAGGGCAAACAGAGCCTGCTTCGCCGTCGCCGATTATACTCAACCTCTTTGATGGCATGTGACATCTGTCCGCCTGTCCGACCGACAACCTCCTAAGAAGGCGCCATGTTCTCAGCATGGTAGTGTGTTGAGTACAGCTTACATGTATATTTCGGCATAGAGTATAAGAGCACGTTGCTCTTATTTCGGTGGCGGGGCGCCCTTGGGGCCGGCACGCAGTAGTGGTGGAGCGAGCTGTGCCGCCGGGCCCTCAATGCAAAGCGCAGGAGCTCAAGGGCTAACCCTTGGCAGCCGAGCGCATGTCAGTGATGCAAGATTACAGGGAATAGCCACATAGCACAGGTCAAAAAAAAGTGCTTCACTCCTGTCCCCAGCTACAGCACGTCGCCGGGATGGCACCGGTGGCACGGCATCTGACTACACCGAACATCAATGTACAGAGCAAACCAGGACAATGCACACATGCAGGACCGGTAAAGGTCTCTAGGTAAGTATGTAAGCAGCGGAAAAGGCAGCCTAAGAACAACCCACCCCCACCCCCACTGCACCCCCGCCCATGGCAGAAAGTACAAGCGGCCCCACCAAATAACTGGCTGGAGTCATGTTTGGGTGCTGCACGGCCCGGAGGGCTGTGCAGTCGTCTCTCTTGTCAAGATTGACAAAAACCTACGGACACTGATTACTAGGGCAGCCACGAGGGACACTTGAAATATGAGCTGCTGCAACAACTGTATGAACTCCAAAGACCATTTGGCCGCGACTTCCACACGAGAGCCAACTGAACTGAACCTGACAAGACAAAAGCAATCTGTTGGTAGACATGTCATGGTATGCTACAAGCGTGTATTGCTTCCTTGATTGTGTGTTGTCTGAAGTGCATAAAAAGGGATGAAGCAGAACAGCAATCCATGCCCCCCACCATGCACATGTCTCAGTCTTGTCACATCAAAACTCGAGCAGCACAGGATGTGAGCTTTCTCTTGTTTTAGCAGAAACACTATACTTCTAGTGGTATTCTTTCCCAAAATACTGTAGATCTCACCCAGGTCCTTCCATCGACCCATCTGCTATAGGCAGAGGTCACGACTGTATGGCCATGAATGCATTTCACGCTCTCTCAACACTGTTTGGCTTGCTTTGCCCCCTTGGCATAGCTGCCTTAATGGGACAAATACGGCTTTGCCCTAGCTAGCTGTCTGCAGGAGACTCTGCAGGAGCCAGATAGCCCAAGCACTGGCAACACTAGTGTCCCCACGATCTAAGCACACAAAGCTTGCTGAAAAAGCCCAGCAGACGGTCTGTTGCCCCCTGTGCTGTCATGGTTGTGCAATCAAAGCGTGACCCACTTGCAGGCTCAAAAATGACTGGAAACGAACATCTCACATCCCATACTTCACTGAGGTGCGGGGCCTATGGCACTTCTTTCTATGGCATTTTATGGAATGTAGTACCCATACTTCACTGTCCACCATCTCCAAGCACTGATAAAAGCGCAAACATGCATTGCCCATGGATTTGTCTACCTCCTGGCACGTGTTGTTACATGAGGCTACAGGGCACCACCCATGCACTCTATATACTGCTCGCCACATGACCCAAACCAAAAGAATCTTCAAGGCCCTCAATCAGTCATTCTTCTCACCCCGCAAGCCATGCTGCTTGGTTAGCCCTCATCTGAGAGTCAGATATGTTGGACTGCAGTCCATTGTTGTTGATCTCAGTCGTAATGAATGTCACTTAGAACCAACTCCCCTTGCAAAGATCCCTTGGCAATTTGTCAAACCACTCTTCCAACCCCCACCTCCACCAACTCCAAGCTTTACCTCCATGCATCCCTCAGCTCTCTTACCAAGAATCCTCACCTGTCAAAGCCAGGACATGCGATTGAGTCGAACATAGGCAATCATCAGTCAACCCTGCCTGACAGACAACACGGCAACGGTAGGTATCCTGGCCTCAGTTCGGTCCCTTCCTTACTTTACCCAGCCTGGGACTGCAGCATAGGCTCTTCCTTCATCTAGTTGCCCAAGCAGCTCAACTACTTAGCGTCTCTTCTTCTTCCTCTTCCAGATCAACCCATCAAACACACGTATACCTGCACATCAAGCAGCTAGGCCATCACACCACCACCTCCATTCCCAGCTCCACCAGCTTCTTAGGCGGAATGCTCCATGCATCCCTCAACTGCCTCCCAGCATCATGCAGGAACGTGTACAGCCAGCCAAGCAGCACACGCTTTGCAATGTTGCGTGACTGCACCTTCAGCGCAACCCGACCCACCAGATGCACCGACCTCTGGCGATACGACCGGACAACACCAGCAGCCATCCTCAATGCTTGCAGCTCATCCAATGTCAGCTCCCACTCCCCATCTCCATCAGCACCCAGATCCTTACCCTCGGTACTGGCTGCTTCCCCACCACCACAACCAGCAACAGCAGCAGCTTGTTCCATAGGACGCTCCAGACCCTCAGGAGCAGAGCAGCTACTGCCCGCTGCATGGCTTGCTCCATTACCAGCACTCAACTTCTTAGCTGAATTCACCCCTGGGCAGTACCAAGACCCTTCAGGCCCTCGGTACCCAGCATCAGCAGCAGCAATAGCTGCCCCTGCTGCATCCCCTATGCTCCTCCTCCTCATGCTAAGTGTGCTTCTGCGTAACGTTGGAGCACTGCCAGCAGCAGCAGGTGGTGCTGCAGCACTTTCCTTGCAGCTCCTGCTGTCGCCATCACTGATAAGCCCGGACTTGCTGTCATGACCAGAAATGCTGTCCTCCATAACACGAGGCCTCTCGGCAGATAAGCACGCTGCTGCCCTCTTACCACCTCCATTGGTAGCGACCTTGCTGATATTAGCACCCACCACCGGCACCACCACCACCACCCCTTCCTCTTCCAATATCACTTCCCCCCCTGCTGTCATCTCTGCTCCCTCATTGCATGCAGCCCCCTTGTGCACCTGAGTTTCCCCCTTCCCTCCTCCAGCTGCTGATAGCACCAACCCCTCAGGCAGAAGCTGCAAGGACTTCACAAAGCTCCCCAAGCTGCTGTCAGCCGTTGGCATAGCCGCCAGCAGTTGCACAGCAGCACCTGGTCCCCCTATGCCCTCACGGTCTAAGATGTGCTGCACCAGGGCTAATACCACATCTTCCACAAACTCAGCACCATGGTCGATAGCGTCCAAGTAGCCATAGCGCACGATCACATGGTAGCAGTTTGTGAGGTGGTGCTCCCTGGATGGATGCAAGAGTGATGCACTGCAGCTCAACATGTGCGTGGCTTAAACTGAACTGAGGTTGTATAGCATGTTGCTCTCGGTTCTAAAGCATCCAATCAGGGAGGAGACATGTCAAGCCACGCACAAAGCATCACCATGTTAAAATCCAGCTCATCGCCCAGTTCGCATGGCACATTTTAGATGTTAAAGAATAACAATGGTGCATGCAACTGCAGCCCCACAGGCCTGAGCTAGCTGAACCAGTGTGCTTTGCCATCTGCAGCCACTACCGGTGGCAGCATCATGCATGTCCCACACCGTGCAGATGCACGTGGTAGAAGTTTGCGCGATCATGCTCCCTGCATGGAGCTGAGACTGCAATCATGACGATGCTCCTCTCCTCCAACCAGCAGACCAGCACTGGCTTGACTGCCAAGAACACCACCAGATTGTACTTCACATAAAATGTAGAGTAGGCCTAGCAGTATTGCAGCACATGGGCCATTATCGGGGTTCCCCAAGTTGTGACCATTGCCTTGTCAACCCCAACCAGCCAGTCATGCTAAAGATGCACAATGAGCCCTGTGGGTAACCCAAACCTTTGCAGAGGTTTAGGCTACGCCTGGTTGCCCCCCCCCCCCATGACTCACCTCCTGACAATGATCCTCTCCTCCCGGTCAACCAGCGGCACTGGCACTGCCTTGACTGTCAAAAACACAAGAGTGTCATACAAGGCAGGCATGTTGTGCAGCACATGCGCCATCACAGGAGGAGCCCCTGTGCTGCTATCACTGTAGTACAGGCCCAGTCCAGGCATCCGCACCAGGCTTTCACCCTTGCTTGTCAGGACACTGTGCTCTAGGGCTTTGTCTAGTAGCTTCTGTAGGCTAGGGCCCGATATGGTGCCAGAAGGCGTTGTGGGGGTAGCTGGTTCTGATGGTTGCGAAAGAAGGTCACGCAGAGGGATCTGTATACAGCAAAAGGAAATTCTAATCAATAAGGGAAAATTAAGCGGTTTAAGATAACTAAAACATAGACAGAGAGGAAGCTAGAGACCAGGAGGCAAGGAAAAAGCAGACAACATGTAGGCCACCTAATCTAGCAATCAGGCCTTAATAGAGGTCTGGTGAGGATCTTACAAGGGAAGGCTGTCCAAGATAATTTATATGCGACTAATTGCTGACAAATCCCTTGGTATGCTGATCACATGCCTAGTTCAGCACCTCCTGATCAGCATAGTTCAAGCCAGTTAGCCACATCGGGTAATCATCCTCGAGCTAGTGCAACAAAGTACATACAGGCGATTTATGCATCAGGCATGATGAAAAGGCAGATCCTTAACAGAAACACCCAGGTCAAACATTGTACACATGAACCGGATCAAGGTAAGCTGAATGGCGATCCAGAAAGCAACCTCTGATTCGTGCTGTCGTCTGCAGACCACCATAGATAGAGCCACCTCGACTCACCTTTTCCTTAGCAGTGCTCTCTGATTTGGTCTTAGAGCCCCACCACCACACTAGGTTGATCACAGACACAATGCCAGCCACCATGAGGGCAACCCATCCACCAGACGCCACTTTGGTGAGGGTGGCAGACAGGTACAGCAGCTCATAGGGTAGGTAAATCACCAGGAACAGCAGGACCAGAGCTGGGTGGGTGTCCCAACTGACGATCATGACAATGGCACCTAAAATCGTGGTCAGAGACATCACACTCATCACAGCAACACCTGTAAAGACAGCAGCAGCAGCACCTAGGTGAGGTGTCTCTTCCATTGACGAGCATGCAGGAGGGAGGGCTAGTTCCCTCGCTGTGTTTAGGGGATTTGGTGCCTAAACCTCGTTAGAGGATCTGGTTGGATTTGGTCTGAATGACAGTTGCTTCATGGCTAGTCTCAGCATGAAGAAGTGCATGGAAGGTAAGCCACCACATGCCATGCACACAGTCATGCCCCCCCCCCCCCCCCAGTGCAGCATGAAACTGAGGAAAGCCCAGCAGCATAGCAGCAGCTGTTGCTTCCCAAGTAAAGATATCTTCAGCACCCGTGGCAAAAGAAGTAGAGGACGAGCAGCCATCCATAACGCAGATACCGACGATATTGGTATCATAGGAGAGCGCAAAAGATGACAGGACAATTTCACTATCCGCTTGTAGTCATGGACATCTCTCAAAAACTTGTGCTTCTGTACAGCTTAAGAGAGTGCAAATATGTCCTGGCTTTAGCAAAGGTACATTTAGACCAGTCACTCTCTCCTCCATCTGCTGCTGGAGTTCATCCTGCGCTCTCACGCAAGCTCAACACCATGACCATCTAAAACGGCTCAGCGCGTCATGTCCACAAAATGTATGGACAAACAGTACCAGTAGCAATGGACAAGGCACCATCCTACAGCAGCACAGTTAACTCCAGACGCACCATAGGCATCTCCCAGATGATCAGTAGATTGAAAGCCTACTGAGACTGCAATGCAAAGGCACATCAGGATGTAATTGATCTCTGGAAGATACACCTGGCCCTCCACATGCTTGCCGGTGTGAATGACGGTCATCTTGGGGAACAGGCCTAACATGCTGGCCTGCAGAGATAACAACCACACCCAGCACATCCTAGGCTCAGCAAAACTTAAATGATGAGCACAGAGGGAATGACACTTGTCATTGCCAAGACACTGTGTTCCAGTGCTTTATGTGGCCTAAGTGGTCCACCTGTACGAGGGGTATTTATATGGTTGGCCGGCATGGGGTTGTGTGACTTCTGTTCATCAGCAGGGGTCGTGTGCTGCTTGGTCCTGAGTGACCCTATTGGCATAGCTGGTTTTGCTTTTTGATTGGACTGCACTTGTCTTGAGAAATTGCCAATGTGCTCACACACAAGGGAGAAGAGCAAGGGTGACCAGATGCCTTGCTTGATGAGACCTTTCATTGCTGCCGCAGAAACGACATACACATATTTTCTCTGTTGATGAGTACTTCTTCGTGAGTTGATGAGTACAGCTTCTTCATGTGGGCATCCAAGCAGAAAGGCTGCTCCGTTGATAGCATCCACTGATGGCAAAACAACGCTTGTGCAGACTTCCTAAAAGATACATACCCTGCTGCGTCCTCTGAAATCCTCTTAACATGCTTGCCTTCACCTACATTACATCACTGAGCCCATGGCCCCGCACTTCTCACCCTCATAAACACCACACCTCCTTCCATTTGAATTGCCTCATGGCAGCTCACTGCTGTTGGTTCTTAGCAACCTAGCCAGACACATAGGGCCTCCTTTTAACCGCAACATTCCCCTGGCATCTCAACTGTCTCATAATGGAGAAGCAGCCACTGATGAGGGCTTGACTGGCCACAATCGATGCCAAAATGGCTGCCACAAACATGAGCCAGAACATCTCCTGTGGCATGGCCTCCCAGAAGGTCCTGTAAGCCTTGTCAGGGTGGTGCAGCAGGAAGGCGCCTTGGCCAAAGTAGGTCAGCATCAGGCAGGGGTACACGTAGGAGCAGAAGCCAAGCTGTGCAAGAGAAAGGAAGCACAGGAGCAGAGGAAGCGAGTCAAGAAGGAGAAAGCAACACCGCTGACGTGACATGCTTCAGGAGCATTAGACAGGACAATGTCTAGGGGCTGTCCGTCAAAGAGGTCCCTTAGAACCTATCAAAGTTATGCAGCAGGAAGGTGCCATAGCAAATGCTTTTGGCCATATCAGACAGGGATACGCATAGGAGCAGAAGCCAAGCTGTGCAAGAGGAAGCGCAGCACAGGAGCAGAGGGAGGAAATCAGAGAGGAGCAAGCAATCCCTGCTACCACGACAGTATTGGAGCCTCGCCTCCAAAGGTGTCATGCACGCGCATTGGGTTGATATAGCAGGAAAGTGCATTAGCCAAAGTTTAAGTCCACATCAGGCAGGGAATAAGGAGCAGAAGCCAAGCTGTGCATGACGGGAGGCACAGGGACCAAGTAAGGGACCCAAGCAGGCTTTCAGGCAGCAGTGGAGGGTGGGTTCTGCTTGAATGATAGTAAGCATTATAGATGAAAGCCAGTCACAATCATCATGTACGCAATGCTCCACAGGGGCATGCATAGACTGTCACATGCATAGACTCGGTGTGCAGGGTTGTGATTGCCAACAATAGCCTGCAACAGCACTCGCAGTACCACCAGTAGTTCACTGATAGTTTTCATTTTTACTTTGTTTTCATTTGAATGAGGAGCATGCCATGATGGTTTCACCTACTTCCAGCACCATACCACTTGTGTAAAGCAGCCTGCATAAGCAATATGAACTTATTCCCACACCAATGTCCCTGGTGTTGTCCAAACCCTTTCTTTGCTACAATGTCCCTTTTGCTCCTTACCGAGATGGCTTGGCGTGTGAAGTGCCCCATGTCCGCATACATCGCCTCTGCGCCCGTAATACACAGCACCACACCCCCAAGCATCCTCCAACCCCTCTCCCCATTCCGCTGGAAGAACCACACCACCTCAGCAGGGTTTATGGCTTTGAAAATGGTGCCGCCATACAGCGACAGGTTCCTGATCCCAATCCCAGCATTAAGTGCAAGCCAGACGATTACCACAGGAGCAAACAAGCTGCTGATGAAGGTGGTACCATAGCGCTGGCTGCCGAAGATGACCACCAGGATTGCAGCTGCAATGCCAGTCACAGTCTCTGCAGCAACATGTTTCGTATTTCCAAGTTAGAACAGAGAGTGACATTACAATCGCAGGAATCAACATGGGACAGCACAGTAAATAAGCATCAGAGGCGGCCCTTACCATGATGCTGCCTTGAAGATGTTCGTATGATTTTGCTGTCAGGCCTGAAGTTATAGAGTCCAACACACACATGACCGGGGCAACTGCAGGTCTGCTGGAAACAGACCAAGAAGAAAGCTTTCCAGGCACGAAGACACTGAAATGTGTTACAGATGAAGGTGACTCCGCATCAGGCACAGCCCCACTAGTGGTGGGTCCCAGAGCCCACAGGAGATACATCTATTCCCACAGCCTCACTGAAGCAGCTACAGCAGGCCAACTGCCCTTCTAGGAATCCATAGAACGACAGGCTAAGAGCTTGGAACACCCATGTGCAGTTTGTTCACGGAAGCATCAAAGCAAACAAAGCAATCTGTGCAGCTTTGGATCTAGCAGAGGAACTGATGCAGCTCTAAGTGTTTCCACTTTTCACTCACCTTGAGTCACATTGATACCTTGCGCCACATTCAGACCACCAACAGCACTCAGCACCGATATTGCAGGAGTCAGGATACCATCTCCAACAACCATAGCACACCCCAGCACGACCACCACAAGCAGCGCCATCTGGAGCCCCTTGCTTTGCTTGAAGGCCTTGCGTACAGAGCGGTTGACTGCATTCCCTATTGCACCGTGCTTTCCTTTCATTTCAGGGTCCTGGAAGCTGGAATGACCTGGGTCTCTTTCTAGGACCTGTTTGTGTGCAAAGCTGTAGCGGGACAAGCCCTTATCTGCTTCTGAGAGCTCACCCCCAAGTGGTGTGATGCCAAGGGATCTGCAGAGGATGCTGTACATGGCAAAGGTACCACCTGTGTGCATCAACACATTAGGAGTGTCTGTTTGCAGGTGGTATGCATGCTGCACCAAGGATGTCAGCTCCCTCATCAGCATGAACAGGTGCTGGCAAAACATGCCCCCATTCTAACGATGAGCATACTGTCTGATATACTGCAAATGTCCATAAAGCAATTGCGTGACCTGCGTATCTGGACCTGGGAGAGGGGCTGGCTAGCTGAAACAGGAGCCCCATCGTGCCAGGTCTGAGCTGCAATGGGTTTGAGTAGAAGAGCCTGCATATGTGCAGGTGCGGATCTTGTGCTCCTGATGTGAGACCTTCTAATAGCAGCTGCGGCCTGAATTGTCTGCCCACTGCTGGCTCTGCTGCATCATCCCATCTGCTGGATTCAGGTCACTTAAGCGCATGCTGCCAAGTTGCAGCTTACAATCCTGATGGCTGCTTTGACAGATCATGCCCTACCTTCGCCATTATCATCTGCCCTTAATATGATGCACACATATTTCACCAAGACAATGAGGGTCATCGTCCAGAAGATCAGAGACATGACTCCAAGAATATCTTCTGAGGTGGCCCAGTCAGGTACTGTGGCAGCAAAAGCATATAGTGGTGAAGTGCCAACATCTCCATAGATGGCTCCCAAGCTGCCATAAGCAAGCGTTAAGGTCGCATATAAACCCTGCGGGAAAGCATTGCCAGCACAGTGTGCATATTGAGTGCATGTATGGGTGGCATTATCATCAGTCCTGGTGGCCAGGCTTGAGACTCCATGCAATGGCATGACCTCCATGCAAGGTGGAACACGCGACGGTCACAGGCGTGGTATCTAGAAAGGTTGCTGCACACACCAACAGAGCATGTTGTCTCTGACCTTCTTGAGCTTCTTGGGCTCCTGCATGTCTTCCTTAGCTCCTCCAGAGCTTGTCCAGAAGCTGTTTCTCTTCATTCTTGTATGTGATTGGGCTGCAAAAGAGTGGCCATGCACGATGGTCAGTGGGCAAACTCAGCAGTGCAGACAAGCTGTGATATGCCCCGGATCTATGCAGTGCTCAAGTGTGCTGGTGTTGCCATGAACATGTGCGTTCTCCCTGCAAAGTTCATGAAATGCATGCAGCCATGCAACAGGTGAAACACTCCCTGCCAGAACCTGACTGCCACATAATCGAGCTTCGCTGGTTCCCGGGTAGTTGCATTGCAATAGTCAGATATACTCACAGCTATACCCCGCACTCAGTGATGGAAATAGGTGGGTAGGTATCGTTTGGCACCTTTAGAGCAAAGGACGCAAATTCTACCTACGGACGATTGATCCATAAGCTCATTTACTGTAAACTATATCAAAGTTACAGCAGCACAGCCTCAACATATGGCGTGCATCCTTGGCGAGGGTGTGAGGTATTAGGTAGAGTGCCCCTTGTTTTGGGACCCCCTAAGGCGAAGCATGCCGGTAACGTTCGCGAAGGACGCATGCACGTGCCTCTACTTCCCTGGGTAGTCAAAATCTTGTCAAGCTGGCACTCTCGAGAGAAGTTACGAACTGGTTCGAAGTGTTCAGGTGAGACCAGCTGGAGCAGTACTAGGCTTGGTGCCCTTGCAAGATATGCGTGTATTATACATAATCCTCTTTCGACCAGGCCACACAAGGCCCAACATGTTAGTCCCAATCCCCATCCTGCTGACTGTCCTGCTATCTACAGGTCAAGCCGTATGAGCCAGGGATTCTCCATTACAGGCCTGAACCCCGGTTTGTAAGTACAGCTCGCCTGATGCTCTAAAATTTACTTGGCAGTAATCTCCAGAAATCGATTATGGGCGTGCCGGGAAGAAGACCTTTGCCACACATGCCACTCATGCCACGAGTACTGCTGCTGTCTTCAAGTTTTTATGCATCATTACATTAGGGAGAGATTAGAGAAGCAGCACAGGCCTGAAGAACTGAAACGGGAGGTCGTATGGGCAAGAGGAGCAGTAATTGAATGAATATCAGTAAGGACTGCATCTGCATCACTCCGTCCTTGCGATGCCCACCCTCTCTCCTTTCTCTATTGCTCGCTCTATGTTTTTTCTTCATCCTCTTGCCAGCAGCCAAACAGCAGAGTTACAGCCATAGTTCTGCCTGCCATCAATCGTCAAGGACCTGCCACTGATTTACAGACAAGAAGGCTATATTGGCCACGATCCAGTAGAAATGAGCGGATGCACATAGAGACCATCCCATGTGTATGTCCTGGGTGAAGATTATCTTGCAAAATGCATGAGCCGGTGGCAGACAAGCACGACAAACACCCACAAGAAGGCAAGAGTTATGGCTTGCGTTGACAGCTCCAGCAGCCCTTCTGCACATCGCAGCCGTCAGTATCAAATTGCATACCGAACTGTCAGCATAATCAACAGTACATCTAAAATACCTGCTCAACATTGCTTGTATGCAGCACTTGTTTTTTCTACCGTTGTCATTCCATAGTACAGATCCCCTGAATCTTATGCTGGCATTGATAACACAAGGGCACATTCCCTCCACACGCATGTTTGCAAACTTGACTTAGCAGAATAGACCTAAGCAGTCAATGGCACATGGTGGCCAAACATAACGTAAAGCTACAGGCTACATGTACAAAAAAAACAGATCAGATCCCAAAGAGCAGCAGGATCATCCCAGTAACTGTTATGCTTGCCAGCGACCGGCACTATGCAGATGGGCCCTACGCTGCACATGATTGCGCATGACTGCGGTGCTGGTTTGGACCTGTCAGACATCTGCCCCATCCTAACATCACTTCCACAAACACTTCTCCAGACCAGCAGGGCAGTGAGGATGGCCAGACTACAACCGACCATCTGCAAGTGCTGTGAAACATGGGAGTGCACATGGGAGTGCATGTCTGAACATGCACAAGTAAAAAACCTGCAACTGCATGGCCATGTTCTCTGCTGGAGGGAGAACTAAGAGAGAGAGAACTACCCAGAGACGAGGAAATTCCCTTCTTGCACTATCCGTTAAAGGAGTGGACCCTTACCTAACATAGGTAGGCCCACTACCATTCCGAGCCCAGCCTGGATCTTCATCAATGAGAAGCTACATGCACGCATCTTTTCTCCGATCTCGTCATCACTCTTGAAGCTGAATGAGAATGCCTGCAACCGCCAGTTGTGCATCTCCAGAGTTACCCAAAGTTAACATTCTGTGCGGCTGGGCCAAAGCACCAACTCAATTGTCATCCCACGCTTTCTCCAAAACTTTGTCACATCCAGCCTGGCGCGGCCCACAACCCCATCATTCATGCCTGCTCCCGCGGCAACCTCCAGGACCTCAAAACGGGGTCAATAAAGACGACGTCAAACATGCCTCAGAAGACAGCGGGAAACTCTCCGGATCTGCAGCACCCTTGGACTCAACCTGCTCCTCCTCCTCCTCCTCATCCCATTGCTGGCTGCTAGCAACAGTCCCCACAACCTCTGCCACTGTAGGTCCTCCCCTCAAGCTACCGCTCTCCCCATAAACCACCCCACTAGTAGTTGCCGCCTGCCCCCCAGCCTTGCCCACAGCATCCCCCCAGCTGTCACCAGCTTCAGCTTCTTCCTCCTCATCAGGCTGCTCTGAAACCCTCCAACAACTGACCTGTTTCTCATAGCCCCGATTCACCTCCCCAGCCACCAACCCGTTTCCATACATCGCCACCGACACCGCCGAAGCAGCAGCTGCAGTGATATCCACCCCAGCACCGTCAGACGCCAAACCACCATCTACCTGCTGCTGGTATGCCGCAGGCCCATACCCTGAACCACCATACCCTTGACCAATGCCGATCGGCACCCCACCGATCAGACACCCAGTCAGTGATCCCCTAGGCCCACCGCCACTTGATGAGTCACAGGGCATGCGGCCTAGGACCTGGAGGAGGTCCTCGTAACCAGCACCTGTGCGGGCTAGCAGGTGATCGTTCATATGCTTCAGCTGCAGCTTGCGCCCGTTGACAGAGTACGTGAAGGGACCACCGCCCCTGCACCAACAGGTCATCATCGAGTTGACAGTCAGTAAACAGCCTAAGTAAGGTATTACACTAAACTGAAATTTCATCCCATCCCATCCCATCCCATCCCATCTCACAGATAGCCACATAATGTGCAACTAGCACCTGAGCTGTGGCAAATTAGTGATTTGTAACCATAGAACTCTCAGCTGATGGTTGGGTCTTAGAACAAGAGAAAATCCAATGTAGTGAGCAGATGAGGAGCGAGACTCCCACATGCTCTCATGTAGTGACATCTGCTGAGGCAGAAGCTACCGTTCCATGGGACATCTTTAAAAACTGGGTCGGAACTGTGCCTCCCTACCAAAGGCCTCAGGAACTGGGACCAGTTGCCGAGCAGAGTGCTAGGGATGCAGTACTGAATCCCAGCCGGATGCTGTTTAAGAACCGGTTCCCCAAGGGCGGCACCAGAGACAGCTGTGTCACCTGCAATTTACCAATTGGCACTAGCATCCTACTGCCAAGGAGTCCGTTGCCCTAATCCCTGATCCTGCTCCTTTCAAGATACCTGTTCACCTACTGCCCCCCGCTCCTGGTCCTATGGAGCTGCGGCAGCTTTGCTCACCTTTGCAGCGAAAAGGGCACATTGCTGTTGCTCAGCGCCTTGTTAAGCAGGCCTACCATAGCCGCCACCTGCTCCACACCTCCAACTGCCTTTGCTTGTGATGTCATCTTGGCCAGCCATCTGCTATTGGCGCTGCGACCCAGCGCAGAGGAGCCCCGCATATCATTGAATGACTGCAAAAAGGGGCAGGCACTCATAGCTTGTCAGTGTAGCACATGAAGCGGCACATGGCTGGTCAAAGCAAATGGGATTTCAGAAATGACTGCTCTCCTTGCCTATCTGATGTCCTATACTGAGGACAGTTTCAGGGAAGTTTGTCTTGGGATGATAAAGACACAGCACCAAGCATCTTGCAACTGGGCTTTGGGTAGGATACCATACTTCATGTTTCCACCATCTGGAGTAACATCAGGGGTAAAAATAATGACATGCATAGGAGTCACAGAAAAGCCACGCATTTGCATAAGCCTGCTGCAAGGCATCCAAGCATCAACTCTGCATGGCCAAAACAAATCAGTTGTCCCAAATGCAGAGAGGGAACCGGTGAAGTTGACCCTCCAAATGGACGATCAAAATCCAAGACATAATGTAGCATTAAGGCCTATTCTTACCAGTACAGCATCTTGGAAAGCTGCACTGTTTGCCCATGCAAACTCCACTCCATTAGCTGCTGCTGCCGCATGCCTGCTAGGGCTGCCTGCACGACCGCCACTCCTACCACCTCCGCCCCTCCCTGGACTCTGTCCCCTTGCCCAATCCCTGCCAATTGTATCAACCTCACTGAAAGCTCCTCCTCCCACTGCTGCCGTACTAGCTGCTGCTGGCGACGATGGCTGCTTGTGTCGCATGATTGCCAATGCTCTCGGTGAACCTGACGCTGCTGCTGCTGCCACAGGACTGCTGCTGTTCGGTTCGAACGTTTGGTGCCCGTAAGCTAAGTAACCAGCAGCATAGGAGAAGATGCCCCCTGCTCCCGGGCGCGATGTTGCATTAGGGGATGCTAAAGGGGAGCTATTGCCCGTTGTGGAAGCACTGTGGGGAAGGAACCGGACTGTGCTGATGAGGGGATTGGGACTAAAGGCACGCCCATCCTTTGGGGTTGGTGGGCTCCGGCTGTTGGAGAGGATCTTGTAATGGATCTTCTCTGGGGAGGTCTTGCGCTTGCAGCTCCTACGACATAGGCAGAGGCAGCAGGAGCAGTGTGAGGCACAACAGCAGCAGCAGGAGCATAGAGTCAGAAGCTGACATCAGGCAGGGCAGGAGCCATAAGAGGACACCACCATCATCCCCAGCTACTGTCATTATCCATATACTACTATTCAAGACAGTCCAGAATCATGGCATTGATGAAGGAGCTTGCCACTAGCAGACAATGTGGGGGACCCAGCAGCCACCAGCTGTCCTGCTTATCTGAGTTCAAAGACAGTGATTGACGTAGAGGGAACATCAGTCAATATGTAAGCCAACCCCATGATATCTGCAAAGCAGCTGTGTTGGTTCATTTTGCTAGCGCTAAGCCACTTACTGATAGACGTCACAACCCTAAACCCTCAACCCTCAACCACTTACTGATAAATGCCACAACCCTAAACCCTAAACCCACAACCCTAAACCCTAAGCCACTTACTGATAAATGTCACAATCCAAGCTGCTCCCCGTGCTGTGCATCTCCACATAAGCAGCCCGTGTAGATGCAGGCTTTGGCTCAGGGCTCCCCTTGACCCTCCCTGCCCCTGCTGCTACAGCTGCCACCCCAACCCGCGAGCGCCTACGAGCAGGGCTCGTACAGCTCGCTCTTGGCATCTCCACACTACTCCCATTAAAACCTGATGACCCGCTGCTAGCCTTAGGCCCCTTGTCGGCCACAGTCCGCATGTGCATTGCTGATGCATTTGCATGCCGTGTGGGATACTCCCATGCTGGCTTGCTGGTGTCTGGAGGGCTGCTTTCAATGGATCTCAGCACCATAGGGGTGTTGCTGGGGATGCCCAAGATCTTCTTAGGCGGAGAAGGTGACCGGAAAGTGCCGGTACGGGGCCCCAGCCGGTCCTTTGGAGGGGAGGCAGCTTGCCGTGCTGGGCGCTGTGGTGGCTGGGGCTTGGGCTTTGGATCCGCCTTGGGCTGCGACGACCAACATATGTCACAGGGTCAATGAAAATATCTGAAACACAGCGGTGAGCTTTGCCAGGGGGGATAGCAAGGACCAAACATCTCAGCTTATAGGTTTGGAGACATGAGCACCAGAAATCCTTAGGCTATCTGCCACAAGCACAGTTGCAGTTAGTGCACTGTATTGTATACAGCGCTACAACCACCCAAAAACATCCTAGTCTGCACAAGAAAAGCAATAGGGGAAACTGCATACAGGGATGGCAGTTCAAAAGCCTATACCAACCACACTCACAGACCTGGTCTTTTACTAAGCTTTGTCTTATGTTAGGCCAACAGCAAGGACTGGCATGTGAGTTACTTCGTAGAGGAGTATCCAAAAATGTGCCACAGCAATACAACACCTTCCTTAGAGCCACCATTGAGTGCATGCCCACCGCTCCCAAAGGTGGCCCGTGCACATGGCCCGTTACTCCACCTGGCCTCTTCAGCTGAACCCTCTCCCCCACCCCCCTAACCCTATCTTCTTCTGAGGCATCCCCCCTTGACACAGCAACTCAATCGCAAACAGAAGCTGCAAATACACATTTAGCTGTACAAGGCGGCACCCCTGAAAACTACCATGCCTACCGTAAGAGTTTCTTCTGGTTGCTGCGCCTCTTGCTCCAGCCGTCCCTCCCGCACATGGTGTCCTACTGCTGTCAACAGCTTCTGCAGCTGCAGTACCTCCTGGTCCAGGGCCTCTAAATGCTGTGCCTGTGCACTAGCCAGCCGTGCAGCAGCCACAAGACCAGAGAGCTCCACCTGAGGAGACAGGCAGCAGATAACAATAACATGGAGTCAACCCATACGCAGGAGGACAACCCATTCTCAGCAGAAGTAACAGCAGCATTCTGTACGAAGACTGGGCAGGAGAAATGCTGGTGCGAACAGCAGATCTAAGAATAGCAGAAGCAACAAACTACCGGCAGCAGAGGAAGCAGCTGCAGGTCATCCTGTTTTAAGGCCGTGCAGCAGCCACCAGACCAGAGAGCTCCACCTGAGGAGCCAGGCAGCAGATAATGGAAAAGGGGTCAGTCCATAAGCAGCAGAACAACTCCAGTTCTCGACAGATCAAGCAGCAGAGCGGGAGGAATGCTGGCATAGATATGGTGCCAACAGCAGAGCAAAGGACAGCAGCTGGCGTGATGGCACAAAGCAGAAGCAAAGAACCACCAGGAGCCGAGGAAGCAGCTGCAGCTCATTCTGTTTAACGGCTTTAACAGCTATGCTTGGTAGTGGTCATGCAGCAGGAACATGAGGGGCAACTTGACCCTGGAAAGCCACTATTGCACAATAAAAGATGTGTCGGTACATAAGCAGCAGGAGTCGCAGGAGCAGGAGCAGCTGCAAGCAACGGAAAACAGAGCAACACAGAAGCAGCAGAATGTAATCTGACATTAGAACCAGAAGCAACGTTCAGCTAGCTGACCTTGCACTTACATATCGTCCCCTGGTCATTAAACTAGGCCCGTGCAGAATCAATCTTGTCAGCAAAGCCATCCTGTTGTCCTTAAACTGAGCAAGCTGAAAGATTTACCCCTGGCACCAATGATGTCCCAGATACAGGCACCACCACGTCTCTGCCACCAGCCCCACACCCCTTTCAACACAGGCCACACCCCTGCCCACAGGCCACACAGGCCGAAGCCCCCCCCTGCAATCCCTCCCCACACTTACCTTGAGCAATTCCCAGGTTGCCTCAAAGTCCTTTGAAGCTGTTGCACTGGTCTTCAGCGCCGGCAAGAACTGCTGCAGCCTGAACACCAGCTCAGCATACCGGAAGTCCCCCACAATGGCAGCTGAAGCTCCAGGCAGCACCCGTGGACTCAGCAAGCTGTATCCAGCCCCACTTGTACTGCTCGGCCGCCTGCTCACCCCGCTGCTGCTGCTGTTACTGCTAGTGCTAGCCCCTCCTGCATTCCCCACTACTGCCCCTGCTGCTGCTGCTGTTGAAGCGTCTGAAGAAGTTGCAGGATCAGAAGCAGCAGCTGCTACTGCCGCTGCAGCCATCAGTGAAGACAACCCGCAGCTGAGATCTGCTGCTGCCGCTGCTACTGCCGCCACTGCTGCTGCAGCTGCTGCTGTAGAAGACGCCTCTGCAGAGCAGCCCATGCTCCCCTCAGGCACTGCAGCAACGCTGGCATTCAAATCACTAGCAGAAGCCTCAGGTGAAAGATATGTCATCTCAGGGCATACTACATCTGGCAAAGGGGAAGCACTGCTGCTTTGCTGCTTCTCCTGTTGCTGCTGCCCTTCCTCCTCGACTTGCTGCTGCTGCCCTTCCTCCTCAATTTGCTGCTGCTTCTCCTCCTCCTCGATTTGCTGCTGCTGCCCTTCCTCCTCGACTTGCTGCTGCTGATTGCCATCAGAGCTAGCTGCATCTTCAGCAGCTGTATCTGCTGATGGTGCTGCTATCTGTGGTGGAGTCTTCTGCCCGGCAGCATCCTTACTATCACGTAGCTTTGCACTAGGGCCAATGCTCAACCTCCTGCTGCCAGTACCACTGCTACCCGTGCTGCTGCTGCTGCCACCATTAGCTGCATTGACCTGCTCCAGGATCATAGCACGCAACTGAGGAACAGAGGGCCCAGGGGATGGGAGCGATGGGGAGCTGCTCTGACTGGCTGCTGCTGCTGCTGGCGTCGGCACCAGCACTTCTGCTCTTTGCTGTTCTTGTGCTCCTGCTGCTGCTTCTGGTGCTTCTGCTGCAAGGGACATGTCCCCTGCTTCTGCTTCTGCTGCTGCAATCACCGAGCTGACATCCGCAGCGGCTGTGCTTTCAACCGTTAACAGTGGCTCAGCCACTCCCACACCGGCTGGCCCCATGGCAATGACCGAGCCAATGGATGCTACCTTCCCTCCATCTCCTGACACTACTTTACTGTTAACGCTTTCCCTGGAGTTTGCTGACTTGCTGTGACGCTCCAAGAAGGGACTAATCAGCTGCTCCACCAAAAAGAACGGGGACTTGGACCTAGACGACCCCTGCCTCTCCAACCCTGCCGGCTTCTCCCCATCACACACCTCCCTTGCTGCGCCTGCATTGCTAGTATCTCTTTCTGCTGGCCCCACACCATCTCCCTCTGCTGCTGCCAATAGCTTCTTAGAGCTTGAGTTCCGCATGAGCTTGGCAGCCCACGATCTCTTCTGCGAACCTGATCCTGCTGCTGCTGCTGGTGCTCCCCCTGAAGGCTGTTCAGCTGCTGCCTCAGTATCAGGCCGTGGGAAGGGTGAAATTGACCGAGATGAGCTCCTAGGGTCCTTAGGTGGCAAGCCCCCCCTGCCATCTGAAGAGCTACCCCCACCATTCACCCCTGCAGCTCCTCCAACCCCATTGCTCTGCTCCCCACCAGTGGCAGCAGCGATAACAGTAGCTGCAGCATCACCTGCTGAGTCTTCTCCATTACCAACTGCAGGCGCACAGGCTGCAGAGACAGGAGCAGGAGGCCATACCCATTTTACCTCAGGAACAGAAGCTGATGTGTCACTGGGATCTTCCTGTGTGCCAGATCCACCTCCTCCTTTCCCACTGCTGCTGCTGGTGGTGGTGGCGCCGGAGCCTCCCCCTCCGTCTGCTGTGTTTGCTCTTCCTGATAGCTGCCGTGCCATGCTCTCTATTTCTCCTGCCATGAGGTCAAGCTCACGCTTGTCAGGCCCTACACTTGCTGTTCCCACAGAGGCAGAGACATCAGCATCAGTTACTACCTCCCTCTGCTCTGCTACTGCGGCTCCAGACTCCTCTGCTACTGCTGCCTCAGCACTCCTGGCTTGTGCTGCTGCTATCAAATCCCCAGCGTTAACACCATCATCTGCAGCAGCAGCAGCTGCCGCTGCTTTCCGCTGCCATGCATCACGGCTGCCCCCAGCAGATTGCCCCGGGCTACTTTTCACCCCATCCCTCCCCACCATCTTAGCATCACCATACCTCCCAGGAGCCCCCCCAGCTGCTGCTGCAGCCCCAGCACCACCAACCGACGAGTTCCTCAACAGCGTGCCCACCACCCCCTGAGACAGCAATCCCTCCAGACCAGCTGCTGCAGCTGCCATCCTTTGACCATAGTCCTCCTCCCCCTCCTCCTCCTCAATATCATCGTTTCCAGCCGCAGCTACGTCTTCATCATCATCAATATCATCACTACTGCTTTCATCATCATGATCTGCCGGAACACTTTCTGCAAGCAGACCCGCTGGGATGTTCTGACTATTGATGTTGCGCTGGTAATAGTAGTAATCATCAGTTACGCCCACAGCTTCAACATGCAGCACCTGATTAATGGAAGCTGGCAGAGCAGTCTTAATGGAGAGCTGGGAAAAGCTGCCATCATCTGCCTTCGCTGCAGCAGCTGCTTTAGCAACAATTGCCCCTGCTGCTTCTGCTCTATTGCTCGCATCGTTGGCTCCTTCTTCACGCAATTTGGCTGCAATGGCTGCCTCTAACCCTCCTGCTGTTTCACGGCCCCTCTCAACGTCCGCTGATGCCATGGCTGCTTTGGCTGCAATGCCTGCTGCTGCTGCTGCCTTGGCTTTGCCGCCTTGCTCAACGCCTTCATCTCCTGCACGTGACTCAATTGCAGATCCCTCCACTGCGGGATCTGGTGCCCCAGCCACTTTGCCTGCTGCTGCTGCTGCCAGACGCTTACCCGCATCCCCATCCTTCTCGCCTGCCACCTTTCCTTGTACTGCTGCTGCAAAATGACCGCCTGCATCTGGAGCTCCTATCCCAGGCACTTTTTGAAGCCCCTTAGCACTGCCAGAAACCCCTGCTGCTTTCCCTTCTGCTGCTGCTGCTATCCTATCCCCAACACCCTGATGCAGGTCCCCCTTGTTTTTCTGCTCCTCCTTCCCAATTCCCTCCTGCTGCTCCTCCCCAGCATCCCCTTCCATAGCTATAGAATTGATTGCATGGGCCCTCATAGACCCAGCCCTTGTAATGAACACCTGTGCTCCTTCACCAGAGTTCAAAGCAGCAGCACCCACATCTACTGGATGCGCAGCAACAACTGCCCCCAGCTTTGACTTCTCCCCTCCTTTCTCTGCTGCATCTGCAATCTCTGTCGCCACTGCCCCAGCTGGTCTTCCCTCGACTGCTACCCCTGTTGCTGCTGCTGAAGCTGCTGCTGCTGCTGGGAAAGGAAGTGCACCACTGGCTGAAGCAGCTCCAGCGCTACTTGCTCCATTCCCTGCTGCAGACCTCGGCGATGGCGACTTGGCAAACTTCAGGATGTTTGTCAGCGAGAGCCTGAGACCACTCTTGGACTTCTCAGGCTTCTCCCCTGAAGCTGACTCCTGGCTGAAATCTGGCAAGCTGTCTGCAGTGGTCCGCTTGTTATGAGAAGCTGAGGATTCTCGTGCCAAGCCGCTGATGCTGGAGAAGGAGAGGCGCGAGGGAGTCACGCGCCCTGCTGTGGAAGCTGAGCCATGTGACTGCTCAACTTCTGCTCCTGCATGTGGTTCTGTTAAAGAGTGTTCTGAGTGGTGTACCTCAGGCTCGGGACTTGCTGGTGCTGATGCCTTTTCTGGAGCAGAGGGGGACTTCTTCTTGGGGGCAAGGCCTTTGAAGGCTTTGCTGAAGCTGTTCCTGAGTTCAGGCCTGCACCAAAACATGCAACACCGGTAGTGTCAAGATAATCGTGTAAGGAGGGCATGCATTGCAAAATCTTGGCATAAGACAGCATGTTGCATTTAGGACTATTGCGGGCGAAGCTACTGCTCATGGTGCTTCTGACAGCATGGGGAAGGCTTGCATGCAGATGCTGCTACAGTGCTGGAGTTGTTCCTGAGCGGAGGTTGACAGGAGCTGGCTGCAGATGAATTGGACAGATTAAGCTTTTGTCCATCATGTCAGCAGGCGGTGCTATTGCCCGTGCCAAATACTTAGCAGAGGGTGCAACATGTGATGCTAAGTACTCGATCACGGTAATGTGGCAGATGCATAGTGTGCCAAGCATGGCCCTGAGCTGCAAATGTCATTCCAGGTCTTTGCCAACAACAGAGCGCAAAGCAAGATCGGGTAGCCCGCTGCTTTGCTCCACTTTCCGTGTTAGAAGTGCTTGTCTGCTAGTAAAAGTAGCATGGAACTAGCTAGCTGCCAAGCAGCTAGCAGGTCTGATACCACGCATGGGGGTCTGCAGTTTGGCGACAGAATGCTCAACCAAGCAGGTAGTTTTATATTAAAGAGCATGCTATATCTTACTTTTGCTTCTTCGTAGCCTCTGCTGTCGGGTGTGTGATGCTGTGGTCCAAGCTTTCTCTGGTTTTGGTGCTCCTCGTGAAACCTGATTCTGAATGGCCCTTTGCACCAGCTCCAGACTGCCGATGCGTCCCTCCTGCCGATGGTGGGCGGCTATCCATGCCTATCCTGCAGCTGTCGCTGTCTGGTACCCTGCTGTCTTAAGAGGTACTGGTCACCATCGTTGTCGTCAGCAGTAGACTGGGTGGTTATAGCCAGCACCTCATTAATGATTGGCCCCAAAATATGAGGCAAAGGTAAGGCACCTGCACATGAAAACCAAAGCCATGTCCTGTGAGACTGCTCTCTGCGCACGGTGCTTTTGCAGCTGCATCTGCGGTCCGAGCTGGGTGGGAAAGCATGCTATCGTTGCATCAGCTTTCAGAAGCATTGAAATTCAAATATAGTTGATAACTATCAATACTAGGGCGAGTGCTTGAGCCTGTCAGGCTGGCAACACTGAAGACGAAGTCCATGACAGTGCCTCTAGTGAGCTAGCAAGCATCCAAGGCATACAGCGATGTTGCAGGCGCCACAAGCTACTCGCGCGATTACTATAATTTGTTTAAAGCAGCATGCATGTGACCGCGAGATGAGCACGGACCTGAAGCAAGCGGCCTTGCAAGACAGCCTGCTGTAACAGAGGAATCGAACCCTTGGAACGCACATGGTCTCCATCTAAGCACAGCATGCAAGCTTTCTCTACAGCATAGCAAAAATTAATGCCAGACAGCTCGTGGTCTAGCGGAGGAGATGCCGAAAACAAGGTAACCAGGAATTGGCACTACAATCTCGGCAGTAGCGCGAGGTCTGGCTACGACTGCTCAGTGCTGGTCCTCGCAGGACCTCTAACCTTCGGAAGCACCATACAAACAAGTGAATGGGATATATAGAAAGTCAAAAAATAAAGACGGTTACCCACTCATCTGCTCTGCGGGAGGGTCCGCGGTGGGCGAAAGTGAGAAGCGGGAGGAGCTAGGGAGAGGTGACAGAGAAGAGCATGAAGATGTGGTAGTGGTTGATCAAGAAAAACATGAGAAGTAGGAGGAGCAGCTGTTGCGGGTCGCAGCATAGCACCTAAGTATCAGTTGGCAGCAACTAAGCAGCCTTTGAGAAGCAGCATAAAAAGAAGATGACGAAACTGCTAGCAGATAATTTGACTACAAGTGTGGTGTCCGTGGCATCTCTGGCCCATTTCATGGTTTCATCCGGCATCAGTCGTGTTATCGCGGGCTAACTAAGGATGCTAACTGTATATATAGTCATACGGCCTGCTGTTCATAGCCGTGTCTGAGTGCAGGGCAATTTACAATAGGTATTAGATCTATGCATGTCCATGCTACCGCGTCATCCAAAGCTGCTTCGGTGAGCCTGATTGCATTAGGCAGTCTCTTCCAGTCACAGCCTTGAGGGGTGCGTGCAAATAGTACCATCATACTATAGTCTCTAGAGATTACCCTTAACAGCCATGCCATTCTGGAGCCATCCGTATGTCTAACTTGAGCTGCTGTCACAATGTAGCTCTTTGCAGTTTGTGTCTCCCCATAGAAATGCCATCCAGGCCTCACCCCAGAGTGCAAGGACTTGGTAGTTTATTGTGGTTGGGTTGTGTGGTGGCTGGGATCCCACTACAGCCCTGACATCACCACTGACCTGGATGGCGCCGGAGGCATCACCTCGCCGGCCGGAGGCCGTGGGTAGTTGCCCCGTCAGTCACATTGGATTGGCTTAGTTGCCAAGGGCCGAGGTTGCCGTACGTAATTCATTGGAACGAAAGCACACAATGCACCGTCGACAAGAGGCCAGTCAGGGTGGGGAATGAAGTGGTACAACAATAAATGCACGCAGAATTGGCATATGCCGGACGACTTCATAACGACGAGCTTATCGGCGAGCATCTTGTCCACTCCTGCCGTATGCCCCTGGCTAGACCGTGCCAACCAATCCAGTAAATGGTCCCAAGATGGCGAAGGAGCTCGCATCACCTGTGCTACAGCCGCAAGAGCTCTGGCAGGATCCAGCCTTTAGTGATTTGACGTTACTCATTTACGAGAGCACGCAGGGTCCCTCAGACCCATTACCATCATCAGAAGTAGTTGAGCAACCTGGGTCCAAGCAGCAGGTTGCTCGAGCTTCTAGCCCCGTTGAGGAACCAAAACACGCATTGCCTTGCTCCCGTGCAATCCTGGCGGCTGGCTCTGCCTACTTCAAAGCACGCTTTGCCAGCGACCTTGAAAAGGGGGCAGTAGAGTTCCCTCTGGTGGTTGGGGCTGGAGAGGCAGATGCTGCTGCTGCTGTCATCAAATCCATCTACTGTGGTGTGCCTGAAGATGCCACGACTGCCCAGCTTGTGTTCATGTGCAAGATAGCAGACAGGCTGCAGGCAAACAGTACCGAGCTGTATGTCAAGGCACTTGCTGATCTACCTGCTGGGAAATGGGACTGGGAAACAGCAGTCATGGTGAGCTGCAGCCATTATGAGGCATCGTCGTGCTGTCACGCATATGGGTCTCAGCAGCAGTTGTGTCTCAACAAGGTGTGTGACCTAAGTTTGACCTGGATATTCTGGGGTGTCACTCGAATGCGGTGGTGTCACTTGTGGGAGTTACTGGGGTTCGAGCTTGGTGTGTCTGTTCACCTTCCAGCTTCAAGAGGGACGTTGCCGGTAGGGATTGGAGTTGGTATTTGTGTCTGTGTCTGTCGGTGTGTGGTTGGCTCGTGCTCATGTGTGAGCACTCGTGGTTGCATGAGATGTCTTGGCAGTCGAGTATGTAACTGTCTGTAGATCTCACCATGGCAGTTGGCGATACCCGAGTGTTCACCTGAACGGAGCCCATGGCCGGCGCAAGCAGCCCGAGGCTGACAAACGGGCGTACCCTCGCAAGGGGGTCCCAAATAGCACGAGCCCTTATTTCGGGTTAGCTTGCGGCCCAAGCCATTTCGGGGGTTGTCGAGGGTGCAGGGTTAGCATGCGGTTGCGCCGGTGATAGGGGCTGTTGGGTTGCAGGGGTAGTTTTGGTACGCTGAAGAATCGCTCTGAGTGATGCAACGGAGCAAGCATAGGGCTCTTGTTGCGACAAGGTGCTCTGGCACATCTGGGGTTCGCAGTGGGGCGGAGCAGTGCCGAGCAGCATTCGATTTGCTTAGTTCACGACAGTAACAGCAAAGGGGTGAAATGCGCAGTTGGGGATAAGGTTCCGCTTCAGGCATTTTAGGTGGATTTCCGAGGAGTGTGCTTTTGGGGTGCGCAGCAGGCGTCTGTGCGGGGTTCGTGTGCGAGCATGGGAGATACTGGTGAAGACAGCAAGTGTTCCAAAGTTAGAAGGGGTAAGGGGAGCAGAGTCCGCTCAGGGGGAAAGAATCGCCCTTGGATCAGTCAGGCTACGGGCAAGCAAGACCCACCACCTTGGTGGGGGGCTGAAAGGGGTTTGCAGCACAACAGCTCAGCTGCAACTGGTGCAGCGAAAGATAGCAGCAAAGCTGCTACTCCAGGCAGTAGCAATAGCAGCGGGAATGTTGCTGCTGGGGTTATACAGCAGCAGGGTTGGGGTCAGGGTGTTCTACAGGGGAACGGTGAGCAGCAGCTGGGTGGGCTTATGGAGCAGGTTCAGCGACAGCAAAGGAAGATTGTGCGGCTGCAGGAGCTTTGAAAGCAAGATTGGCAGGGCAACAGTGATCTGCAGCAGCAGCTGCAAGCCGTGCAGCTGGGTCATGCAACGGAGCTATCAGGCAACAACACAGAGCAGTGCGTTGCGGATGTTTCCAGTTTGGAGCCTAGGGGCTCTGGCTTTAGACAAATCAGTGCTGGGGGTGCTGAGAGTTTGGATGCTAGGTGCAGTAGCTCCTTGAGCATAACAGCTCCTGCTTCTGGGGCTGAGGAGGGGCCGAGGTCGCCTCCCAAGGGTATGGGGCTGTCTGGGTCTTTGGAAGAGGTATGGTCGATTACGGACTTGGGCGTGGGCGTTCTGAGAGAACCTGCAGCTGAGGAGATTAAGCTTTCGAGGGAAATGCCTGGGGCAGGGGAAGTCAGTGCTAGAGTGGGGTACGGTATCAGCGGTTTGGAGGCAGTTGGGGGCAGTCTCATGAGCAGTACTGGGTGTACTTCCGGGGTTGCAGCATCCAACGGTGGTGCTGCAGACTTGGTTGGCTTATCAGCACCAGGGGCAAAGGGGAGCAATGGGGCGAAGGGTGATCTGTCCGCTGGCAAAGATGTATGTGAAGCCGTGTGTCGTTGCTTGATCATTGTGCCTATGGTGATCGAGGACTGCAGTGGCAGTGATTTTGATGAGGATCAGGGTTCTGGGTCAGGTGTAATGAGGGGCTCCGGTAGCTGGAATGAAAGCAGCAAGCAGCAGCAGCAAGCAGAAAGTCCCGCTGGTGATTGGGCTCCTAGCAGTGTGCTGGAGATGGAGCGAGAATCAGCAGGGCAGGTAGCGGCATCGGGCGATGAGGCGGCTTCATCAAGTACGGAGAGTGTACCAGCAGTGCGACAGCAGCAATTGGAGCCACTCGCTCCCATTATGTGGCAGTCAGAGATCTTCAGTTACCAGCATGGCAGCTTCCCAAGTATCGATGTTGGGCAAATACCAGACTGGGTTCAGGATTACGTGGATGCCGTGGCTAGCTTTGGGGAGGCTCAAGGGCTTGGGAAGGTGGTGTTCAAGTTAAATGGGTTAGCTGTTGCTCTGTCTCCTATTCCTTATGAGGAGGTATCTTGCTTTCCAGATGGACACGGGGTGCTTGCTTGGCTTGAGGATGTCTGCAACAATGTTCATCAGGAGTCGCTGCAGCAGGTGCTGGTGTGGTTCACCCAATTACGGGCTGAGGGTAATGATGAGGCGTGGGCAATTAGCGGTGGTACGTGGTGTGTTTGTGTTTCTATGCTGGTCGCTGCAGCTCAGTTGTTGTGTCTCCTTCAAGCTAGGGCTAAGGGTGATAACAATGAGTTACTCAGGAAGATAGATGTGCTTGGGGCCATTACAGTTGAGGGATTGGTTCGCTGGTGTTGGGAGAGGGTCAAGTTCGAGTGGGACATGGGTGTTTGAGCAGCTTCTTGGATTGTATGGGGCACGGCTAGGAGTTGTAGCAGTTTGCTTGGGGATCTCTTGGAACGTCTTGCTTGGCAAGAGTGGCAGTCAAGAGATTGAGCCATTCTAAGTCCTGGGCTTTTTGTTCATGATCTCTTGCTACAGGGGTTGCTATCATACGATTGGGGTTAGGGCCTATGGTTTTAGGTTCTGCACAGGAGTGCTTGTTCTGTTAGTGGGTGTTTTTTGGAGCTTTCATGCGGCAACAACATGTTGTGGTTCCCTTTGGGCCATAGGCCAAAAGGTTTCTTGGGTTTAGCAAGGTGCTAGATTTGGCTTTAGTGTGTTCTTTAAGGTGTGACTCAGGACTGATCCCTTGTGAAGGGTCAAAGTAAGGCACATGGAAGAGCCTTGTGGAATGTTCCACAGCAGTGGCAGCATCAATGCCAAGGTATATCATCGATGGAGCTAAGTTTGGTTGATTATGTCTAGAGGGTTAGAGCCACGGGGTGCATTTATTTGGTGCTTGATATGCTTTGGGAGACAACGGTATGGAGCACTATTTTGTGGCGCAAGATAGTTGCGGATAGTCTTTGAGCTGGGGGGGTGTTTCCATGAAATGGTGTGAGCTCTACAGACATCCGCAACTTAGTTGCTTCTGATTGTTGTGGGCTCAGCAGTGCACGGTGCAGATGAAGTCTATGATATGCATGGCTTTCTCAAACCCATGTAACGCTTATTGCTCTGCTTTGGTGAAGAGACGTGTCAAGGGTTCAGTAAGGGGTCCAAGCATGATGTGTTTACCGTGATCAGGCAAGAACAGAACTGCTGGAGTGCACGCGTGTGAGAAGGACCGTGCACCTTTGTTTGTTTGTACTTTGGGGATGGCAGCTGTTTACTGATGTGTGTGTGCGGGATTCCATGCACCAGAGGTGAAGCAGTATGCATTGGTGTAGACATTGGAAGCTAGCTTCTTGCGGAAGTGAGGTATGTCAGGGTGATCTGGTGCGTCTGTGATTCATGGGTTTTCCATTGGAGAAGTAGGAGTTAGTGAGTGCTGGGTGTTGAATGGTGTCGGGGTTCAGCATGCAACCCTAGTTTCCTTTGGAGCCTTGTCCCATGGAGTGCGCGCGTGTTCCGTGCACCCTGGTGTTCATTGGTGATGCCTTGTGGAATGATACTTGTTAGGTTGTGCAGGCGTTGTTATCCCAGCACCCTAGCAATGGTATAAGTCAGGCACTGGGAATTAGGTTTGTGTCTCATCTGGGTTAGAGCGTTGATGCACCACCCTTAGTTTGCATGGGCAATGGCTGTACGGTAGGGGTGTGGCTTTGGACCTTGGGAGCTGGTGTGTTCTGGCAGCAGTGTCGGGAGATCATCGAGTAGGTTTGTGAGAGGTGTCAGCAGCTTTGTTGTTCTGATGGTTGCCGGCTGGCCAAGGGCTTTCAGCCTTTGTGACGCAAGGCACAGATGGGAGTTGCACAATGAGCTGATGCTCATGGTGGGCTGCATGTGCGTGCCTTACTTGCATGCAAGTGCACATGTCAGTTGACCTCTTAGGTCCATCCGCAGTTTGGCTTCTTGATGAGCTGCACTTCTTTGTTTGAGTTTTAGTTTGGTGTCCAGTTCGGGGTTAGATTAGTGTTGATGTGGTTCGGGGTTCTGTCCAGTGATTAAATGTCACGGGCGATGTCTGGTGCAAAGTCCGAAGTCACGTTCGGCAAATGATCGGTGTATGTTCTGGGTACGTTTGGTGCATGTTCGGGGTATGTTCGGGGTACGGCACAAGGTGGGAGTTGGGCTACAGCATGCATGTGCATGTCTCCTCTCCGCAGGTTGCCGCGCATGTTGGGTCTACTGGCCAGAGGCCCCATGCAACTATCTAGCAACCTCTGTCGTGGCGCATGTTGCAGATTTAAACGCTACGGGGTTTGCATGTTGATCTACTGCGCAGGGATCACATGTCTAAAATGCAACTGGGATGCAACGGTGTATAGGCTACGGGGATGCAACGGAGTATAGGTAGAGGCTACGGGGTTTTGCATGTTGGTCCACTGGATCGCATGTCTAGTAAGCTACGGGGTTGGTGCCATAGGGCACGGCATTGGGGTCATCTTTGACTCACATCTTCCTTATTGGGCAATGGAGTATGGGGCAGCAGTGTTGGCCCAGCCAACTGCTTGTGGAGAAAGTAGGGTGAACTGGCTTATGGGGCAGTAAGGTCCAAAGTCTCAAACTGAACACAGCCATAGCTTCATTGTTGATTGATGGGTGGTTTCCAAAATGATAGCCTAAGATGTTGCTTGCATGTCTGATTGGATAGAAGGTGGCACGAGTTTGGGGGGGGAAGTGCTGTTGTGGGGAGTTCTGGAATGCGACGCTTGGAGCATGCTGAGGGCAAATGCTTCTTTGAGTCAGCCAAATGTGTTTGGTGTGACCACAGTTCTGTGAAGTCTACTTCCTAGGCTGCACAGGTTATGCAAAGCAGTTGCCGTTTGTTGGGCACAGGGGAGACGTTATGGTGTAGCAGTCCTGAAGCTCAGGGTATGTATACTGGAGATGGGTTGAATTATGTTGTGGGTTTTTCCAGTGAACAGTGGTAGCTTCAAATGACATGAGTGATGGCATACAAAGCTTGGTTGCTGATTTACGTGTGCCACAACAATTTGTGTATTGAGTCTTGTGCTCTTGCCTGGGGTTGGCTTAGGGTTCCTCTGTGAGTTTGAACAGGGTTTAGCGGCTGGGGTCAGTTTGGCGTCCAAGTCTGGTCTGGGGGGGCAAAAGCAAGGGGTCAAAGTTTTTGGTGTTTCGGGGTTTGGAGTTCATGGTCTACATGCTGGTGTCATGCTATTGGACCACATGTCATGTCCTTGATACAGCTTGATTGGAGGTTCTCGTTCTGGTGTGTTTCTTGTCAAGTTCAGGCGTCTGCGTGGGGGGGGATGGTGGTCTGATGTTCCATTCGGAGTATTGTGATTGTATGGTGTGGGTGTCTTGCCTCGTGTTTGAATGATGAGGGCTGGTGAATGTGTATCTGTGGTTGCCGAGGCAGCAGTACTTTGTTGTACAGTTTCTGCACAGAACTGCTGTTGATTAGCTTGCATGTGTACTACCACTTGGTAGCTGTCCGCTATGGCTACAGCTATGGCTTATGATTAGCAGCTAGCTGTTATACATGTTGCAGTGCATGAGGTTGCTGTATCTGATCGGGCAGTAAGTCTTTGGGGAAGCTTTTGGGTTTGGGAGCATGCGGTACGTGATTGGAAAAAACTATGAGTCAGAGGTGAAGATGGCAGGTTGAAGATGGGCTCACCACTTACATGGTGACCAAGGGGAAGGGGTACCAATTGCAGCCAAAGGGAGCCGCAAGTTCCACGGCGGCAGAAGGTGCCTGTTGCTCTGCCGATTCCTGAGCAGTAGGGTTTATGGGTTTCTGGTTGGGGGTTTGAGCTGGGTTCAGCGCTCGTGTTTCATGCTGAAAGACTGTTCAAGACAACATGGCGACATTGTGTTCAAAGCAACGGGGCAAACTAGAATCTGCGGGTTCTGAGTTCTATGTTCGTGATCGTGTGTGTTGGTCCACTGCAGGGACCGCATGTACTGGGAAGCGACTGTGAAGCAACGGAGAGCTACGGGGCTAGTTAGGCTACTGGGAAGCCACTGGGTTACTTAGTTGAAAGCTATGGGTTTTATTGGTTCTGCTACGGTGCGGGTTTAGGGTATGTGGTTGGTTGCTGAAAGCTGAAAGGTTGTGATTGGTTGCTCATGTTGGGTCATGATTGGCAGCGTGCAAAGCACTATGAAATTGCTGGAAGTTCTTGGGTGGTGAGATCTGCATTTGTGGCTGGTTAAATGTCAGCATGTTGTATAGTTTGCACAGAATTGCTTTGAATAGTTTGCATGGACAGTACAGCAGTACAGCTGGCAGTATTTCTGCATGGCTAATGCTATTGGCTTGCTTGTGAGCAGCCAGCTATTGAACGCATGGCAATGTGTTGCATGTTGCATTGCATGTTGTATTGCATTTTGCATTGCATACCGCATTGCATTTTGGGTTTGCATTTGGTTTGAGACAGGACAGAGCTTCAGGCCAGAGGCTTTGTGCAGAATGCAATAGCTTGTGAAAGTTGTAGCAAAGCTGACCTGTAGCAAGTGGGTACAAATCAGACATGAGTGTGGGTTCAGGCAGCTCGTGTTCTGCATGTTTCACAGGGTTCGCTGTACTCGCCTCTGTGAAAGGGGGGGGGAGGTCAGAACACTCGCATTGATTGGTTCCTGAAGTTCAGTCTGAAATGGGAGGTGTGAAGTGTCTCACTGGTTGTGCATTGATTAGGGTCAGCAAGTCATGACTGTTGAGCTGTATCACATGCATCGGTCAGTTGGTACGACAGCTGTCACGCATATGGGTCTCAGCAGCAGTTGTGTCTCAACAAGGTGTGTGACCTAAGTTTGACCTGGATATTCTGGGGTGTCACTCGAATGCGGTGGTGTCACTTGTGGGAGTTACTGGGGTTCGAGCTTGGTGTGTCTGTTCACCTTCCAGCTTCAAGAGGGACGTTGCCGGTAGGGATTGGAGTTGGTATTTGTGTCTGTGTCTGTCGGTGTGTGGTTGGCTCGTGCTCATGTGTGAGCACTCGTGGTTGCATGAGATGTCTTGGCAGTCGAGTATGTAACTGTCTGTAGATCTCACCATGGCAGTTGGCGATACCCGAGTGTTCACCTGAACGGAGCCCATGGCCGGCGCAAGCAGCCCGAGGCTGACAAACGGGCGTACCCTCGCAAGGGGGTCCCAAATGACAGTCAGGAACACTCGCATTGATTGGTTCCTGAAGTTCAGTCTGAAATGGGAGGTGTGAAGTGTCTCACTGGTTGTGCATTGATTAGGGTCAGCAAGTCATGACTGTTGAGCTGTATCACATGCATCGGTCAGTTGGTACGACAGTGCATATACCCCTGTATATTCTGCCACATGTATGGTAACATTGCATCCTATTGGATTAGGGTCTGCTCAGGTTCTTTTCCATCCTAGTGCTCAGATTGGTGGACAAGCACGTACATGAGGGGCGCGGTGGGGGTCGAGCAGGGACTTTCTCAAGAAGATACAGGGCCCATCGGTTTTTGGTGACAAGATCAGAATGTACACGTTGCATGCATCCTTTAATAGCTAGATTGGGCAAGGCATGGGACCTGCTACTTCACTACTATGCACTGTCTTACTTTATAGCAAGCCATTAACAACGGATGAAATTTTGACATTTCAAACATCAAGTGTGCATGCCGCTGTGAATACCGCGCAGGGTGCTAAGCCGGCCACTCGCTTCCACTACTGCCTTACTTGCAGGTGTACACTCTTCCTCCTGCTATGCTAGACAAGAAGTCCACCTTTGCTCCTATGGTCAAGGCTGCAGAGGACAAGATCGTGGCTGTACTGGGCGACTTGGAGGTAAGAGTTGATGTGTGCCGTTTTTGCAAGTAAAGATGGTCGCGCAAAGTTGGATACAATACTAGTGCGTTGGGGAGTGGTTGTGCGATTGAATGGGTCATTGTACCCTTGTGGAGCACATTGCCAATACCGGTAGTAGGCATGTATGAGGGATGGCCCCGGCTGCTTCAGCTTCTTTGCAGTCAAGTTGAATGCTCCAATTCATCGTTGGCTGCAATGCCTTACTTACAAGTCCTCAGGCATCCACAGCAGCTTGGGATATGGTTACTGGATTACTGCAGGGATATGGTTACTGGATTACTGCAGGGATATGGTTACTGGATTACTGCAGGGATATGGTTACTGGATTACTGCAGGGATATGGTTACTGGATTACTGCAGGGATATGGTTACTGGATTACTGCAACCATCTGTATGTGTCGGGATAGATTGGGAGCTAAGCTAGAGGATTAGCGCAAGCTTGTTAGATTTTGCCTTGCCTAGCCTGACCGGGTCATTGGTTACTGCTTCCCAACAGGTCACTATGCAGCCAAAGTGGCCGCCGCCGACCGCCGAGAAAGCAAAGCTAGCGGCTCTGCCCCTGGCTGCTCTGATGGCTTTGCTAGACAGGGACCAACTCAAGGTTGCTTCAGAGAACACAGCCATTGCCGCTGTCACGCACTGGCTGGAGCAGGAGGGGAGGAGAGAAGCATTGGAACGGGAACAGAAGAGGGAGCTGGCTAAGAGGCTCAGGCTTCCCCACAGTACCCACTGGTATCTGACAAGCTGCCTAATGGATGAGGAGCACTGGCTGTGGGAAGGTCTGAGCACCAAGGAAGCGGTTCTGCTCCTGGGTTGTGCTCATCAAACCACAGTTTGGGACAACTGGAAGACTGACAAGTTCACTGGTCCACAGCTTGACAAGAAGCTGGACCACACGGTGAGCTGGAGTCAGGAGGGTCCCAGGCCACCCTCAACCGTCACCCAAGCCGAGCTGGAGCTGGCCGTATCACTTAGGGAGCTGTGGGATAAGAAGCCAAGGTTAACTGCTGGCGTACCCTGCTTCTTCAGCGGTCTTCAGTGGACACTGGAGGCCTGGTTACCGGGACCAGCAGATGACCAAGGAGCCGTTCATGCCCATGCATTTGCTGTCGCCATATGCCATTCACCTTTTGGTGGGCCCACACAGCACAGCTATGAGATTGAAGCAGTTCCTGCTGCTAATGGAGCTCCAGTCCCCATCCCGGCAAAGGTAGTCTCGCAAGCGGAGGGCACCAAATTGATGTCTGCCAGAGGCACGGGTACATTTGATGCTTTTAAATGCACTTTCACGTCCTTATCTGATGCCAGGAACAAGCTAAATGCTTACATCCATGCCGATGGCCATCTGCACCTCAGAAGCCGTGTTTTTGGTGTCCAGTGAGGTAGACCCTGGACTTCTAATCCTTCTAGCTGCAAGCTCCAAGTGCGCAGCACTCTCCGCCAGGCGCGCATAATGCGTAGGCACTGGCTGTTGGTATCCACACCGTGCAGTCCAGATGTTGCGCTTAGGTCGGATCTCGGGTGTGTGGTACCTAAGCGTCCCTAACCGTTGTTGACCGCGAGTCTCTTTATGTAGGTCAGACCCCAATGTACTATATGGTTCTGCAACCTCCCTGCATTTAGGCATAGCAGGCGAATGCATCAGTTGATTGGTTGCATTGATAGCTCACTGCTTTACTTCTTTTAATTCATTGCTGGCAGTCATACGCATTGCTGCAGTTGATGCCATAGCATGTCTTTCCTGTTTGTGTACCGATTAGTCGGCGCCAGTTGGGAAAAAATCTGACTGAGTACTGCGGGAGAATGGTGTGGGAAGTTGCAAAATTTTCTGCCCGCTTTGGGGTGAAGCTGAGTTGTGTGCATCTTGGCGCCCCAGTGGCAGCAGCCGGGAGCCTGGTGGATGGCCTTTGTTATTATGTTGGAGCTAATAATGCAGGTTCTGCTGTCCTCCATATGGCATGGCCAGATGTGCCAGTAGTGGATGGCCGTGTTGCTGCAAGACTGCAATGCTGCTGTATGCGCTAGCTGCTGCTGTGTGTTTGATCTTTTTGGCATACTACAGGGATTTTGCTGATTTAGATTTTCAAGGCTGCTGGTGCTGCTGCGGCTGGCAATAAGTTTGGTTGTGCAATGTTTTCGTTTGGGAGGTGAATATTCAGAAGTAAGAGCTAAACCTTTTGGGCGGTGCATGCATTCTTGAAGCAGGAGCACCAGCTCACCCAGATGGCAGAAACCAGCTGCAAATGATGGATAGCTGCAGTTGGTGATACTTGAGGTGCTGCTAGTCAGTGGTGGGTGCATGGACAGCGTCCTGCACATGTATGGAGGAGGACTTCTGGGAGCAAATGGGATGTACCTGTACATGAGGTTCTTTGGTGGTAGACGATTTCTTTAACGTTCTTAAGCATCACTAGACATTCTAAGCATTGAGAGGACAATGCACTGCAATGACCTTGACCACATGAGCACTGATATGTGCATGGAGACTGGTTGGAGTCATGCCATGCCGTCAGCGCTGCACGGCCCGAAAGGTGTTGATCTCAGTGATAAGTGCATTGAGAATATGCGTGCTTCCTTTCCCGCTCGCCATCAACAGTCCCAAGGAAATGGCGTTTTAGACTCGTGTGCGTGAAAAAAACGCGCCCACCGCAACAGGGCAATGTCGCAGTGGTCACTCTGAGTCACTTGTCCTGCCAACAGCTGCGGCAAGCAAAGGCATTACAGCAAGGACTTCGCTTCCTACCGTTATTCGAGCCACGCGTAATCACCCATCCCGGCCCCTGTTGCTGTGATGAAGGTAGCAGCTGACAAGTGAAGTACACCTAACCCATGCTGGGGGCTGCTCTGCACTGCCCTCGCAGTATATTACGCGAATGGCCTGGATCGGCAGCGGCCGCGCATAGACGACTCAAAACAATGGCAGCAGGACCTGCAAGAGTGGCTGACATAGTTGATTGGGCAGCAATGGAAGCCCAGCAGGACGCCTGGGCTATTCAGATGGTTTCAACCGACTGTTTGGACACAGCAGACTTGAGAAACGTGGGAGGCCTAGACGTCCATTGGATCACCGAACATGAAGGCGTTGCTGGACTGGTCGTGCTTTCTTGGCCCGAAATGAAAATTCTCCACAGCACCTTCCACCACTTTCTACCAGCCATCCCGTACAGGACAGGGTTTCTAGGCTTTCGAGAATGCGAAGCATATGCAGCGCTAGTCAGCGGCATTCGAGACCCGAGCCTCAAGCCACAACTCCTGTTTGTTGATGGCTGCGGTTTGTTGCACCCCAGGAGCTGTGGTTCCGCCTCACAGCTGGGGCTTCTCCTCGACATCCCAACCATAGGGATCAGCAAGACCCTAAACAGCAGAAGCAAGCTCACAGACAAGCAGGTGAAAGACCACATGCTTGCAACAAACTCTTTGGAGTACCCCTTAGTTGACCATGCAGGGCTAGTAGTTGGTTGTGCTATCCGCAAGACCCTGCAACACAGGCAGCCTGTGTATGTATCTGTTGGTCACAAGATCAGCCTGAAGACGGCAGTGGAGTTGGCCAAAAGAAGTTGCCTTTTTAAGCTCCCAGAGCCTGTGCGCCAAGCAGACATATTAGCAAGGCAGCAAGCAGCAGCACTGCAAGGGACAGACATGTGACGAGACTTGATCTCTACAGGATGCATCAACAGAAATTCATCAGCTTACCTTACAATCTCTACATACAACCTTTACCCTTGTTATCAAGCAAGGGCACTTTGGGTGGGTTAAGTTGAAAGGTTGGTGCTGTTTGATGGCTGTTGACTACTATGGGTTGAATGACGGGGCTTGAGGCCTGCTTCAAATAAATTCAAGCTGGTGAGCTCTTGGCCACAGGTCTATCGGCTGCCATACTTGGTTGTGAATGGCCCGTGATGCGTTTGAGAATGCCGCCGTTGGGAACCAAGTTTTTTTGGGTGTTGAGAAATGGATGTAGTACTAGATGGGAGGCATGCATTGTTGGAAGACACATGGGGCTTCATGATGGCATCAGTCTCTCCTTGGGGTCGAGCGGTTCCTCTTACTTGGTACCAAGCATTTCTCCTATTTTGTCAGACTGTTTTCTAACAACCCTGGACTTATGGGCGTAAGTGCGGCGGCGTATTGTGCAGATGCAGTTTGTACTGCATGTACTCCAGACATGCTGCTTAAGTGGCTGGCCCGTGGTTCAAGCAAGCTCTTCACTTCCTATAGAGAGTTCGAAGGGGAGTAGCATGGCTGCCATGTTAACCTTCCGGGAGGAGCTCGCTGCATATAAAATGGCAACAGCTACTTCTTGGCGATACTGGGGCTTGTGCTCCAATGGAACCTTATGGTGATAGTCCTTCCAGACTGGGATACCTGTTGCCACTTTGACATAGTAACGTGGTGATGATGAGTTGTCTTTGAACATGCATGGGGCCACCTTTTCTTGGCCTTGCAGGGACTAGGGTGCGTGACCGGTGCTGTGGTATGACTGTGTCGATCCAGTCATTCAGTCAATGTGCCTTCTCGGAAGTTGAGGGGGCGTGATGGCTAGTCTTCTGCACTAGGCATACTTCTGCCTACCTGCATACGTAGCGGTATAGCCTGAGCAAGATATTGAACTGCTTGGCCGCTTGCATGCTGTTCGGGTGACAGGGTCAACTGGTCAGCGGACGGCAGGAATTCGAAATGGGCTGGCTGACATATATTGGCAGCTAGCAAGGGATTAAGGGAGGGCTGGTGGCAGCCAGTCTGAGACTCTTGAAGAACTTTGGGTATGCTGTTGGAGCATATATTGGCCCTTGTGGGGCTGGTGGCACTGCCCCTACCGGCGCCCCACTTTGTTGGGGCCATTTGCTATTCTATTATGTATAGTACCCCTGTTGCGGCTCCCATATTAAGAATCCACCACATGTGTATGTTGGCCCTTTGATTACAGATTACAAGTTGGCCCCACACCGGGGGCGCCCGTTACGGAGCCAGACTAGGAGTCCATGGGCATCTAACTCAATACCAAACTCATCAACAAAGTCATCATAATCAGACGAAAATGTATCAACCTTGTACTCAACCAGACCTATTAACTCCTGAAGCGTCTCACTTGTCACATATGGATGCAGGTCCTTTGAGCCTCTGTTTGGGCCTTAGGCCTTTATTTGCCCTGAGCAAGGCATAAAACTGCTTGGCTTGCTGTTGACTGGGTCAACTGGTCAGCGCATGGCAAGTCGAAATGGGCTGGCCTGACATACATTGGCTAGCAAGGGATTTAGGGTGGGCTGGTGGCAGCCATTGTTTGAGCTTGGACATGAAATTGTGTATGCCGTTGGAGCCAAAGTTGGCTCCTTGTGGGTGGCGCTGCCCCCACCGGCGCCCCGCTTTGACGGGGCCATTTGGTAATTGGTATTTCCTAACATCGCTCCGGGACGCAACACAGCGGCCCTGCGCTTGCGGCATCTCTGCCGCATTTCAATGGGAGGAAGCACAGAATGTCATCACAATGTCCTTCAGCTGCTGGATTGAAGGACATAGTGATGACGTTTTGTGATTCCTCCCATTACCAGGGAGCAGTGAATGACCTGTACTTCCAGGTTATGAACTCTGAAACATGAGCACAGAGCTCATCCCTCCTGCAGTACATAGATTCTGCCCTGCATCGCGGGGTCTGCTGTTGCCGCACCGCCAAACTCTCACTAGCCCCTTCCATAAGCTACCTGCGCTCTGCGAACCACCCCAGCTCCCCCACTAGCAGCGCTACCACCAGCAGGCCGTCCCTTAACCTCACTGCTACTCCTCCTATTACCACGACCATCTTCACTCTGCTCCTGCTGTTGCTGCTTCTGCATGAGCATCATCACCATGTACTTCGCCAGCTGCTGTGCTCCTTGAGCATCATACTCCACCCCTGCCTTTGCCTTAAACCCTAGCAGCCATGGACGCTTGGGTTTAGCACCCATGCGCACAAAACCCCAAATGATCACAGACCAAGCTTTCGCGTCAAATGCTGCTGCATGCTCATCCACAGCAGCAGCAAAAGCTACTAGAAATGCTGGTTGGGGTTTATAGGAGAAGCGTCCTAGGGCCCAAGCAGCATCTGCTAGGGTTTGGGGGTTCACTGGTTCACCCTTGTCTGCTAAACCCTCTCGCTGCTGCTGCTGCTGCTGCTGCTGGGGTTGTGAAGTTGCACGGGTTGGCGCTGTCAAGAGCTTCTGTTTGAAAGCTGCACAGAAACAGGACAACCAAGCATGAAAGAGCTTGTCAGGAAGGAAGTGCGCAAGCCTTTGCTGCAGGTTTACTAGAGACCAGCATGCAGCTTGCCACCACACACTCCTACAGCAAAACATATCCACATATCAGCACCAAGGCTTTGATGATGCGCAATACCTTTGGCTGAACAGATTATGTCACATTGGCAACAGCAAGAGTAAAACCTGCAGGTGGGGCAATCTCAGCAGAGAAACGAGGAGAGGTTGTCTGCTTGTACATTTGTAATCTGTACTTTTGTGTCGCAAATCACAACACACTGCAGGAGATGTAACCCATAGCTTGGATCTGCCAGTATCTATGCACTTTCCTTGGTGCTTATTCCGGGGGATCAGCTGGTCCCATACTGCTGATATGCTTGAAGCAATGAGCTCTATTCCATAAAAAATCGTTTCTAACCAGCACTGCGTATAAATGTAACACCTGTTTTGTAGCTCCCTGATGCCTCCCTTGTTAATACCTGATGACAGCAGGCATTCCTGCAATCCTACCTTACTGCACTCACAGCATTCCCTGACAGAACCATGTTCCATCACCCGCATACAAGCTGCTTTGGTTAGCTGCACCCCCAACATCCCAGCTGGCTCCAAACTGCATCTAGCTAAGAGCAAGCTTAGTCACTAAAGCCTCAATCGCTAACCACAGCAAGTGCTGCCCCCATGACGTCCAAAGCAAACTATTAAGGACAAGCATAGATACCGGGAGACCCCACACTCAGCCAGACATTGCACTTTCTTAGCCTTTTCACATTATTTTAGATTCCCCAGACCCACGCCCAACACCATAAGAACCTAAATCCTAAGCCACGCCTTGCACCCTCCCCAGCTTAACTCACCATCCATCCATACTTGCATCCATTCATCTCCAGGCCACCATCGCAGCTCCGCTAAACCCCACAACAGCTGCCCAAGCTCCTCAGCCCTAAACCCCACCATAACCTCCGCTGCCCTGTCCTGAGCGATCTTCAGAAACCGCTCCGAGACCCCACCTGGAACCCCCTCCCCCGGTTTCAGGAGCCCTAAAGCCTGAAACGCTAGCGCTAAGGCTCCAGGTTGAAACCTATCCATTTTAGCTGCTGCTGCTGTGTACCAGGCGTCCATGAAAACGAGGTCTGGTATGTGTTGTAGCTTAGAACAGCACCAGAGTAACGTAGAGAGCTCGTGTGGGTGGAGCTTGTCTATAAGCCGCCGAGCCTCTGCTAGAGAAGCGCTCATCCAATTGAATGTAGGCAGAGGGGCTGCCGGACGACTGCTGCTGCTGGTGGTCGTGCTGGAGGAGAGCGCCTCAGCTGCGCTTTCTATACTTATGCTTTCGCTGCTGCTGCTGCTGCTATTGCCCGACAAAGCTTTTGTACCCCCCTCTGACGTGCTGGTTTCGCTACTACTGCTGCTGCTGCTGTTGTGACTGCTCCCAAGCTGCCCCTCTTGAGCGAAGTCACCCCCACCCTCTAAAAGCCTCTGGCGGTTTTGGGGTATTGTGGCTAGGAGTGCTGGGGGTAACTCCTGGCAGGGGGGTAGTATGGACAGGGCATAGATGAAGCGTAATAGGGCAGCGGGGGTGCTGCTAGGAGACCCCCACCAGCCCCTATATGCCCGGCAGCAGGATAGGAGCCACATTTGCGTGGGGGCATAGCCCCAAGTCGCCAGGGCATAGACAAGATGGGAGAGGTCCTGTGTGCATAAGATAGACACGCAGAAGGACCGAAATCAAGCTAAGTTCAGGAGGAATGTCTGACAATGTAACCTGACTGCTGAAGGTTGCGGGAGTTTGGGTGCTGGTTGGGTGGCCCCCACCACCCCTTATTACACTGTGGCAGCATCCTTGCAGCAGGCAAACAGCCACAGGCAACGCATGGTGCTTCACGCCAGGGCCTCGCATAATATGAGATAGATCTGCAGACTTTCGGGCCATGCAGCACCCGCGGCATGACTCGTGGCAGTCGTTTAGTGTGTTGAGGGTGAGAGACTGAGACAGAGAGCTAAAGTTAGAAGCGACGGAGAAAAGCAGACCCACGGCTAACGTGATAGCTACAGTACATGACTACCTCTGAGAGCACTTCTAATCCATGCATCACAGCCCGTTTTCTGCCTCCCCCCCTCCCCCCATCGCATGACATGAGATAGATCACTACACAACATTTGGAACGTGCAGTGAGCATGGCATGACTCCAAGCAGTTTGCTAGGCCCCCGTTCAGTGTATCAATTGTTGTACTAACTAGTTCATTTCATCTTTATCTTTGAAGAACTCTTAATTTGGTCTAATATGTACTATTTCAGTTGTCAAATTACCCACCCACCTGAGCACTGAACTTGGACATCATGGAAAAACTAGCTATGCACAACTGCTGGATCCACTTGGGCGATGGACAGTAACCGGTTGCCCGGCTCGCCCCCAGAACCTGCTGCTGCTGCTGCTGCTGCGGTTGTCCCTGCCTCTGTTGCTGCTGTCGTCCCTGCTGCTGCTGCTGCTGCTGTAGTCCCTGCCTCTGTTGCTGCTGTTGCTGCTGCTGCTGCACGATCCCTGCGACCAGACCAGCTACTGCTTGTGGTTGAGCCTCCAGCATCATTTGACCATCAACATGAGAGATGCCAGCTGGCAGCAAACCAGGCGGAGCTGATACCTTCACGCGCGATAAGCCTTGCAGCACCCTGTACAACGACAGAAAGGACCACATGACTGATACCGTTTTTAAAATGTCCTATCAAAGGGAAGAAAGAAAGGAGGAGGGGGTGCCACTAAATTTATGCTAAGCCTCGCAGCACCCTCTACACCAACAGAAAGGACCACATGGTAGTTTTAGCAGACTCAGTCACAACTCATGTACTGCCCATTTCAACACATGACTAAGTTTTGAACAGTGACAACCAACCCAGGGAAGGATCCTGCCGCGTTAACAAAAAGAAATTCAGCTACTGCAATCCAAGAGGAGCTAGTACCTTCACACATGATACGTGTGGTAAGACTTGAAGCACCATGTACACCAACAGAAAGGACCACATGACAGATATTGGTACGGCTGCTTAGGGTAACTCATTAATAGATCTATGCCAAGCCTTGGATTACCCTGTACACCAACAGAAAGGAGCCCATGGCCAACATACTTCGTATGTTTTTCATTCACTACCAAAATCATGATATGCCCTGCCCAAGATAACACCAGCTTGAGGCTTGTTCTGCATGGGGAGAACCGGTCTGTGTCTTTGCTGCATTGAATATTTTTGCTGTGACCCTTTGAGGCTTCATTACCTCCCAGGCACACCCTCCTGGGGTTCTATGCTAAGTTACTATTTTGGCAGAACCCAGAATCATTGCCTTCCCATCAACACATAAGGGTCATAGAAGACCCGTGAGGGCTCCTGCTTTGACTCATGACAAGTATTCGATGAACCTGTGCAGGTGCATTCGACCTAACTGCTGGACCTTATGTCTAGGCATATGTTGTCATCACTCATGATTGCATGCCAAGGCAGCCTGTATCCTGTTCCACCTCGCTGTTCTTCTATTTCTTTGGGCTTGAGGTGCGGGGCCTATGGCACTTTTTGCTATGGCGTATCATGAAATGTAAAGAACCTCTGCAGCCCTACAGGGAACCACGGTCCAATAGCTGTCTGGACCTCATGTCTAGGCATGTGCCGTCATTATCTTTGGCTGTAGCTTGGAAGGCAGCCTGTAACTAATACATCTCACTGTTTCCATTATATATTGAGCTGCCGGGCCTTTGGCACTTCTGCTATGGCCTACCATGACAAGGGCTGTCCTGCCTTGGCTTTTGACCTTGCACAGGAGGCTTTCTGCTACAGTTGGGCGCATGTTTAGGCACTTACATTACATACACACAGGGCTTTCCATGCACCCATGCTGCTTTCAGCAATCCTGCCATAATCCACCAAACCACATGATTCTATCTTGGTCTGCACATCTTACCTTGCACAGTCAAGGAGGGTAGCCTCCTGCAGTTTCTGTTGGAATAGACGTGCCCAATGAGCTGCAGGTGCTTGGTAGTCCTCTTGGAGAACTTGCTGCTGCAGTTGCTTGCCAGTCGCTAGGCCAGCTAGGACCCCAATCGCAGCTGCCAGATGGCTAGCGGAAAGATGAGGGGCATAGTCTGAGACCACCTTAGCCAAACTCCTGTGGCACAAAACAGCAGCAGCAGGGGTTGGCCAGTCAGAAAGCATGCTGTCTGTATGCCAACATCTGCTACGCCTTGGTCTTGTGGATGACCTGTAGATACTTGCCTACCATCTTTAGAGCGTACAGCAACTGAGACATGTATGGCAGAGACATGGGCTTTGTAGTGTGTACCACCTTAGCCAAATTCATGTAACCATGCTAGCAGCAGAAGGAGCACCAGGACATAGCCGTGTATATGTGAGGGCAAGAAGATACAAAGTGAACTGCTAATTAACGAGACATACGCAGCTGCAGGTGTTGCAGGCCAACAGGGCCCTTCAAGCTCACTACCACTTCCTGCAGAGTCTTCTATGCAAGACAAGCTTTGGTTGCTGTACTCACTTTGGACCAAAAACCTTGTTTATCTCGCTATCCATACGGCCAGAGAAGCCTGGGTCCTTAGGGTCTATATGCAAGGCCCGAGGGACGTCCAGCATGGGGGAGTTCTTTCGGTGGCGAGGGGGCTGCCTTGGCTTGATGATAAGCTGCCTGCGCCCATCCCTGCGGCTTTGCTGCTTCGGTTGGACCGGCTTGATCAGGCGGTTACTGTTTCTGCTACTGCTTCTACTGCTGCTATTTCTGCTACTGCTGCTGCTGTTGGGAGCTGCGGCCATAGGGAGTGCTGACAGACAGGCGTGACTGGTGGAGCTGAGGGTTACACCTGCCTTGCTGCTGCTCTGGCAGGAACTGATGCCTCTTTGCATAGAGCACGAGCAGTGTGGGCAGGCTCTCCTGGTTGGCCCACATGCACCGGACAGCTGCTTCCTGATTGGGTGCATAATTAGACTCGCGATACTTCTTCTAAATCTGGGAGCTGGCCTGGTCTGGCTTCTATAGGCGGTAGGCCACACTAAGCGGTTGCAAACCGAGGTAGAGTTGTGAGGATGTCCGGGTTTTTGGACCCGTAAGGAGTGCTGCGTAGTGTCTGCTTCTGCATTGGATCCTTGCACTCGGCAGAGCCTTCACGAAGTCCGGCCGCAGCGGTTGTGCATTCAGCAGCTGGTTCGGATTGGTTAAGCAGACTTGGGTTCAGACGTTACGCAACGCTCTCATAAGCATCGGGAAATGCGGTGCTTAGTACGAATTGAGGGCACAGTGAAGTTATAGAGGGTAACATCCTCATGAACCTCGCGCAATTGGAATGCGTGCCACTTCGAAACACAGCTATCGAGTATGCAACCTCATGCGAACGCGGCCGTTATTTGGGCTATCATCGGCACCCGTCTTAGCAGTCGAACCAGACCTTTGAGTTAGGTTTGCTGACGTATCCAAGGTGCTAGTCCTGGTGACCCATCGCAAACAACAAGTGGTTGCAGCCAAGCGGGGCTTGGTTCTATCGCTGGATGGATTGAATGATGTCGAAAATTGCGACAACAGGCAGGACAAGCCACGCTAGAAGAAGTACCGAAAGCACTTTCGTGACCCGCGCAAACCAGTTGTGGTGACAAGCTGACAGCTGCAGACTACAATAACCCTGCACGGCTTTCCGTTAAGAATCCAATGTGCAGAACAGACGGTAGCAGACTGATTATATGCGTTAAAGGTGCATATATGAAACCTTCGTGTTTGTCGATGCTGAGCTGACAGTCTATGCCAGAGCTAGTTGACTGCTCCTTTGGACCATCAAGGGGTGAATTTGTCCCAATTTAGCTTGATCACCACGAAATGACTCGGTTGACACCAGCGCAAGTCGCGTATCTCGGGGCCCCTTGAGATTTGAAGGGCAACTTGCGGGAAGTGCCGGAAGGCTAGTTGGCGCAGGCTGAAGGAATCCCGGATCATTTAGCAAGGGGGCACCTTAACGACTCTTTGATAGTATCTAGCAAGTAGACGTCGCAGTTCTCCCCGCTTACCTGATCTAGAACTGCTGTAACTGTGAGGAGGCCATAGGCCTCCCTTCAGCAGTGGATCCAATATGAGGAGAGCAGGGGGTACCAGAACAGCCATCCAATTCAAGGACCGGACGAAGCAGCGCATACAAGAATGGGAGGAGGAGGAAGATGACGACCCAAAGGTGGGGCGATGGATACCAAGGGGCATGCCATCAGATCAGCAATTGCCCCACAGACAGGTGTTCCCCACCACCAAGCTTCAGAAGATTAGCCGGAGTTAACTGCTTATAACGTTTTGAGGTTCTCTTTGCCACAAGGAGATCTTGAGAACGTGGCGGATCTGCTAAGATAGATCCATGCATGGAGGGAAACTCAGTCATACTCGCCTCGCCATACATCCAGCGCCAGAAAGCACCCTCACCATGCTGCCTATGGCAACTAAGGTCCATTCTTACTATCACCATACAATGCCTCTTCCCTTGCAGAAGCTGCAGCAGCAAAGGCTTGGCGCGCACTACCCACAGCCGACACCAGCGCAGCAGATCATTGCCTCCATTCGCCGAAAGTGGCAGCAGCAGTTGCAGCGCTGGCGTGATTACCGATCGCTCTTTGGCCTGCTGGGCTTTGTGACCCTGTATTTGGGTGTCCTCTACTCGCAACGAGGAGCCCATGTGGCTTACCAGGTATGTTCGATGCCTCTGCTGGACTAATTTCATAGCATCCATGTTTGAGAAGTATACAAGACAATTGGCCCTTCAGCAAGGAAAAATGCTGCTCCTGTTGTAACCTGTGGCGATGCCATGACCACAACAATGACATGAGAACTTGTATGAATTTGACTGAGAGGCCTAAGCTTGGCATGTTTTTGAATGTATTCATGAACTTGGCCTTACAAATGATATCCTGGTGCATGCCTTCTTGGCATGGCCAATCCCAACCTGCATGGTTATATGACTTGATGTATCTATGGTAAAGCTGGCTCAGCTGTATGATCCACAATGTCGTCCCCACATCCAATAAATGAGTGGAGTCCGCTGTCTGCGCTTGTAGGTGCACTCCACAATAGCTGCTGTTGTGCTGCCAGAGTCCACCACCTTGCAGAGCTTTGATGATGTGTATGGCTGGATGCGAAACCTCTTGCAGGTGCGCGAAGCTGCATAGCAGTATTGCCAAAATGGCTGAGCCATGCATCCCTGCGCTGTGCCGTACCATGCATATAGATCTCTCTGGCATGATTGTGTACGATGGAATCTTATGACCGTTCATTATCATGGACATGGCCACTTCAGGTTTGTATGAAACTCAAGCATAAGATACATAAAAGTGTCCAGCTGACGTCTTCAAATATGTCCATAGTCGAATGTGGCGTGCTTCGCTGTCGCAAGATTGAACAATGCTTGGCCCTTGTATGTGCCATAAGACAAATAATGGCCATGATCTTCTCAAATTTAACGCGATTCTGCGAATGCAGTCAAAATCACTCCAAATGACAAGGAGCTCTGTTCATTGCTTGAAGGCGATAAAAAACCAAAGAGATGTTCAAAGTGGCCACCTTCGTGCTTGCCCTGCAGACAGTGTGGCAGGACCCAACTTGTGGTGATGGTCTATGTGAAGCGCCCTTTGAGTTTGCATCATATGGCCGCTTTGGATGCAAAGCTGATTGCGGCCGCCTCACAGACATCCAGAACCTGACAACATTACAGGTTGACTTGTACTATGACTTTGGGCATCAACAAGGCTCCTTACCAGCCTCAGTGAGTACACACTGCCCAATTTCTTAGCCAGGGTCATGAGCACTGTGGAAGGGGTGTCATGCCAGTTGTGGGGTCCTCCTCCTTTGCTTTGTCCCCCACCTTCACCCTTCACCTGCCCCTCTCTCTACTTCCCCCCCCTTCCCCCGGCTTCTCCCTGCCCCCCCCCTACCCTTACTTCTCTCGCCCCCGTCCACCTTCCCCCTGCCCCTACCCCTACCACAGTAACCTGAGCCGCCTGTATAATCTGCATGTTGGCGAGTTATGCCTGTCGTTCAGAGTCATAATTTGAAGCAAGGTGTGTATGGTCCAATACATTTAGACGTGCTAAAGGCTATTCAGACACCACTGAACGTGATAAAATCAAGCCACCTCCATCTGTTGGGACATTGATACCAGCACTATGTCTGTCCTTGCAGGATCTGATGACCCAGGCAGCCTGGAATCTCTGCCCAGTGAAGATCCAGTACAACAGCGACTGCTACTATGACAACGACCAGATCTTCAGCCAGCTATCAGGGGAGGTACATGCCACCTTTCCTGACGTGCCTGATGGGGAATGGGACCTTGTGGTGAAGAGGGACATGATGCGCAAGATCAGGGGGGCTGTGCGGGATGCCAGGATGCTGGGGTATGCTGCCTTTTGGACTAAGGTGTACATTGCAGCCACAGCAGCCAGGGCAGAGCAAGACTTTGAGACAAGCTTGCTGCAGGTGTGTGTTGATGTAGCTACCCCAGATTCGTTTAGCAGACCAGCTGTGGAAAGAAAACTGGTCGGAGTATGTCTGGGCTTTTGCACAACAGGAAGGCCCTTGATTCTGTACTCAAGGCCTGGCCTCGCTCGCACAGGCACACGAGCCTCAAATGGGGCCATATCCCCCTCAGCTCCCCGAGAACAGGGCAGATAACTAGATTCCGTAGCAGCTACGCTTGCAACGGAGCACGCTGACAGGCAGCGCCCTCTTTTTGGAATGCAACCGGTCAGTGGATTCAGGATGTAAGCACCCCTTCTCGTTGAAATGTTTCTTACAATATCAGGCACATGCGCACATGGAGGTTTGAATGAAATTCAATCTGGTGCGGCTGCCACATCCATCTGATAATAATGCTGGGGAGCAGACAGCCACATTTTAATTTCAGCTGCTAAGCTCATAAGATTGCACTTTTGGTTTGGCCCTCGTTGTGTTATGGAATCCATTGCTGACGGCTGTCTCTCTTGTTGCTGCAGAACGCATCTAAGGTCACAGGCACTCCTCTGCTGGACTATCTGCCCACCTACTGGAATGCCACCCAGCAAGGGAGAGATGCTTTTGATGCGCAGCAGATGAGGAATGCAACATGCGTATGTGGGGCAGGTGCAACAGATGCCCTAAATGGCACCACAGGCTTCAGCAACGCAGCTGCTTACAATGGAGCCAACTGCACAGGTTTGTTTGGGCTCTGCAGGCCCCTTGTGGGGGGTGCCAGGACGGGAATTAAATTCTCTTGCTTGCAAGTCAACTGCTAGGGAATGTCGCGTCTCAATGTAGGCGCCTGCTAACCTCCCTTTCTATTGTGCTATTGCATGAGGTCTACTTCAACAGAGGTGTACTCTAGCAGGTCTGTTGAATTGCAGAGAGTAGCAGGGGAGTATTTTGGATATCCTTTTGCTAGCTACTGGTGTAATCGCAACAACCCCCGCTATATCTTTTGCAACTTGCTTTGACTTTTTTGACCAAGGAATTCCAATACGAGTGCACTGCTCATGGTGGAGAGTCTGCAGTTTGAGATGTATCTGCTCCCCTGTCTTACCACCTCTTGTGACATTTATCAAAGCAAGCAAGCAAAGCAAGCAAAACTGGATTGTCCATAGCAAACTTTCTCCCTGTGTCTGCTGCTGCCAAGCATATTCAGCAGTAACATAAGGTCCTGTATCCTCCTTACGTTTGCACCTGATCCTGCTTGTTTTGCAACAAAGACAATCAAGTTGTTTTTGGGCCTTTGGCAAGCCTGTACAAGAGGTCTCCATATAAGTCCTATACTCTTGTCTCATCCTCCGTTGCTGGCAAGCGTATGCAAGGGGTCTTACAAGGATGCAGTCCTGTTGATGCTGATACACAGTAATCATATTGCCTTGGGCTGATAATCTGGTTTCAGCTGTGGCTTGGAGGGATACATGGTCGTCAGGATCGGCAGAGTCCCATGTTTGCTGTGGATTCACTTCAATTTGCATGTCCGGTGGTCCTGCAGGTGTCACAGCCATGCTTGAGCGTTCCTGGGACTCAGATGGCAACCCAGTCATAGCTGCCCCAGCAGACCAGGCCACTGCTTGTGTCACAGCCTTGGCCAACCTGACTGCCCACAGGGAGGGGGTCAATGCCAGTGCCATGGCAATGCTGGTGAACCAACGCCTGGGCAATCTGCGGGATACAGGGAAGCTGGCGATCAGGTAGGTCTAATGGCTCTAGATAGTTCTAATAGCCATGAATCAGTATTGCGGTACAGTGGACTGGCTAACTCGATGGCTGCTTTTGATCTTTTCAAATCATGGGGCATGAAATATAATCCTGGCGGGTGAAGGCATGAGAGGAAACACATGAGTATGTTTAAGTGGGCGCACCAGGTTGATCCTGGAGTGCTTCAAGCATGCAGGTGGAAAGAGCGCACCAAAACAGCAATGTCGCTTGCATTACTGTGTCTTCAAAACTGGGAGCTTTGTCTCCAACATTGCACATCTGGCTGAATACTGTTTGGCCTTCAGTGGCCGTGTTGTCAGCCCAAAGCAACAATTATGTCTGCAGTGCAAGTTCCTCTGAACAAACCAGAGCATAGATGCAGCTTTGATGGGATAGGATGGTCTGAACTCGTGCAACCTTACTCATCCAGCCAGCTGCAGGGCAAATTTTTTTTGGTTTCAGGCTGGACACTTCTGATGTCATGGCTTGATGGTGCATCTGCAGGATCAATGTGTTCAACACCCTGAGGAAGTATCTTGCAGACAACTTGCCAGAGCTGGTAACTCCCATATACATCACACCCACTGGAGTAGATGCCCTGAAGAACCCTCAGGATGCCAGGCTTGATGCGTTAGCCTCCCTGTTTGTTGAGAGTGACCAGTATCTTGTGACTGGAGCACCTGCGCACCTTGCCTTGTTTAGGCGCAGGCTCACACAAGTAAGTTAATGCTCCCCTAAGGCTAGGGCAGCTTCAGGGCGTGCTTTCCATTTGACGGTTTGGCATGGGGCTGTAGCATTCACTGTAGCAATTGGCCGCCACCACAACATGCACTTGGATTATGGGCAAGTACATCAACAAATGTATCAACCCTACTTTGATTTGAATATCAGGTGGCCGCATACCTGCTTTCAGCAACAAAATGCACAAGGCCGTTATTGAAGCGGTCGTTTGACATCTCTACACAACTTGACAGAATTTGCTGGCAGAGAGGGCGTCTTTCTCGCCAACCCTAACCTATCTCTCTTTATTCCCCCCTTGCACCGTTCCCTTCTTCCTTCCTCCTCCTCCCACCATCTTCGCCCCCCTCTTCGTTTTTCCCTTTCTGCCCTCTCCCCTGCCCCTTTCCCCCTCTTCCCCCCGCTCTTCCCCCCCCCCCTCAAACAGAGCACCCCACCCCCCCTCACCCCCTCCTCCTTCCCATATCTGGGTCTTCCTCTTGCCTTTGTTCATGCACTCACAGCAATGTGATCAATAAGGCTGTCATTGTTAAAATTTAAGAGGTGGGACGTTGGGGCCGTTCCAGCACAAATTGATCTTAAACACCCAGGCATCCCGTTGGAGCTGTAGATACTCAAGGTATGCCATAACAAAAAATGCCATAGGCCCCACACCTCAAGCTCTTATGGAAACAGCAAGGTGAAACAATGTCTTATGTAACATACTGCCTTCATTTTGCTTCAGGACTCGGGGGTGGACTTCCCAGAGATGACAGCACGTGTCCAATCAAGGCTTGCCGAAATTGCAGCCCAGCGTGCACGCGTCTCTGCTTACAGCATCAAAGGCCCCAGGGACATAACCATGGCAATTGCGGAAGTGCTGTCTGCTTACCAGACAGCCGGGGGTTCAGCCAAGGTGGTGCCTTCAACAGATCTGATCTCTGGGGCGCTGAACTACACCTATAACTTGGCTACCTGGGACGGGAACACCACGGCATATATGACCTGCAAGCTGCCAGTGCGGGGGCCAGAGTATGAGGGCGTCTGTCAGGACACGCCTGTTACGTGTCTGATCAATGCGAACACTGATGAGAGGCCCTATAATTGCACCAAGCCAGATGGCACTACTGTGCCAGGGAATGTCAGTGACAGCAGTTACAGGGAGGGCTGTGAGCTGCCTTGTGATCGGCAGCTTGATTGCAGTGTCCTGTGTGAGTGCTATGACACATGTGGGGGGAAGCAGGTGAGCGACATGGCGCGACTACAGACAACTTGGGTAGCAGATACAGGCAGGGACCATATGAAAAGCAGCTGAGCACCCATGACAGCTGAACACCCATCATTTCACACTGCGGCAGACCATGCTTTGGATTAGCCAAGTACATCTTCACATTTTGTGTAAGGAATGACGCAAGGGTTTCACCAACCAGTAAAAATGACCCTATAGATAGTCATTAGGTAAGCTATTGCAATGAGACAAGCAAATCCAAATCAATATAAAACTGCTGGTTATTATGTGGATCTGTATCCACTGGTCGGACTGCCTTACTCCATTGCTCAGGTGTGTCGCTGTGATGCTTGTGATAAACTCCATGAGGACGCCGCAGCAGACAGTGAGTTCATCACCATTCAAAGTGCAGCTTCCAGCGGTGGCAGCAGTGCAGCAGCCATTGCAACCACCGGTGCAGGGCGGCGCCGTAAGCTGCAAGCAACAAGCAATGATGACATCATGACTGAGTTGGTCAAGGTAGGTGCATTCCTCTCATTGGCTTATGTATTTGCTAGGGTAATTGAAAGCTCCAGGGTGGAGAGTTGGCCATAGGGGTGTGCACCCTTAGGACTGTATGTTACTGTTCAGTAGCCTGCAAGCATATCTGCCCCTTGTGCTAGTTGCAAGCCATATGTATGGTGACAGACTTTGTGGGTGGTGGGTATTGTGGTGGCGGAGCTGGTCAAGGCAGGTCTGACACTCAAGTCCATAAGGACGACCGATAAGGCACGGCAGACGACTTTGACAACTGATGGCAAGCGCGAAGGCTTGCACTGCTCAAGACGCAATGGTTCCGGGGGATGTAGCACTGTTTGACAGGCCAGTAAGTTTCCTTGAAAAGTGCTCCGAAGGGTACTTGGTGGCCAAATGCAAGGTTCTGAGTCCATAAGGCACCAGCAATAGGTGCTCTATCCCATAGCCTGCCAGCAAAGGAGCCTTCATCCGTCCGCAAAAGGAGAAGTAAAATATGCAGCACATCAGAAACATGCATGAAATTGTTCTGCCATACTCTCATATGTAAGGATAAGCCGTTACAAAGGCGCTTCTTTATTATGTAGCAATCACTTGCCATTGTATGCAGTGATGAGGTTGGAGAGAGCTTGCCTGTTTTCAGGTCATGTCCAAGGTAGATGAACTCAAGACGACCCAGTCTGGCATCACAAACCAGATGAGTGGGCTTCAGGATCAAGTGAACCAGGCAAACCTGCTGGCTGAACAGCGCAACACCAATGCAAAGCTCATGGAGCTAATAACAGGTGAGTGCGATCTGCTAGCGATGTACATCATGCATGATGGCTTGACAATGCACTTTGGATGGGATGACAGGCTGCCAACTGGCAAAAACGCCCAGGGCCCAAGAGAGATCATTGTATGGTAGGGCTTGCATGTCAGTGACAGGCCCTCATGCACATGCGTCAATTGTCTTGCAAGCATCCGGCATGTATACCCGAGCAGGGGGGTTGGGGTTGGTCTGTGGCTGCTTTGGGGATATGTTGTCTGCTGACTCTCCTGATCAATGTGTTTCTCTGCTTCGGGCCAGGACAGAGTGGCTCTGCTCAGGAGGCAGGTGCCCTCGCTGTATTACTATTACATTGCATTATATGCCAGAGCAGAAAGTGTCATAGCTCTTGCACCTCAAGCCGTCACAAAGAACAGCGAGGTGGAACAGAATACCGCTTGTCTTCGGCATGCAAGTACATGCCTTGACATGAGGTCCAGCAGCTAGGTCAAAAGCAATGAGAGCCTCCACTGCCCTCGCTGTAGTAAGCCTGCATCCTTTGCCGCTTATAGAGGACTGAGCATTCGATGCAACAAGGCATATGTTTCTCTGCGTCGGTGCCTATGTCACATTTTCTTTGGCATACCAAGAAATGTGTTTATATGATCACTCTGTTTCTCTGTGCAGCTGGCCGTGCTGATATAGCAGCTGGGCAGAAGGTGCTGGAAGAGAAACTGAATATCCTCCTGGCTAAGCAGCAACAAGCACTGGATGCTGTAAACAAGGCCACAGCCACATTGGCTGCTCTGAAGGACATGGCCCAGAAGCAGGCAGAGGCCCTGACTGCTTTGGATGCAGCTGTTCAGACCAAGCTGAATGCCATTAGCGTTGCAACACAGCAGGGGATCATCTCCATGGCCCAGGTGGGGATTTCAGTGCAGAAAGCGGCACATAGGTTGCAGAAGCTGGCTGCATTTGTGCTCTGTGCACTCAGTCAGTTGAAATGGCTGTTCAGCAGAAGGAGCTGAGTGCTAACTGCTGATACAGGTTACCCAGGTTACAGTGGGATCAATAGAATGTCTATGTGATGTACTCTATAGGCAAGGATCCACTGGTTATGACAGAATGCAGCTGAGAGTTAAGCCTTCAGAGGTTCCCTGCTGTCTGCAGTCTGCTGCGCCAGTGGGCTCAGCTAGAATTGCCTTAACTGCACCTGGCCAATGAGTTGCTTCCTTGCTTTTACAGGCCCTAGCTTTCTGGAAGATGGCTCGCCGAAGCCGCGCCCTGGAGTTGAAGATCTACAAATTGGCCAACATGCCATGCAACAATGCTCCAATGGACAATCCCTTCACGCTTGATAACCAGAACGGCAAGGATGAGGGTACAGCACGTGAGCGCAGCATTGGTTTGAATAACAGGGTCATTGGAGGAATGCTGGTGCACACCTGGCGCACAAAGGACACCCTCTGCCCACCAACAAGGTAATGACTGCTCAGAAAAGCACAACATACCTGTATGGTTGCATGTGGAGTTGAGGCTGGTGACATAGAATGTGTACCCCCCATGAGGGGGTTCACAGCCCACATACTTCCACAATTGCTGCAACGCAGAGTAGTGGAAGAAGAAGCTGTCCTTCAATGGACACACAGACCCAGATTATAAGTACAAGGCCCCTCATTACAGCCATGAAGCCCCACAACCATTGTTGGACTGTTTGCCCGCACCTATGCTGAGGCTAGGAGCGACGGCATGCAGGTACCTCACCATGTAAACCTGTAAATGAAGTTGTGCTCATTACTGCTGCACTGAATGCTGTGTTCAGGTTCAGCGCCATCCAGCCCACCTGCTCAGGCCCTCTGAACCGTGCGGCTTATGGGGTGGACCCTGTCTTCAAAATGGGCAGCACCTTGTACAACCCTGACCTGTTTGACCCTCAAGATGAGTTCATGCTGGGCTTCTACAATTGCTCTGAAGTACCACGGCCGACATACAACCTCTTCGAGGGGGTCACCAACCTTACTGTCAACCCACCACCGTATTGTGCAGAGCTGTACAATCCCAGGTGAGTTGATGTGCATAGTTTGGGACAGCCCAACTGTCCTGCATTCATGGTATATGCAGCTATTGAGGCTGCTTTGCCGAGAGTGTCCTTGAATTTGGTGTCACTGCTTTGTCTGGCTGAGTGCCAGACTACCACCCTATACCTGGATTAATACCTTTATCTGTCTGATCCCCCCCAAGAGAGGCACTTGCTGAGATAGGGAGGGGGAGGAAGAGCTGACCCCCACCCCCACACCCCGCCCTATGCCTTAGGACTGTACAGTCCTAGTTGAACATTGTCCAGGCCTGGAAGCAGGCGCAAGAAGTAGGCATGAAGGACCCATGCCCTGGCTAGTTGCTTGCCCTCACACCTGCTAGCGTCCCTGATACTCGGCAAGGGTTGCTGACAGCAGCCAGCTGTTTTGTGCTTTAATTCCCATGTATAGTAGTGGCAAAGGATGTACTGGTTATTGGTAACTATGCTGTAGTGGGGTGGGCTGCTGCTTTTAGAGGGGTTACAGTCTCGTCACATGTCTCCTGTTCGAGGGCAGTCACCCGCCACAGCATTGTGATCACCCACAATGCTGTGCCGAACAGCACATCCCCAGGCAAGAGGCAACTCATCACTGGCCATCTAGATACGCATTGTCAGCAAAACTGATAGCAAAGCTAAGCTTACCATCCTCTCCAGGCTCTGAATGCTCCTTTTCCTGCGTCTTTATCGCTGCTTTGGACTTCTCATTTTAGGGGCCTGCCCTTTGCCTTCCACCATATGCCTTTGAAGAGCCTGCCAGACGGGTTCCCCATCTGGTTTGACATCAACTTGAGTCAAGACGGTGCCAGTACCTGGTTCAACTGGGTCAAAGAGGGACTCTTGTTGGATGAACATACCAGGGGCATGCAAGCTTCCATTGTCACCTACAATGCAGAGTTGCAGGTTTTTGGAGCTGTTACTATAAACTTTGACTTTGGTGCTGGCGGTACGATCAAGGTGAGCAGCAGTGCATGCAGCAGCTGTATGGGCTTAAGTGCAGGGATATGAAGTGCCTTGATGCATCATTAATGGCCATGACTTGTTTTATTTTATGTGGTAGCCTGAGTGCTGGGGTAGGTCAATAGTGGCCAGTGCTTATCTGATCTTGTATGGTGGCCCAGGCAGGACAAGCTGAGCCAATATCAAAAGCAGAGGCCCTTGTTGTCATGCACAGATCCCTCTCGTGGTTCCGCTTAGGATTGGGTTTAGGGTTAGGTTATATAGCTTAGCCTCACCAGCAGCGCCTTCTTGTGCTAAGGAGAGATCCACAGGTGGCACACCATGGCACCTCATCCTGCAGAAATGCATCTGAGACTCCATCACTTCCTGCATCAAAGAGGATCTGCACCCTGACAGGAATCATGTGGGTCTCTGTTTCAATGCTAATGCAGGTCACCCAAAGCATCTACACACTGCGGCTGGAGCTATACGGTGCCAACCCATCTGACACCCTCCGCTTTGCAGCAGAGATCGTCCTGGGTTTCCTCATTTGCGTGTTGTTCATACTGCACTTCCGCACCATCATAATGGTGGCTGTAAGCAGCAACCGCCCGGGTGGAGTGGGGTGGAGGAAGGGTTTGAAGGCCTACTGCACCTCTGCTGCGCATTGGGCTGACTTCATTAGTAATGCGCTGCTGCTGACGTGCATTGCCCTGTGGTGGCGCTTCTGGCATGGGTATGCAAGCACTTTTGACATGGAGCTTAGGTACCCGGTGAGTAATGCTGGACGGATGACTGCATCAGTGATCTGCACCTAGTGATATCTTAGATCTGGTAGGCCACCCTTTCAGCGTCCTGTACCTACGACAAAGGTGTAATTTCTCTGGGTCTTTTTTCTGGCTGGCAGGCATGGCTAGATTCAGGGGTCCTTGCTCTCACACCAGCCCTTTCAACATGTGATGGCCTTCTCATTATGTCAGGTGGCATAGGTACAAGCTTTGCCAGATTAGACTGTGCATGGCTGCAGAAAGTGCATTGATACCCTTTATTACCAACGAACAAACATGTGTGGCTTGCTTGGTTGATCACATGCATATCGTGTCAACAAGGCATCAACTTGCCTTGCTGTAGCACAAAATCATGTGTTATGTGCATGTATGCCCATTGCCTGGGCCTGTGCTTTTGGTTTTTTTACAGGCAAAAGGAGAGTGTGTACTCGCTGTACATTCCCCTAACACAAAGCGAGCTTACCGAGGCGTAATGCCCTTAAACCAGCAGAACCTAGGTCCATAACCTCAGATGCATTGCTATACCCTGCACCATCTGTTGGCTGAACCATCAGTGTGCACTGTCCTGTTTTTCCCTTTCTGGGGTCCAGGTGTATGAGTCAGACAACCTGCAACCAGATGCATTCTTCCTGAAGCTTGCTGATAACGGACAAGGGCTTCAGAGCGCCTGGATTGCCATCAGCAACTTGCAAGATGCAATTGGAGTGCTGAGCTGGTACTATGCCTTAAATGGTATCAACATCCTGCTCTTGATTGCAAGGTGAGTGTCGATAATAACTGGTGGGGGTAGATATTGAAGTCAAGCTACAATCCCCTTAACTCCACGCGGGAGGGGGCTTCACGGGCCTCCTGCATAGCTCACTGTTTCCCTCTGAGCGGGGACAGGAGCCCCCACAACCATGTCAGGGGGCTGGCAGTCCTGAAGAGGGACAAGATGTTTTGGAGAGGCCACAATGCAGAGGCCCTCAATATTAGGAGTGTTGCCTAGTGGGATGTGTTTCCTATGTCATTGGTCCTGACCCGGGGTGGGCGCATTGTGGTGAATTTGGTAGGCAGGAGAACCCACGCTGTGGTATGGCAGTATCACCCTATCATATAACTACCTGGAGCGAAAACCTATTCGTCCTGTGAGGTAGTGTAATGTAATGTAACCACCACTACTTGTAATGTACTTTGAGACGGTTCTATGAGCCCTCAGGGCCCTATTGTCGGCAGGAGCCAGCAACGCAGCAGGCAGATCACAACGGGAGACACAGTTGGATCTGCACTTGCAAGCTGTAGGGACTCAATGTGCCACGGATATTGTCCGAAACCAGAATGTAACACTTAGAGCCTGGGTAGACTCAAAAAGAGGGTTAAAATATCCCTTCTGTCGGGCCTGCATCCCTTTTAGAAGCAAAAAGGTACTGCACTGCCATCACTGTTGGATGACTAGTATCATAATCTGCTCGTTGCTAGCCATGCTGAGTGGGATGCTGCAAAGAAACGCAATGCTGGAGCAGCCAAGGTTGCAGCACTCGTACTGTGCCGTTGCATGCAAAGGAAGTGTTGCAAACCCCATTGACACAGTTATGAAGCCTTGTCCTATCATAGCTTGTCTGTCAGAGGAAAGCCTTTAGCACCAGGCCTTTAATTGGTCCGAATGCATGTGTAGCTTTGGAGCGCTTGTGACCGCTCTGGCTTGGTCTTCTGTGCTGCTTCTTGGTCTCTGTTCCAGGGTGCTTCGAGCCATGGACTTCCAGCCGCGCTTGGGGATTGTCACCCGCTCCCTCCGTGTTGCCCTCCCAGACCTGCTGCATTTTGCGCTTGTGGCTGGTGTGGTGTTCATTGGCTACTGCATGATGGCGTACCTCATCTTTGGCAACAGCCTGCCGCAGTTCTCCTCGTTTGGCACCAGCATCAACAGCTGCTTTGAGATGCTGCTTGGGGAGTTTGCGGAAATAAACCAGGGCTTGAGAGATTTGGGAGGATTGCAGGTGGGTGGGGCTATCTGTACAAACCTCCTAGGCATTGGAACAACAAACATTCAAAAAACGAAGGTGTGGCAACCGCAAGAAGGCTGCTAGGTCCAGCCGGCCAAACACACCACGTAACAGCTAGCGATTGCACACTGCAAGCATCTATACTGGTTCCCAATGCCCTTGGGTGCACGTGCATGTTTAGATCTGACAGCTGAGACAAGGCTGTGGGTCAGGGATGAGATTTGGGTCATGTGTCTTGATTTCTGCTGGCGGATCTCAATGTATATTCTACTACTGGTAGCAATGGCTGCGACCAGCTGCCTGGCGGAGGATTGCTAGACAGCCAAATTCAGGAACCAAAATTTGTTTGAAAACTATCTGCATATGTAATGTCAGGCACATTATGCCACACCTTAAATGTTTGCTATGCTATGTTATGCTAAGAGTGCTCCTTTTCAGCAAATTGGCTAGTCAGTGGCATTTACTCACTCCTTTGCTGCTGCTGCTGCAGACTGTTGCTGGCATGTTCTTCTTCTGGTCCTTCATGGTCCTGGTGTTCATGATTTTGCTCAACTTCCTGCTGGCCATCATTGTGGATGCCTTCAGTGAAGTGAAGGAGAGGACAAAAGAGACAACAGGTAAGCAGGATGGCTGTAGGGCAGTAAATCTTGCTATGCTGCAGCCGTCAGCTATGGGCTCATTTCCATCCCTGTGCTAAAATGTAAGAGCCCTGAGCAAGGCATAAAACTGTTTGGCTTGCTGTTGACTGGGTCAACTGGTCAGCGCATGGCAAGTCGAAATGGGCTGGCCTGACATACATTGGCTAGCAAGGGATTTAGGGTGGGCTGGTGGCAGCCATTGTTTGAGCTTGGACAGGAAATTGAGTATGCCGTTGGAGCCTAAGTTGGCTCCTTGTGGGTGGCGCTGCCCCCACCGGCGCCCCGCTTTGACGGGGCCATTTGGTAATTGGTAATTGGTAATTGGTAAGACAAAGAACAAATTCAGGTGTGGCTTTATATAGTATGATCGTGCATTGCATAGTCACAGGATGTGGTAGTTATCCTCTAGTGGGGCCTAAGGCACCAGATAATTGGCGGTAAGGGTATGTGCTTGTCGAAGCCTGGACGGTGGGTGGCCTCAGAGCTTGTGTTTAGCTGGGAGCTGCTATTCCATTTTTGCCATCCAGCAAGTCAGCCGCTGAATTGCCTGCCTTTCTTGATGTATTGCCGTGCTCTTCCTGTGCAGGCATCCATGTGGAGCTGGCTCGCATGGCAAAAGACCAATGGCACACCCTGACAGGCATCCTTACAGGCCGGCATGTTGGGGAAGCTACCTTAGACCGCCTGCTGGAGGTCTGGTCCGGACCTGCTACTGACAAGAGCTATAAATCAGGCGCTGCTTGGGAAGAGGGTGGGGACTGGGATGGTGGCAAGGGTGGGAACAGTGCAGAGGCCCAAGGAAAGTACCTGAATGTGCTGGGGGAGTGTTTAGATGAAGAGGAGCTAAAGGGATTGCTGATGGAGATGGTTATGCAGGGGGTTGTGCCTGGTGGAGATGGCAAGGGTGGTTCCTTTGACACTCCTGCACCTGCTACCCCTGAGGAAGTTGCTGCAGTGGCGAAGTACATCATTAAACGGTTCGGCAGTAGCAGGGGGCCGGGTAGAGCTGATGCAGTGGAGGAACCTAGCAGTGCAGACGCTGGTGGGGTCAGCAGGGCGGGTGGTCTGGGCGGTCTCGGGGCAGCAGGAAAAGCGCTAGAAGCTGAGAGGGATAGGCTGGCTGCTGCTCTGGAGAGGCTGGCGGGGGTGCAGCGGGAGCTGGCAGAGGCGCAAAGGAATCTGATGGCGGGGCAGAAGCAGCTGTCAGATCAGCAGGCACGGTTGGTGGGGTTGATGGCGCCAGGGGGGGTGGCACCGGGGAGGTGATGATGTGGGGAGGGTGGGAATGTGCCTGGTGGTGTTGTCTTGGATGCCTTGGCGCCGAAGACGGTATTGAAGGATGAATGGGATATGCTAGCTGCGGGTACAGGAGGTTGTGAGAGGCACAGCAGATTGGATTGCCTAAGCAGAAGCAGCTGGCAAAACAGTAGGCGCGACTGGTGGGGATGACAGGGCTGGGGCCAGTAGCACCCGGGAGGTGAGCTAATCAGGGAATGGCGGGCTTGATGGTTTCCCGGCTGCTAAGAGGGCACTGGAAGCTGACAGGGATAGGCCAGTTGCTGATGTGTAGGGGTGGCAGGGGTGCAACAGGAACCCAACAAAAGCAGCAGGGCTGTAGCTGCGTTATCTCGAGACTTGCTGTAGCATGGAGGCAGTACCTTACTGGTGTGATTGCCTGACTAGACTGGACTCACAGGCAATTGTGTAGGGTGGGCAGAAGCAGCAGGGGGGTGGTAGGCCTATGATTGCACCCATAAGCAACAGACGATCCTGCGGCAGGGGTTCTGTAATGGGGGAGGGCTTGCTGCCAATGGAAGAGGGTTGCAGTAATGAGGAAAGGTTGTAGCTGGTGGCAGGTGTACCGGCTGCAGTAGTGGGCAGAGCAGCAAGCACTGCTTGTGGGGGTATTTTGGACAGTGCAAAAGATATAGCAGGTGGTGTGGTGGTGGTGGTGGCTGTTGCTTGTAAATCCCGATGCAGCAGGGTCCAGGGTCTTCTAGTGGAACTCCTTGCAGGGCTGCTTGTGGAACTTGTCTGATGTGGGAGGGAGTACATTAGAGCAGAGAGTGCTGCTGGTGGCCTGCGAGTTGCGCTTTGGTCTCTGTGCAGCAGGGTCCTGGTCAGAATGGCACAACTTAACACAGCATAACAAAAAGCAGCGCAGCAAGTGCTACTTGTTGGGTGTGTGAGCATGTGGTTGGGGCTCCTGACAGGTGATGTATGGATGGGAAACACCACTGGGGATTGTGAGTGCTGATTGATTACCTGCAGCATAGTCCTGATCAGACAGCATTTTTCCTGGGTTGGAAGGGCATGTTCTGTTTTCACTTTGGTCATGCGAGACTGCACTAGGTGAGGGACATGTGCTTCTTCTTGGGGACGCTGTTTGTAGCATTAGTGCAAGGAGGTGCGAACTCGACAAAATTGTGCATTATGCATGTATGAAAATTACAGGCCTTCACTTTTTAATCATCACCTGCTGGACAAAGTGTGTTCTTCCGGTGTCTGAGATCACAAGTATCACATGCTCGGGGCTTGCTGCCTCAGAGCTTCTTTGAGCTTACTTCTTGTCTTCATTCACCATTCATGTTAGTTGTATCAAGCATCATAAGCAGCAGAAGAAAGGAGCAAGGAAGTACTGGTAGATTGCCGTTTCATGGATGCTTGCAAAAGCACGACGGAGCCACTCTTGTGATATTGATGTTCATTAAAATGACTCTTTGCAAGGGCAGCAGGCAAGTGCACTTCTCACAGCATGATGGTATGATGATAGGGTTCTGCTTCTTCAGGGGATGAGGGTGGACTGGTTTGCTTAACTATATGCAACTGTAAGGAATACGGATTCATGCAATAGGAGTTTTGGTCATCTAACGCATGCCGATTGATGATTTCAGTCCATCGGTTATGAGTGCTCCCTGCGCCCTTCGAATGAGAAGGACGGCCCTTAGTAGTAAGGGTCTGCTCGCATGCTATGTGTTCTAACCTAGGTACTCAAGCATGCTATGGGCCAAGATCATCGACAGCATCTCACCTTAGGTTACAGAAAGATAGAGAGAGAAAGAGAACTACTCAGAGAAGGGGGCAAATCTTTACCGTTCTAAGGGGGCATTCATCCTTCATATTGTTGGTTGCTTATGGCAGTGGGCATTTTTGAGGCCACTGCCATATGCATATTTTGCTAGCATTCTTATGTCATGTATTGTGTGTGTTTTGCGTGCCGTGTCTTGCTTGTCGACAGTGAACTGAGGCTGGGCCTGCTCCATATGCAGGTGGGCTTAGATGATGGCGAAGGGACAATGCTTTTGTGGCCTTTTGGATGCTCTGGAGGAGCTTCATACAGATACGTGCCTTTCTTTGCACCGCATTTGCATTTTTTGCATTTGATTTGCAGCATGTTGCTCTGGCAGTGGCCTCACTAGTCTATGCATGCACGTGTATTTATTCGCATCGGTACTATTCTGTATGCAGCTCCTTTGTAAATTCTAGAGCAGCTCTTGTTCCTGGCAGCACACAGCACGCTTACTAGTAGGCACAGTCTATCTCGGCAAGCATGCTGCTTCACCCCAGCACCCGCAGGTGGTCACCCTAGCAGCTCGACGCGACCGTGCAGGAACAGGGTCTGCCTACTCGCTGGTCATTTGGCTGGCCATATGGAGGACAGCAGAACGCCTGCATTTAGCACCAACCCTGTTCTATGTTCCAAGCATAGGCAAGTGACGAACGGGTGACCCCTAGTTACACCGGTAGAATGCCAGAATGGCTTTTAACGGAGGTACAAGCCACATGGAAGCATCATGTTGGACACAAAGGTTCCTTGAATGCGCGCGTGTAATGTGCCGCTGTGACAAAGACGGCTGGGTTTGAGGGGTTCACCGCCTGTCCCAGCTTCAGTGCGCAGCAAGCTTATTTCTGAGCAGAGACGCTGTATTGCATCATGCAACCTGCTCTCCTGCGCGTCATTTACCCCTGTGAACAACTCTATAGATCGGGATGCTGCAATAAGCGCGCAAATGGGCCGGAGTGTTCGCGGCCTTCACGCTTGCCCAGTAGTCTTCGCTCAAGAAAGCCAGGGAACCTCAGCCCATGGGTTGTGTTCAAGAACAAACGAATGCGCTAACGATGCTAATGACTACCACAAAGCAGCTGCCAGGCATATACACCGAGGTAAGCAGATCGGATGCCTGCGTGCTACAGGTTCCCACTGAACTGCCTGTTTTCACCGGCAGTGGACTTTATACACATGTCAAACAGGCAAAGGTTGAATGCTCCGGGTAAGCATGAGGCCAGCACCGTTTTCTGTGGTTGAAGAGGTGTGGCCATGGGCTGAGCAGATTGCCGAAACAGCAGTTTTGCGCATAGAATGCCGGGACTGCAGGCACAAAAAATGCTCTTCACTGGCAAGTCAGTATGACTGTTGCTGGGTGGTTCAGTTTCTCAGATCATACCCTTTGCCTAGGGTCAAGAGTCTGCTGCCTCCTTGGAGTCAACAGCATCTCTATCATAGCAGGAGTGCAACAACTTTTGGGAAAGGAGAACAGTGGCAATGTAACAGTGGATTACACCAACAGTAAGAACGGCTACACCAAATGGTTTAGGTTACATTCCAGCATACCTCTTGTCTTCATTCACCATTCACGGGAAAGATGACAAGGAAGATGGAAGGGGTTCGTCTCTATTATTGTACGCAAAAGAATGAGTCAGCTAGTAGTCTGCCTGACTACCTTAATTGTTTGTTATCCTGACATTCCGCGCACCGCCCATAGGGGGGGGGGTCGCTTCGACGCCCAACCGTCGCTTCTACAGAGCAGCGTTTTCTACTCTACAAAGCGCAATGTATAGCCTATTTATAGGGACACCTTTCTTGAGCATTTTTGTCCTGAAAGCGCGCAAGGCGGCGTTTGGGCTCAGCTGAGTCAATCAAGTTCGCATCGTGGTAGTGCTGGGCCACCGCCTGAGGGCTTTCTAAGCTACTGCAGCTTGTCATTTATGAAATCAATGATGAAGGTATGGTTTACAATCGGCGGGGGCAGCCATGCTCGCGTGTATCGAGGTCTAGCTGTGCTGAAGCATCTGCGAAGCATGTTCAGCGAACCAGCCAAAAAAGGGCTGCCACACCCCAAACACTTATTCTTAACTCTAACATGCATGCCATGACTGGTTCCAAGGGTCAGTGACCGGCTTGCAAGTCTTATTGAACATTTTCTCAAAATCAGGCCTCATCCTGGGGCAGATGCAGGCGGAAGTAGCCTGCATCAGCTGAGGTATCCAGGGCACAGAAAGGGTGCTGGAGCCATGCAAATACTATTACGCGTTGATGGCTCGTGTTACAGACGTTATAGCCCTGTTGTTCTCTCCAAGCAGGTGCGAACTATGTGTCTTACCGATGTCCAGAGACTCAAAGCAACACAAAAGTGCAGTGCATGCACAGCTAGCGATTGCACAACCTTGGTATATGTTTTTACTACCGATTGCAACTTGCGCGAGGAGCAACGGTGCTATATTCGCTTCAGGAGAAGGATCGAAATCGACCCCCCCCCCCCCCTATCCGGGTGCGCGGAATGTTAGGTGTTATGTCTGCCTACTCGCTGGTCATTTGGCTGGCCATATGGAGGACAGCAGAACGCCTGCATGTTTAGCTCCAACATGTATAGCTCCAACATATATATGTTATGATATTGATTTGAGGTGCTATTTGCTATGGCATATCATGGCGATGTAATGTTATGATATCAATACAATACAATACAATACAATACAATTTGATTTGCCTTGACGCTTTTGACCAGCTGTTGTCGTGTTTTGCATAGTCCTCTAGCACCCTTTCCAGGAGTCATACATGCACAATCCAGGTAGTGCAAAGGGTATATCTCTCCAGTCTGAAAGTGCATAGGCAATCTGCAATCTCTCAATTTGCAATGGCATTAAGTGTTTCATGAGACAAGCAGTTTGAGCACTCAGGGCGGGAGTACATTCTGGTGGGTGGTTGCTGTCAACATGCAGCATTGCCTTGACTGCATCTATACGTCCATGTTTGGCTGCTCCGACTGCTGGCATCTGCGGAGCAACTTTGAATGCAGCTACTATGCAGCAGCAGATAGTGGTCTCGGCTGATCTTAGAGCCAAAAAAAGGGCCATTGAGGAGCCTGCAAAGGGCATGCACAGCAGGGCAATGAACTTTGCAGTGGCAGCTAAGCAGGCATCCGCATGGAGCAGATGGTAACATGGTGAGAGCGTTGCTTGACTACGAGGTGGGTCCGACTACAAGAGGCCTAATACCCATCCGGCAGCGAGACTTTTTGGCCACTTGTGGCTCTCAGAGTAGAAGCCATTTGGGGGACTGGATGCATCTGCCAGCTCACCCTTGACTTGACAGAGCTTCATTCGAAGTACCCAGGAAGACCGCCATTGCCCAGCCACTAAAATACTTGAAATAGGCACAACTGCTCACATGCAAACTTTGCAGGGTAGCTTAAAGCACATTTTATGCCTGGGATGGCCCGCTCTGGTCTTGGCTCTTTGATTGACAGAGCAGAGCACGCTGCAGGATGGCTAACTGAGTACCCATGCGATCTTCGATTCAGGCTTGATACGTAACATCAGGCGTGTGTGTGTGCCTCATGTGATACATTGGCATGCAGCATCATTGATTCTATCATCGCTGAGAGCATCAGCTTGCACCCCAGAAAAGCCTACTATGGGGGTGATAGATGCATGGTGCCGAACGGAAGGACAGCAAGCTTCGTTGGCTGCCAGCTGTCTAATGCGCAGCTTTGAGGTGACACGCGTCTTTGCTGCGCCCTGATGCGCCTTACATTGGAGGAGATCTTATGAACCTAGGACATCACTCACTCCCGGCGCGTGCCACTTGCGCCTGGCACACGCCACGTGGGTGCGAGCCCTCACTCAAATCCCAGCCTCTTGCTTCACTGGCGGCAGTGGCATACATATGCTTTGCACACCGTAAATCAGTCTCAGGGCGCAACCATAACGTGGCCACCGACCATCTCTCCACACATCCTGCTTGCACACCACCATGGATCGTGTCACTTGCGCAGTGGTCCTACTGCTGGCGGCTGTGGCTGCACCATGCTTTGCACAGGACAACACCAAGGGCATGCAGTTGTCATCGGTACAGGGTTACACATTCGGATCTGACGTTGCGGGTGAGCTGGGTCCAGTTCATGTCCCATGAAACCTACTTTGAGCCCAACGTAGCGAGTACGGCAATCGTTTCGTCATTGATACAAAAGACTGTTTCTCAGATCAACAAACCAATGGTCATTGGTCGCTTTAGGCTCCTAACCCATCTGGTTCCCTGGTGCCTTCACCGCATGCAGGGTACCTCACGATCAGCAAGGACGTCTGCGAGTTCAAGGCAGCTCTGGCTAAGAGTCCCCCAGACTATGATGCTGCCAAGAAGATCTACCAGGATGGCAAGAACAGCAAGAAGTCTGACGGCAGCATGCGCACACTCCGAGGTACGGCTAAAGTACGGCTCTGCGTTATCACCTGCGGGAGCGGCAGCGTAACCATATGAGCGGCACAACGGCTGACAGGCAGTCTGCATGAGCTGATAGAGCTTATAACGTCGTAGCTGATAACTCTGCCCCTTGTCTCAATCGCGGCCCACCCTGGATATGGCGATAACGTGGCATGCAGTCTCATTCAAGATTGAGTCTTGACTTTGCAGCAATCAATTCGGTTGCTCTTGCATGAGCACTACTTGAATTCTCCACCCCCCGACGCATGTTCTGGTTGTATGCACCGCATCTACCTGCCCCGCTGCCTTCCCTGACTCTTAAATAGCAGTTATTGTTCCAGCCCCTAGTTCCACCCGTTGTTTTATCGCCGCTGGCTTGGAGGGAACACAGGTGATCAGTATTGACCGACTCCCGCTGTTTGCTGTTATCACTCTCTCTTTATATCTGTGCAGGCATGGCTTCCGACTCATATGCTGGAGAGCCCTTCTTTGACAACTACACCACGTACTTTGGCAGTGCTGCTTTTATGGACAAGTTTGTGATGGATGCCCTCAACGGTAAGGAGACTTCTGTACGGACATGTAGGGAGTTTACTCCTATGAATAGTCCAGCTGTCCAGCTGGACGTAAACCATCCTGGCTGTCGCTGTGTGCATCATTCAGCTGCCAACCGAACAATCCCTATATTGAAGTATGCGTCAGCTGCACTTTTGCAGGTGCTGCAACATGCTATATGACGCTGTGTTACAGATCGAATGAAGGAGTTGCATACTGCATCCTTGCTTGCTAGCCTCATTCCTGGGTGCTTAATTCCACCATTGGTTGTGTGGCTTCGTGATGTTTGGCCTTTGGCATAGCTCGGGCTGCATTTTGATTGATAGCTTTGATTGATTGCTGCCTCACCCGGTAACCCAGACTTCACACCATTCTATTGATTTGATTGATTGATTGATTGCTGGTCCATCAGGTAACCCTCCCTTCACCAAGGACTCCCAGCGCACTGAAGTTGCAAGCAAATCTGTAGAGTCCACTCTGCAGATGGTGTACCTGATGCATGAGCTGGATGAGGCTGCTGGCAAGATCATGAAGAACGACTTGAGCACTGCCAAGGGTGAGTGACCTGGAAAGAAATCAGGCGTAGGCATCCAGGGTTCAAGGGTATTTCACCCCCCCCCCCCCTGGTTCGGGCTTTGGTTGACAATAGTGGCCCACCTCTAATCAAGCGGTTTGGTCTACAATGCTATCTGCTCACTTGACCCAATAGTGTACTAGCAATACCGAACACTGTAGGGTTTAGGATACCTGATGCATGAGCGATACTGAGGCCGTGTTGTGATTGATGGCCAGCATGGCACTACCAAGGCTGATGTTGGTCAGGGTTTACTAATGTTGGGCCAAGGGGGGTGGTTTTGGGTGAGATATTTGTGGACAACCCAAGGGTTACTATAACTCTGGGTCTTATGCAATGCATGGCTCCAGTGAATGTCATCCGTTCCTGCTGTCTATGAGATTGTTTGCAGTTCAGGCGGACACTACACAGCTTAGATCAAACTTTCTCCTAAAAACAAACTTTCTCAGGCTTTGCTGGCAGGGCCTGCTATCAAGCTGCCATATTATGTTCACTTAATAATCTGGCAGCTTGATAGCATGCCCTGCTTTGCCAACTTAAAACAATTACTGACAGATAAGTACCCTTTTTGGTGGTCCCTATTTTCAGGTGCTCCCCATAACATTGATGAGACCTGGGCCCTTTACGTGGGCGAGGACAAGCGCTGTGGCTTGTATGACCAAGGCCTAAAACGTGCCGTGGACTTTGGTACCCTGGAGTCCTGCACAGCGGGCCAATCAAATGCTCAGGCCCTGGCTGCCCATCAAAAGATGTACCAGGCTTCTATGGCTGGAGATATCCCTAGGTTTGAGGCTGCTAGGCGTGAGATGGAGGAGGCCTTCTTGATCACTTATCTGCAAGCTACTTTGAAGTATGCTAAGATGATGGATGAGGACTTGGCTGCTGGCAAGGACCCCTCAGAGCACCAGGTAGGGTTTTACAGGGAGGGTTTTGTGGGATGATTTGGGCCCCGTTGGGCAGGGTTTTGCAGGGGTGGGCTTTGTAGAAAGTTGTGCGGTTACAAGATGGTCCTACTTTCCTGTGCTAGTCAAGCTGTCAGTTGCAATGGTTCAGGGCTGCTGGGGTTATCTATGGGGAGGATTGGGCTAGGAAACCTGCTTCCGTTGGTTGAATGTTTTGAAGGTACGGTTTTCTTAAGCTTGTCTTTGTCCACATCATGTGCTATGAGGCATAGTAATCCTGCATTGTGCAGGGAAATCCAGTATCAACCTATTAACTAAAACCTCCATGTGTTGCCTTCTTGCTTTCCTTCAGGCCGAGGGCTTTGCCTTCTTCCGCACCATCCAGCCCCTAGTTGCTCGTGCCGACAACAAAAGTGCCAAGGCCGTCCATGACATCTTCTACCCCGGGAATGCCATCACCGCGGGGACCACCGAGGCTAGGGTCCGTGCTCTCCTTGAGCCCTTGTACCCTGACCTGGGTGTAACCAAGGCTGAGATTGGTACCTACGGTAGTATCCAGCCTTTGAATGCAACTTGTGGAGCGAAAAGTGCTGCTGAGGGTGTTGTGCCACATGGAGTAAGCAGCTCATGGGTGGTGCTGGCCGTTGCTGGTGTTTTTGCTTTGTTTGGTATGATGCAGTAAGCTTACTGAACTGCAGTGATCGAAGGTGATTACTATGGCTGTTGCTGCTGCATTTGGTCCGTCTGGTACAATGCAGTGAGCTAGCATTGATCATAGGTTGACAGTGCTGGCCATTGCTGCTGCTGCATTCGGTCTAACTGGTATGGTGCAGTAAGCTGCTACACTGGTTACATCTATGTACACACCATTTGTGGGGCACACTGAAGGAAGTAGACCCACGTAGTGAGTACCATAGTGGTAAGCTTTGCAGTTTGCAGTGATTGGAGGTGGCGGTGGCTGTTGCTGCTGCAGTGGTGTGCAAGGTGGTATGATGCTGGTGCAGTGATGGAGAAAACTTAGTTGCACAGTTGGTTTCCTGGTTGTGTGCTACGAGGGTGGCAAAGTAGTGGTCAAGCGGAAGGGTAGGGTGCTGCATCAAAGCGCTACGTGAATTCCCGCAAGTGGTTGCCAGTGCTGGACCATGGTGGGTTTCATGTGTAAGGTGAGGAAGTTCTTTTTTTGGATTCAAGGAAACCATCTTCTATATTCTGGGGCCTGGAATTACCTATTGACTTTACACAGACTCTTGATGAGTAGGACTGTTGTCTTGTTTCAGGCAGCGGGGTCTTTCTCCAGAACTGCTACTTCATTGTCAACCTCCCTCCACTGAAGTATATAGACTTAATTAAGTGGGGAGTTTAACCTAATTAAACCTAATTAAATGGGTCTCGGTTGTGATGTCCTTCTCTGCCTCCTAGTAGGCCCCCAATTTCCGCGCCTCAGGGTTTTCTGCAAGGGTTGTAGCTGCTGAGTCACTGGTTGATTGGAGTTCCCATCAAGGGGTTTTGTAAGGAGGGTTGAGAGGTGGAACGTTGGACAAGCAGGGCTGAAAGGGCCTATGTCTTGTTAAGGGAGTCTGGAATCCTAAATGTTGGCAGGTCTGTGTATAAGTTGGCAGCCATTCAATGGGCCTGGTGGGTGTCGTGCCGCATGGCTCGCATGAAACTTTCTGGTGTGGAGATCTTTCAAGATTCTCTTGGCTTGTTTATAGGGGCCAGCAGAGTGTGTCATCTGATTACTGTCACTTCCACTCAGGTTGTTGCCCAGATCGGCTTTTATGGCTCAGTGTTGCCATGGAGAGTGAAGGATGTTCCACCAGCGAGGGGCCATATGTGTGTCGCAATTACTGTCATTGCCACTTCCAATGTAATACAGGCAACGGAGAGATGGTGTATGCATGGGTAATACGGTGCCATATGCATACAAGCATGTATGGTATTGGAGGTTGTTTCCTGGAGTAAATGGAGTGGTACTTGGCCAGTTTGCTTCAGTTCGCTGCTGTGAGATACCAGGTATGAGTAATTGCACCTGAGGCTTGCAACTATGAGAGGTAATCCGACAGCAGGTGTCATGTTTTAATTGGTGGTTTAAGATACAGTGGTGTCTATTTGGGGCCGTCTGATATTTAGTGTAATCACCCTGCGAAAGCGCGCTCTTGGCTTTCTGTAAAGATTAGGTGACAGCGCTGTGCATGGGAATGTACATCGTGTATTTGGGTGAGACTGCTGGACAGTAAGCTCACTCGCAACAAATCAGATGGCTAAACTGACATCTGGAATTTTTAGTGCAATCTGGAATTTTTAGTTCAAATTAGTGCAGTGGTCTTTCTTATCAAATTTCGTTTGTTTGAGTAGTTTGTCTGACTCGGTCACCAGCTCAGCCTTCCGTTTTGCTAGCTTTCCCCACTCTGTTGTAGCAGCGAATGCCCGTACCAGTGGCTACTCGCTGGACAGTTAACTGTGCCATATGGAGGTCGGCAGAACCGCCTGTATAATTAGCTCCAACCCACATACCAGTGGGCGGTCTGTTGGACACCACCCCACCGTCAGCTCTCAGGAATCGAGACCCGGCATCAAAGTTTCTCACGTCTCCTTATTAATTAATACCTGCAGAAAAAATTTGTGACACATGCCAGTCTGCTGTGGCCACTACCATCTGATTGATCTGATCACTGTACTGCGGCCACAATGGGTAATTGGTACCAGTTAGTGCACACCAACAGACAACTCAAAACATCCTCAGTGCACTACCGTGTTGGCCCCTGTCAACGATTGGCGGAGACAAGGGGCTGCACCTGCAGTTACCTTCTCCCATAGTCAAGGTGGCGTCTGCCCCCGGCCGGCCCATACCAAAACCCATCATGCATACACCAAGGATCCCCTTCATTAATTGGTAATTGGTAATTGGTAATTAACAGTTAACAACCGCCGTTGCATACCGAGCTTGCAGTTGCCAATTGGGGACTTTCTCAAACACAGCCAAGTGGCGGCTAAGCATGCCGAATCACTATGCAGTGTTAGGTACTGCCATTCATATTGACATAACATAACAAACATTTAAGGTGTGGCAACCGCAAAGGGCTGCTAGGTTGAACCGCCCAAAATGATGGATCCAAACACAATGGATTCCAGACCACCAACGCAGAGGAATACCCAAGCAGGTATCCATCTAGGGAACCTCAACCCGTTGCCACACCTTAAATGTTTGTTTGTTTGTTTGTTCATCAGACAAAACACCAGAAAGCTTGGACTCCAAATCAAACATATCTAAAAATTGACCTTCCGGAAACAAGACGTCTGGCAAGTCCACCACGTTCATTCCAGCGCACAAAGCAACCCTCCCTATGCATGCACAGGAAGCACCGCACCGCACCCTGGATCCACTAGTACCTGCATTGCAACCGATGTATCTGTTTGCATTTGCTTTATGCAAGCCCTATAGCTGCCTCCCATTTCAGAGCGAATCCATTCACCAGTTGCAACCATGCTTCTTCAGCTGGAGTGGGCCCTGCCTGTGGCATGAGGCTCTGCTGCGGCTGTTGCTCTTGTCCAACACTTGCAAACAGCTGCTGCAGCTGCTGCTGCCAGTCTCGTGGCCTTCCCAGCAGTTGGGCCAGTGGCAGCTGGCCTCTGGAAGGTTGCTTGGCCAGCATCTGTAGGTAGAGCTCCTTCACAGCTCCTGCGACCTGACCATGTCTCTGCAGGCAGCACAAGGAAGCACAAGCAGCTGACTGGAAGCCTGTTGCATGCCAGTTGCAAGTTCTTGTGTGCCTTCAGATTATGCAATAATAGAAAGCAAGACAGTACACCCCTTGGAGGTGAAGTATAATTGGTAAAACCCGACACCACCCTGGATGTGGCAGGATGTTATCAGAGTGTAAAGACCACCTGTCCTTGCGGTTGCTGGGGTAACAGCACCAGTAATCATGGTAATCATAATCGCCAATTTCACTCAATGGCACCAACGTGGAGATGATAAGGGTTAACCAGGAGTGAGGGAACGCAATAGCAGCACAGACACACAGCATTTGCTGTTTCAGACCCAACATCCTGGCAAGACCACGCTGCATATGCCTACCTGTTCTTGCATTTGCAGTTCAGTTTCTGACTGTCCTGGCGTGGAAGCTTCGCCAGAATTGCTACTCTTTTTGCCTCCTGTCTTCCAGCCACCTGCAGAATGACCAAGGAAGGGTGGGCTTGACGCAGAAAGATCACGAATGATCACATCACCATTGAATAGGTTACCAGCTTGCTGTGATGCTTGTTGTCAGAGGCCTCTCGAGACGTTGACAGCACTTCTGCTCTGCATCCATGATCCTCCTACTATACTTCAGCAACATTTCAAAGTGCAGACATTCCATCTTGGTCCACAAGGAGAGAACCTACTACTGTAACTCTGCTTGATCAACGTTACGCTAATAGCGAGGATCCTGCAACGCTCTCAAGTTGCCAAGAGATCCCAGAAACTGCCGGCACCCTTGCCACAGATTTGGGCAGCCCCCTCCAACAGCTTGTGCATTCCCAATACTGAGCCGTTTGCAAGCTATCAACCGTAGCAACTTGAGTCATAGCCCTAGTGATAGTAGCAATTTGATCCATAGCACCTTCACAGAGTACCCTTGCTTGCCTGGGTTGTGCTCGTCCCATTCAGCAATCATCTCCTCCAGGTGCAGCTTCTGAGCCTTGATGCGCACTTCCTCTGGTGCTCCAGTCGCCATAGTCCTTGCCATGTCAGGCACAAAGCTCCACAGGACCTTCTGCCACAGCTCGCCAGGCACCTGCAGGACAGCACAAAGGCATTATTGTGTTTCATGAGCTTCTGGGTCATGCACCCATACCCACCATGGCGTACAAACATGAGAAAAAGCACCATCCATGACTTATCCTATTTTATTTTAGGAGCAGTCTTCAATGCACAGGCCTGTCTGCATTATCCTATGCCAGGCTCCTGTAGAGCAGCAAGCACAGCCTTGCAACCCCCTTCTAAAGGCCCCCTCCTGCATCCACTTAACGCGTAAAGCATGTCGCATGCCTCCTCCCATGCCTATGCCATCGTGCTGTCAGGGAAGGAAGTATGCAGGTCGAGCAAGGTCGCAACGTGTGGTGCTCCTGCTAGGATCTTGCAATGAGTGGGCCAAAACTCTACCACTGGGTTTGCAGTACTTAGTGTTGGGAAAAGCTGTCTCTCATGAAGTCGTGTGGTGTATCGTTGCTACCAATTTACTCTTACAAATTATTAGCGCAAGTGTTTATGAGAATGGTGGATGCTGGTTCCCTTCAGGACCTTGAACGGAGTATTTCTGCCAACTACCACTAACCTTGGACATTAGCTCAGAAGACCGCTTGGAGCCGGATACAGTGAACCGAAGCTTTGTTACACTTCAGGCTTGCCAGGGCAGTAACATCCTCATAACCGAAAGACACGTCCTGCTGGCCGATGGCCAACGACTCCAATGCAGCTAACTTGCTCAGAGCAGCACCGGCTGAGGCAATCTTTGCTATGCTGCCTAGCTGCAGTTGCGTGATGACAAGGCTGGTAAGCTGAGTGAGCCCAGTGAAGCAGCTCAAAGCATCCCCTGGCACGTTGCCGCATAGTTCCAGCTGGCTGAGGTGCTGCATGCTGCCAACGCCTGTCAGATTCTGGTCCGTCAGTAGCTGTCCGCTTAAGGAGAAGTTTCTGATCCGGCTAGGAGCCATGCAGCTGAACACGTTCTGCTCTGTTGCTGTGCTGTCTGACACTTTCAACTGCTGAAGGGTGCCTATGGAAGCTATGCCTGCAACACTCTCTTGTCCCAGCTCGCAGTCCAGTAGCTCGAGCGAAGTAAGACTGGTCAAAGCTGCCAATCGGGGCCCACTTTCTGCGATATCACACCCGTCTATACAGAGGCTGTGCAAGCTGCTGCTGATGAAGGCTAAGGAGGAGATGTACGAAGCAGTCACACTCCCTCCGAGTATGGGCTCTGCAGTCGGAACTTGCAAGAAAACGTGCTGCATTACGCACTTGCCCAGGAGCTGCTGCTTACGGGCCCAGACCTGGAAGTTGAGCGCTGATACCATGTCCTCCCGTACCCGGAAGGCTGCAGACCGCAAGGGCAGGTTCGCTATGTGGTGGAGGTGCTCAGGCATGATTAATAGCCCATCCAGGTTCAGCTGCTGCAGATGCTGGAGCTTGGACAGGGATGTGGGAAAGGCTGCCTCTAGGGGGTATACTTGCTCGCCAGTTGAGAATTCTAAGCTGGTTAGCTGAATGAGGCTGTCGCTGATGCTGTTCAGAGGTGTGGCAAAGTCAGGGATGTGGTCTGCTGCTAAACCAGGGTCGTGGTCTGCTGCTAAGTCAGGGTCTTCGTCTGCTGCTACAGTACAGGTGTCGCGCAGCTGGAGGGAGCGCAAGCAGCTTAGGTGGCAAAGAAGGCTGAGCCTCTCGATCTGGAGATTACACCGTTCAAGCTGCAGCTGTGTGAGGCTTCTGAGGTTTGCCAGCTCTGCTACGGGGTCTTCTACGTAGCTGCGGCAGTCTGGGAGGGGCTTCACCACACTACGAGGCAGGGGTATGCTTTTAAGGGCGAGGCTGTGAAGCTGCTTGTTGTCGAATAACGTGTCAGTCAGATTGGTAGCTTGTAGTGCCTCTGGAGACCCAGCGCCCTTCCCATCATACTGCAGGTCCAGGTCCAGTAGAACACCCCTGTTCTTCCTTAGCCAGGCTGTGAAGCTATCTGCACCTTCCTGATCATGCAGCTTGAGGTTGAGGGTGCGGCAGGTTCTGCGGGCATACCTGCACCATTGCTGATTCACAAAAGGGACTGTGCCAAACTGGTGCTTGGTGTCAAGCTGCTTCAGGGCCTGGCTTAGCACAAGTTCTTGAAGCTCGAGGGGCAGGCTGGGGAAAGTGGTGCCAAGGGATGCAGCCATCGGGCCTGGTGGTAAGCAGGCAATAAGATGTCAGTATCCAAGCTCTCAGCTTGACATGCCCTTACATGTTATGTCTGCATAGAGACTTGCATGGAGGATAAGCTGGCAGGCTGGCTGCACACATTTCAGATCCGTTCAAATGAAGGTATACTGCATGCATGGGGTACCTAATCGTGCATTCTGCCTTCACTCTGCTACGCTAAGTGGAAGCTAGGATGAGGCTTGGATTCTTCATGTATTCGCTCAGGCTCTGCCACTGTCTGGACGTTCAACTTAGGGGGCCCTATGATGCTCATGGATGCGGAAAAGCAGTCGGAACATGCGCGAGGTAAAGCTTTGCACATACCATGCATAGAGGCTGCTCACCTTGGGAGTGTTTCTATGTTAAAGCTCCTTTCTGTTACATCTGTAAGACATGTGCAGACTTTTACATCTAGTAGAGTGGGACCGAGATCGGGTAAAGAGATGCACATGACAACAATCGTACCACGTTCGCCCCCCTACATATGCCCACAAGTCAACAATGGGTGCAGCTCATGGTCAAAACCGTTGGGCACGTCGAAGTTTGAACGACTCGTGCTGTGGGATACATTGAGCGACTAACAGAGCCATCGTCCTCGTATTTCCTACTGACGTCTTCCCTTATCTATATCCAATCGACGCAGCATGCAAGTTGAAGCACAGTTCGAACAATTGACGTCGAGCACTACATTTGAAAAGTGTCGACCGAAGAGTGAGTGGGAAGTGGGTGGTTGTGCCGAAGTGGGTGGGCAGCCTTTGAACGGCGACCATGAGCGATAACTTCTCGTCGCATACTGGCTTCAGGCCGCAAGTATTCATCAGTAGCATCAGTAGCATCGCAACTGACCATACCTGTGACATATGTATGCAAGAAGGGATTTCCCCCTTCTCTGCGTAGTTCTCTCTCTCTCTCTTTCTACCTGTGACATGTCTGTTTGAAGTATTCAATTAACCACTATGCACACATGCCCATAACACATGCTTTATATAGGGCCCCGAAAAGCTGCCTCCCACTTCAGGGCAAATCCATTCATCAGCTGCAACCATGCCTCTTCCGCTCCAGTGAGTCCTGCCCCTGGCATGAGGTTCTGCTGCAGCCGCTGCTGCTGCGGTTGCTCTTGTCCAACGTTTGCAAACAGCTGCTGCAACTGCTGCTGCCAATCTCGTGGCCTGCCCATCAGTTGGGCCAGTGGCAGCTGGTCTCTAGAAGGCTGCTTGGCAAGCATCTGTAGGTAGAGCTCCTTCACAGTGCCTGCAATTTGACTATGTCTCTGCAGGTAGCACAGAGAGGCACAAGCAGCTGACTGGAAGCATGTTGCATTCTATTTGCAAGTCTTGTGTGCCTTCAGACCATGCACAAATAGTAAGCAAGACAGTAAAGACATTGGAGGGGAAGTACATGTGGTGAAACCCAACACCACCCGGGATGTGGCAGGATGTTATGAGTGCAGAGACCACTAGCTGTCCCTCCGGTTGCTGGAGTTTACCCCTGTGGTGCCAATGGGTCTGCCAATGTAAGATTCACACACACAGCCAATGGTTATCTTAATTGCCAAGTTTACTCAATGGCACTAAGACTGAACTGGAGATGATAGGGCTTCACCAGGAGTGCGGGGATGCGTAGCAGCACAGACACACAACATTTGCTGATTAGACCCAACATCGTGGCAACACCACGCTGCATATGCCTACCTGTTTCTGCACTGCCACTTCTGGCCTGGAAGCTTCGCCAGCCAGAGAACTGCTTTTCTTTTTGCCTCCTGTCTTCCAGCAGCCTGCGGAAGGACCGAGGAATGGTGGGCTTAACGCAGTCACCAACTTGCCGTGATCCTTGTCGTTAAAGGCCTCCCAAGACGGCGATACAGCACTTCTGCTCTGCATCCATGATTCTTCTGGGGTGGCCCAACCCTATGCTTAGCTTCTAGATGGTAACTGTATGAGTATAGATTTAGCTTGTAAGATTTGGCTACGGGCTGGACTTTGAGCTGGACTGAACGCGAGGCTGGTGTCTAGCGGTCAGCGTCGAAAATACAGGAGGTGAGGGCTTTTTGCTACGGACGGGAGGTTCCTTGGGGCATTACGCATTACTCAACCCATGATTCTTCTGTATTTCACCATGGTTTCAAAGTGCAGACATTCCATCTTGGTCCCACAAGGAAAGAGCCTCCTACTGTAATCCTGCTTGGTCATACTTCCGCTAATAGAATAGACCCTGCAATGCTCTCAAGTTGTCCAGAGATCCCAGAAACTGCCAGCACCCTTGCCACAGATTTGGTCAGCCCCCCTCCAACATGCTTGTGCATTTCCCCAATACTGAGCCTTTTGCAAGCTATCAACCGTAGCAACTTGATTCATAGCCCTGGTGATAGTAGCACTTTCACAGATAACCCATGCTTGCCTGGGTTGTGCTTGTCCCATTCAGCAATCATCTCCTCCAGGTGCAGCTCCTGGGCCTTCATGCGCACTTCCTCTGGTGCTCCAGTTGCCATAGTCCTTGCCATGTCAGGCACAAAGCTCCACAGGACCTTCTGCCACAGCTCGCCAGGCACCTGCAGGACAGCACAAAAGCATTATTATGACAATGCATGATATACCATAGCAGAAAGTGCCATAGGCCCTGCACCTCAAGCTATCATTTAAACAGCAAGGTGGAACAGAATACGGGTTGGTCTTCAGCATGAATGACAACATATGCCTAGCACAAAGGCATTATTGTCATTTATGTGCTTCTGAATCATGCACTGATACCCACTATGTCGTACGAACGTGAAAGAAAGCACCGCAAGGGAGTGAATTGTCCAGTATTATGTTAGGAGCAGTTCTAATTGCACAGGCCTGTCAGCATCATCCTATGCCAGGCTACTATAGAGCAGAAAGCACAATCTTACAACCCCCTTCTGGAAGGCCCCCTCCTGCATCCACTTAAAGCATGAAGCATGTCGCATGCCTCCTCGTATGCCTACGTCATAGTGCTGTCAGAGAAGGAAGTATGCAGATCGGGCAAGGTCGCAAGCTCGCAATGGTGCTCCTTATAGGATCTAACAATGAGTGGCCCAAAGCTCTACCACTGGGTTTGCAGTACTTAATGTTAGGGAAAGCTGTCTCTCATCAAATAGTGTGGTGTATCGTTGCTACCATTTTACTCTTAGAAATTATTAGTGCAAGTTTTCATGAGAATGGTGGATGCTGATTCCCTCCAGGACCTTGAACGGAGTATCTCTGCAAATACCACTAACCTTGGACATCAGCTCAGAAGACCGCTTGGAGCCGGACACAGTGAACCAAAGCCTTGTCAAACACTTCAGGTTTGTCAGGGCAGTAACATCCTCATACCCGAAGGGCACGTCCTGCTCTTCAAATGCCAACGACTCCAATGCCGCTAACTTGCTGAGAGCCGCAAGGGCTGGGGCGGTCTTTGCTATGCTGCCTAGTTGCAGTTGCGTGATGACAAGGCTGGTAAGCTGAGTGAGCCCAGTAAAGCAGCTTAGAGTATCCCCTGATACGTTGCCGCATAGTTCCAGCTCGCTGAGGTGCTGCATGCTGCCAATGACCGGGAGATTCTCAACCGCCAATAGCTCCCCGCTTAAATGGAGCGTTTTGATCCGGCTAGCAGCCATGCTGCCGAACACGTCCTGCTCTGCTGCTGTGTTGTCTTGTAAGATCAACTGCTGAAGGGTGACCATGGAGGCTATGGCTGCAAAACACTCTTGCCCCAGCACGCAGTCCCCTAGCTGGAGCAATGTGAGACTGGTCAAAGCTGCCAAAGGGAGCCCACTTTCTGTGAGATCACACCTGTGGATATAGAGGCTGTGCAAGCTGCTGCAGCTGAAAGCTAAGGTAGAGATGTACTGACCAGCCATACTGCCTGGGAGTATGGGCTCTGCAGTTGCAGATCGCAAAGAGAGCTGCTGCAGTACGCACTGGCCGAGGAGCTGCTGCTGATGGGCCCAGGCCTGGAAGTTGGCGGCTGATACCAGGCCGTCCCATAAACGGAAGCATGCAGACTGCAGGGGTAGCTGAATTACGTGGTGGAGCTCCTCAGGCAGGATTATTAGCCCTTCCAGGTTCAGCTGCTGTAGATGCTGGAGCTTCGACAGGGAGGTGGGGAAGGCTGGCTCTAAGGGGTATATGTGTGTGCTGTTGGAAAGTTCTAAGCTGGTTAGCTGAGTGAGGCTGGTGCTGATGCTGTTCAGCGGTGTGACAAAGTCAGGCAGGCTTGCTGCTGAAGTACAGGTGTTGCGCAGCTGGAGGGAGCGCAAACAGCTGAGGTGGCACAGAAGGCTAAGTCTCTCCACCTGGAAGTTGCACTGTTCAAGCTGCAGCTGTGTGAGGCTCCCAAGGTTAGGGAGCTTTGCTACTGGATCTCTTATGTAACTGCTGTTGATTGGGAGGTTCTGTGCCAGAAGAGGCAGAGGTATGCTTCTCAGGGCGAGGCTGTGAAGCTGCATGTTGTTGAAGATCTCTTGAGCCAGATCGGCAGCCTGTAGTGCCCTTGAAGATCCAGCGCCCTTCCCATCATACTGCAGGTCCAGGTCCAGTAAAACACCCCTGTTCTTCTTCAGCCAGGCTGTGAAGCTATCTGCACCTTCCTGATCATGTAGCTTGAGGTTGAGGGTGCGGCAGGTTCTGCGGGCATAGCTGCACCAATGCTGATTCACACAAGGGACTGTGCCAAATTGGTGCTTGATGTCAAGCTGCTTCAGGGCCTGGCTCAGCACAAATTCTTGAACCTCGAGGGGCAGGCTGGGGAAAGTGGTGCCACGTGATGTAGCCATCGGGCCTGGAGGTAAGCAGGCGATAAGATGTCAGTATCCAAGCTCTCAGCTCGACATGCCCTTATCTTTTATGTCTGCATAGAGACTAGCATGGAGGATGAGCTGGCACGGTGGCTGCAGACATTTCAGATCCGTTGAAATGAAGATATACTGCATGCATGGGGTCCCTAATAGTGCTTTCTGCCTTCACTCTGCTATGCTAAGTGGAAGCTACGGATGAGCCTTGGACTCTTAATGTATTCCCTCAGGCTCTGCCACTGTCTGGACGTTGAACTTAGGGGCCATGATGCTCATGGATGCGGGAAAGCAGTGGGACATGCGCGAGGTAAAGGTTTACATGTACCATGCATAGAGGCTGCTCACCTTGGGAGTGTTTCTATGTTAAAGCTCCTTTCTGTTACATCTGTAAAAGATATTGTCTGTGCAGATTTCCACATCTAGTAGTGAGACCGAGCTCGGGAAAAGAGTTGCACATGACAACGACCGTACCAATGTCGCCCCCCTGCATATGCCCACGAGTTAACAATGGGTGCAGCTCATGGTCAAAACCGTTGGGCACGTCGAAGTTTGAACGACTCGTGCAGTGGGATAGTACATGAGCGACTAACAGAGCCATCGTCCTCGTATGACGTACTGCCGTCTTCCCTTATGTCTACGTGCAATCGGTGCAATCGGTGAAGAGATGCAACATGCAAGTTTGAAGCACAATTTGAACAATGGTTGAGCACTACGAGTGACTGGACGAGTGAGTACGAGAGTGAGTGGGCGGCTTGTGTCGACCTGCGCCAGAGGTGCGACATGTGACAGGCCCTATCATTGGTAAAAAGGATAACCCGGACCGTCTCTTATGCAGCCGTGGGAGCGCACACTGGACATTTTTAATGCAGGCTTTGAACCACGATCATTACCTTTTTTTGTACAAATGATAACATCTCGTCGCAGTTGTTTACTGACTTCAGGCCGCAAGACTTTATGTAGGCAAGTTTTAATGGCTTGACCAACTAGAACGCAGTCAGCAGTATGACACTGCCGGATGTGCTGGAACAACTACTTCCAAAACGGTTTCCCCCCGGCCCTTAGCCGGGGCCTCTCAAGAAAAAGGTTACAGGTATCCGCGTTGCCTAGACAATCCTGGATTCGTCTGTTCAATGAGCTAACGGTCTGATCAACTGGGCAACACCGTCGCCGCAAGGCCGTCCGATGAGTCAGTCTGACTTCCGGTCTTGGATCCGGACGTTAAAATTGGTTTGTTTGTTTTGCTTAGGGCCTCAGCAAGCGGGCCCACATAACATTCGAACAGAAGCACTAGATCAAAGAGATATCTGGCTCCCTGCCCTGCCACTGCCACATGCATGGAACACTAGCCGTCAACTCAAATCTCACCCCCTGCCAGACCACTTTCAGCTTATTCAAATCAGACGCCTTTGCTGCTCCCGCTTCGCTGCCCGACTACCCTGTGACTGTCTGAGCAGCAGAGTATACCTTGGCCCTGCAAAGTCAGGATCACTCCATGGGCATCAAGATGGAGCGAATGTCATGCATCCTGTTGCAAGCAGCCTTATGTATCAACATATCCAGCAGCCCTCACATCTTCTGTTGCTGAAGTGCTGCATACTGCTGCTGCTGTTGCAGCGCAGCCACCTGCTGCTGCTGGTACGCCGCTATCTGCTGCTGCTGCTGTAGCGCCACCGCAGCCTGCTGCTGTTGCTGCTGCTGCTGGAACGCATTGTACTGCTGCTGCGTCAGCAACACCATCTGCTGCTGCTGCTGTGCTTGCTGTTGCTGCTGGGTGGGCTGTCCCGGTCTAGTCAGCACCAAAGCAGAAGAAGCCCCTCCACCAAATTGCTGCTGCTGTTGCTGTTGCTGTTGCTGTGGTGGTTGTAGATACTGCTGTTGCTGCTGTAGCTGCTGCTGCTGCTGTAATGGCAGGTTCGTTCTCAGTTGCTGCAGCATGGGCTGCTGCTGCATGCCCATTCCACCCATTCCCCCTACACCTCCCATGCCCCCAAGCTGCCCCGAGAGCCCTAGCTGCTGCAACATGGCCAATTGCTGCTGTTGCGGAAGCTGCTGCTGTTGCTGCTGCTGCTGTTGGCCGGCTCCTAAGAGAAGCCCTCCCTTCTCCCTTGCCAAGCTCTTTTTTGCATCATCTTCTAGGAAGCGTTCCCAGTTCCAGCGGTCCACAACAGACATGCCCTCCTCCTGTTGCTTCTGGTGCTTCTGCTCCAGCTGCTGTACGGCTAACTCAATGGCTTCTGCTCTGTGTCGCAGCTCTATGGCTTTCTGCACAGATAGCTCGTTCCAGGCCTCCCGTCTGCTGGACATGAGTTGAGATCCTGCATGGTCTGGGGTTTCGTCAAGGTCTGCTTCACCAGCATCTGCTGCAGCAAAGACCTACAATGGACAACATGTTTAAGGATTCAGCCATCTACAAAGTTCTCTTTGTAAGGCTATCATCTTTGCTGGGAGGCATGAGCAAGTGACCTTGGATCGAAGGCAGGCGCAGAAAAGCAGGCTTGGGCTGACCAAGTGATTCTGAATTTTGTAGTCCAAGCTGGTTGGAGCATGTTAATATGCTTGCATGTAGGAGCACTACGCATGGTGCATACATTGTCTTGCTGCTATCAACACCAACATGGCTGATTACAGTGCTGCTACCACACCTTGAATGGTCGTTTGCATGTTGCTGGTAGCTGTGGAAGACTGTGAAGCTACGCGTTACAGTGCTACTCACGTGGAATGGTATGAGACGTTGTATAGCGTCTTGGAGGTTCTGAAAAGGCTTGTGGATATCAAGGCCAGCGAGCGCCCTCACGTCGTCTTGGATAGCAGCACCTTGCCTCTTCTGCACTGCGGCTTCTCCTTCGGTCAAGGGCTTCAGCTGCACAACAGCCGGTCTTGGAGGCATCTTGGCGGCCATATTGGATGGGTACTGGATGGCTACTGTGGACCACCAACGCTGTATAGTGGAGTAAAAAGGCTCCTCGCAGGGGTGATGGGTCTAAGCAAGGCTTACGGCACGGAAGCCCAGTTTCCTATGGCATTGGCGGCACCTCCACAGTTCCCAAAGTGCTTATGGAGATGGATGTTTGAGAATGCTTATTCGCTGGGGTCCTATATCCGGGCCGAGTGGAGAATGCACACATGTGGCACAACCGGGAGACAAGTGGGCCCATACAATCGGATACATGCGAGTCTCCGGGGTGACGGATGCTGCATTAAGGCCGTACTGAGTAAAAGAAATGAGAATAGCTTCCAAAGACAAAGCCGGTGACCCGTAGGGTGACAATGCCGCAAGCTTGAATGACCACTACGAATGCAGGCCAATATGGAGCTTGTTGGTGGACATTGTCCTTCTGGAACCTGCGCAACACATGCCTACTGTTGGTATTCATGTTTCTCTACCGCCAGAAACCGCCATGCATGTGCCGGCAAGGGAGGTCGTGTCCAGTCGCCACTCCGGACGCCACATCTGCTTTTATGTATAACGTACAATGATAAATGCAAAGATCCCCGTGGTAATGAAATGTTAGCTTTCTCCGGTCCAAGCAAACATGCCATGGCCCAGCACGCTCCCGCCAGGCCTGGGGGTTCGCCGTACACGAGCCACTCGCAATGTAGAACTCTAGCGGCACCCCTACGTTTGAGACCACCCATTTCTGGGCACGTGAAGCCCTATCAGGGCCGTGTGACCCCCGGCCGCTCCTTCCTTTTGCAGCAGCAAAGGCTGTGCCCCCAGCCGCAGTGCAGCTCCTTACCCAACAGGGCCAGCACTTACAGCACTGGCGATTCACCACATGAGCTGCTCTCAAACCCTGCTACCTCTCAGCAACTCATCCATGACAACAGCCGACAGTCACAGTCACAGCAGCAGCAGCAGCAGGTGGACTGCAGCGAGAGCCAGTCGCTCGAGCACGTGCAGGAACAGATAAACCCTTGGGTTCAGCAGCAACAATCCCAACGGCTTTCACCTATTGGACGCCCAGGCCTTTCAGGAAACTCCTGGCAGCAGCATCAGCAACACACGCAAGACCCCCCACACCAGCACCACAGAAACCAGGAGCTGCAGGAGGAGCAGCAGCACCAAGAGCAAGACTATCAGTTGCAGCATGAACAGCTTGAGCAGGGGGATGATGATGAGGATTTCCATGTGCAAGCTGGGCCCCTACGAGGACCACAGCAAGCACCAAGGTCCCTTGCACTGCGCACATACTACCAAGCTCAATCATCAGAGATACGCCGGCCAAAGTAAGCACTCACCCTGGCCCTCCTTAGAGTAGGTGCCTCTTAGACACACAGCACAAGCACTTCAATTTGATCAATTCCCCAATTAAACACATATCCATCAATACAGTTAGCGGGCAGTATCTTGTCTTTACCTCCTTTCCCCTACGGCAGTACTTTGTCGTTGTTACCTTTACTCATGGGCAGTATATTGTCTTAGCGTTGCAGTCTGAATGTGCAGTAACTGGCTCTGTCACTCCACCTGCTGGTTGTGCTGGTAGTGCTCGCAGGCAGATTGTGCATTCCTTCCCGTGCCCGCCCTTCTTGCAGGTGGACCTTCATGCGCACCACAGGCACAGCTGCGTTTGTCCAATTCAACGGAAGTGTGATTTTCCCGCTGCAGCTGCAGTGCCGAATCCGAACATCTGTCACTCCTTCCTTTATTTGCTGCTACTCTGTAGGTGGAGGGAGATCAAAATCAGTGCAAGGAGGTTTTGGGCATAGCCACAGGCACAGCTTCCTTTGACGCTCCTTCCTCTGTTTGCTGCTACTCTGTAGGTGGGAGGAGATCATAATCAGTGCAAGGAGCTCTTCCCACCGCTTCAAGGACGCTCGCTACATCACAGGTCGCCTGCTTGACGCCACAGGACCTCATCAGCTATTGCTGCAAGCCAACCACAGAGACGCAGCAACTGCAGCCGTGAGCATTTTAGCTACAGCTGACCTTCTGCTGGCAAAGAAAGGGGCTGTTGCGTTGGTGCAACCGGTCATTGGCGGGCTTGGCAACCAACTTAAGCTTCTGAAGCAGCAGCAGCAGCAGCAGCAGCAGGGAAAGGAGCATACTGGTAGTAGCGGGTCTGGGCAAAGCAGCAGCAGCAGGGGCGGTGGTGGTGGTGGCAGAGGCTTCACGTTACCAGCACCACCGCCACTTCGGCTCTTTGTAAGGGTCTGGCCGATTGAAGGCTCTCAAGCAGCAGCAGCAGCAACCGTGGGGGTAAGCGCGAGGCAATCATCATACCAGCTATTAAAGCAGCAGCAGCAGCAGCCAGATTCACAGCAGCAGCGGCAGCAGAATGAGAGCTACAAGAGGGGCCAGCTTCTACAGCACAACCAGCAGCAGCAGCAGCGTAATGGCAGTAGCAGCAGTAGTGGCAGCAGCAGAGGCTCCTCAGGGACCATGCGGACGAGGTCCCGTAGGCAGGACACCCCTCCTTGGTATCCGCCTCCTGACAGGCCCCCCCTAGCACTACCCAGAACCATCTCCCGGCGCAAGTGTCATTTTACCAGCAGAGCAACTCTGCCATATCTGCAGGCTAAGTACGTGCTGAAGGACGTAGTAGTGAAGGGGCGGTGCCAGTTGGAAGCTGCTGGGGGTATAGCGGCTGCTAATGCGCTGCTGGTGACGGCGATAGTGAGGCAGGGGTTACTAGTGACGTGTCCGGGTTACGACGTGGTGGTGAAGGTGGAGAAGGTGGCTTCTGGGGATGTCGAGAGGAAGCGGTTTAGGAGGGGAGGGTCTAGGTCTCCGGCTGTGGCAGGGGTTAAGTCAAATGCAGAGCAGGGGTCGAGGCTAGGGAAGGGTGGGCGTGGTGAGGGTTTTGCTGGGGTGAAGGGAAGGGGTCATGAAGCAGATATGGCAGAAGCAGCTGCAGAGGCAGCAGGGGAAGAACAAGGGGTGGGAAATAAAGGGGCAGAAGATGGAGGCGAGAAGAAGCCGTTTGATTCAGTGCACGTGTTCCGTTTCATGCTCTTCAAGACGTTCCGTGGAGAGCCACCAATTCTGCCTGAAAACCTTGTAGAAAGGAAAAAGCAAGGAGAGAAAGCAGCAGCAGGAGGAGGGGCTGAGCGAGGGGGAGGATCAAAGACAGCTGGTAACAGGGAGGAGGGTTCAAGTGATGGGTATTTGGGCGATGAGGGTGTGGAAGATGAGCAGTCAGGTCAGGTGGTCATGCTGGAAGTGGAGGGGGCAGAAGCTGAAGAGCTGGGGGAGGGGGAGGGGGAGGATGACAACACAGCAGCAATAGCAGCAGCAGGAAGTGTACCGGCTGGAGGTGTAGTAGCAGGAAGAGGAACAGTGGCAGCAGGGGCAGGAAGGAAGAGAACAACAAAGGGAGAGCGGAAAGGTCGGAAAGCAGTAGCAGCGGTGGCTGCTGGGGGAGGGGCCGTAGCTGGAGCAGCAGGAGGAGGAGGATCAATGTGTGAACTAGCAGCAGCAGCAGCAGCGGGTGAGGAAGGAGTGTCACCGGCAGCAGTCTCAGCAGCAGCGGGGGAGGGAGGAGTGTCACCAGCAGCAGTAGCAGCACCAGCGGCTGAGGGAGGAGTGTCACCGGCAGCAGTAGCAGCAGCAGCGGATGAGGAAGGAGTGTCCCCGGCAGCAGTAGCAGCAGCAGCGGGTGAGGAAGGAGTGTCACCAGCAGCAGTAGCAGCACCAGCGGCTGAGGGAGGAGTGTCACCAGCAGCAGTAGCAGCACCAGCGGCTGAGGGAGGAGTGTCACCGGCAGCAGTAGCAGCAGCAGCGGATGAGGAAGGAGTGTCACCGGCAGCAGTAGCAGCAGCAGCGGGTGAGGAAGGAGTGTCACCAGCAGCCGTAGCAGCACCAGCGGCTGAGGGAGGAGTGTCACCGGCAGCAGTAGAAGCAGCAGCGGATGAGGAAGGAGTGTCACCGGCAGCAGTAGCAGCAGCAGCGGGTGAGGAAGGAGTGTCACCAGCAGCAGTAGCAGCACCAGCGGCTGAGGGAGGAGTGTCACCGGCAGCAGTAGCAGCAGCAGCGGATGAGGAAGGAGTGTCACCGGCAGCAGTAGCAGCACCAGCGGCTGAGGAAGAAGTGTCACCAGCAGCAGTAGCAGCACCAGCGGCTGAGGAAGGAGTGTCACCGGCAGCAGTACCAGCGGCAGCAGCTGGGGGAGGAAGCTCACTAGCAGCAGCAGCAGCAGCAGCAGCAGCAGGAGGGATCATGGGACCAGCAGATGATGTTACAGGTGCCAGATCAGATCACAAGGGTCTACCACAAAGGTTGGATGGCCACCGGTGAGAGGCAGTGAGGTAGAACAGGGAACAGGGGAAGGTTTTGAGAGGAGATGGGAGGGGACAGGCGATATAAGAGGGATAGAAGGGCACATCCTGAGCATCAGGCCTATTACACTAATGTCCCTTCCCCAGGAGGGACGAAAGCAAGTGGGTGATGGCGCCCGGCTAGGCTGTTAGTCGGGTTTTGGTGAGATTTTATGCAGAGCCTTCTAACCAGACCTTAGAGTATTGTGTTTTGCTTGATTGATACTAACACATGGTAATGTGTTATATGAGAGATGACAGGACATTACCGGGACCAACAAGTAGCTTGCTGCAGGCTATATCTGTTGATGCCATTTGTGGAAGGGCTGTATCTACCTTGCTGAACGTGCTCAATTGTTGTCCAAGCAAGACTGCTTCAACCACAAAAGAATATGTTTAAAAAGGCCATGACCCTGTGATGCAATTTAGCAATCGGCTCTCAGCAATGCAAATGTCTGTTTATACTGGACAAGTAGTATGTGATGTGCTGGGCCTAGTGGCACTTTTGCTATGACGCGTCATGACATGTGATATCACTATACCGGAAGAGTTTGCAGGAAACTATCTGCACCAGTTGTTCCTGTCTTGTTTCATACGCCCAAACAACATAGTTACACGTAGATCAAGTGGAATGTACGAGTTAATTGCAATGCTTTTGTGGATGCATCATGGGCAGATTAGGCATCACTTGGAGCCATTTGTACGGATGTATTTGCACCCGATTGTTGCTGTCTTTGTACGAGCTGCCCAAATGCATCAGGACAGAATAAGTGGACTGTAAAATCAAATGACTGCGCTTTGCTGGATGCATCATGAGCAGCTTAAGCATCTGTGGATTACCCCGTACCCACAATCTTCTTGTCCGCACTCTCCCCTGCGTTGATTACCTGTACCATCCGGTAGTTGGCCACTCATGTAGCTGCAGGAGCGCTCTTTCCATGTTGGAAGCTGCTTTGAAAGTACACGTATGGCGGTACAACAAGGCAAGGCGTGGAGTTCAGCAGGTACTGTCATGTTGCTTGCAGGTGTGACATTGCGTCTGCACATGTGGTTTGTGATGGCTCCCAAGGCCACCCCTGGGCTTTGCAACACCAGGAGCACCAGCAGCAGCAAGCACCAGTTCATCATTTTGATCAGCAGCAGTTGTGTTTGCAGCAGAGCCAGCAGCAGCAGCAGGTGCCATCGCAGGAACAGCAGCCGCAGCAGCAGGTAGCACAGCAGGAACAGCAGCAGCAGCAACAACGAAGGCTCCAGGTACAGTACCTATGGCATGGGCAGCAGCAGGAGCCACTGGTGCTGCCATCGCCGCAACAGCACCGGCAACAACAGCAGTCCCAGCAACAGCAGCAGGATTCAAGGCTTCAGGCACAGAATAGATGGGACCAGCAGCAGCAGCCGCAACAGCAGCAGCAGCTCCAGCAGCAGGAGCCTGAGCAGCATTGGCACCAAGAGCAGCACGCTGGGGTGTCGGTGGCCTCGTTGCGGTCTGGTGGTTCACCCCTCTGGCCTGTGGTGGCTGCTTTCAAGCTAGCATGTGCTGCTGCTGGTGGTGGTGGTAGTGATGGTCCTGCAAATGCTGGTGATGGTGGGGCTGCTGCTGGTGGTAGTGATGGAGGTAGAGGTGCTGCTGCTGGTGCCGGTGGTGGTGCTGCTGCAAACCCTGGTGCTGCTGCTGGTGGTAGTGATGGAGGTGCTACGGGTGATGATGGCATCCATGAGCCTTCAAATCCTACAGATGCTGGCTGTGCTACTAGTGATGGAGGAGCAGCAGCAGGATGTACCACCAACGAAGGAGCAGCAGCAGCAGGAGCAGCAGCTGGCTCAGCAGCACATGGGGCAGAATTAACAGGAGCAGAAGGAGCGGCGGTTACAGCAGGGCACAAGAGCACAGCGGCTGCAGGAAGGGGTGCTAAAGGGCAGCAGAAAGGGCGCAGGCCAGCAGGTGCAGCACCAGCAGCAGGGACGCCTTCAATTAGTGTTCTGACAGCTGCATCTGCTGCTACTGCTGCTGCAGCTGCTGCTATTGGAGCTGCTGCGGGCAAGAACGGTAAGGTCCATTCGCCCGGACGCTCAGCCAAGGATGCCGGTGCAACTCCTCCGGCTGCTGCTACTAGCAGATCGGGGGCTGCTGGGTCCGCTGGGCACCCTGCTGCTACTGCTACTACTGGTAGCAGTTCAGGGTCTTTGGCTGCTGCTGGTGCTGCTGCTGGAACTAGTCTAGGCAGTGGATTTTCTGTAGCTGCTGCTGCTGCTGATGATGATGGCGGCAGTGGTCCTGATGCTGTTTTTGCTAGGGATCCAGATGTTTGGGTGTCTCCTACGGCTTCCCATCAAGTATTGGCGCAGACTGTATATGAAGCAGCTATCAGGATGCGGGGTTGCACAATAGCAGCTACTACTCCAGAGGGGATTAGCCGGGCACTGGTGGCGGTTGGGGAGGCAAATGGATGGTTGGAAAGGTGAGGGGGAGGCTATGGAGGGAGGTGGAAACAGAAGATAGCTAGGTGTACATGGGAGGGGGCCTAGCTGTATGAGTAATGCAACTCAGCCTAAGGGTTTGCCCAACAATAGCAAATAGGACCATTGCTGACAGACCATGGGGTTTGATGTCTGAGGTTAGGGCTTGGTCTGAGTATTGGTGATGTCTGAAGCAGATGCATGTATACGCATGCGTTGTCATGCGTGCATGGCAAGGCAACCCGTATTCTGTTCCACCTCGCTGTCCTTTGCGATGGCTTGAGGTACGGGGCCTAAGGCACTTTTGCTATGGCATATCATGAAATCTAGTAATGAAGCAGATGCAGTGGATGTTTGTGAAGTGGGTTTTACTTGACTGATGGGTAAATAAATGGAATGGAGAGCGGTGACAACACAGTCAAAGTCAAGGCGGAATGGCAGAACTCGCGTGCCAGTATGGTCTGAAGCAGCCCAGCTGAGCATACCAGACTCAGCCGGTGCTTAGAAAGCACAATTGGCTTGCCCGCACGTCAGATTGTCGTTGACCCAACTCAGAAAGTGCGGTTGCTTGATGGGTGCACCCAATCACCCATCATTAGCGCTGGATGACCCTTGCCTGCTCTTTAGCTTCAGGTCATAATTGCATAACAACAAAGCTTCTCCTGGCAGGCATAGCTGCCTTTCTTTCTGCTGCTATTGAAGCTGCTGGGCATGTGGCATGTTATTCTGCACCAAACCCTAACCCAACACGTAAGGCAAAACCTTATTGGACCTATGTCTTGATCCCCCCGTGCTGTCTTTGCCCTTGTCTCGTCGCTGGCAATGGAAATTTGCTCTGTTCTGCAGGCATAGCTTCATATAGCTGCCTTCCTGCTGCTGCTGCTTTTGAACCTACTGGGCATGCGCCATTCAAACCGGCACCAAACCCTTACCCAACATGCATGTCAAAACCTTATTGGACTTTAGGCTTGACCCCCGCTGCTCTCTTGCCCTTCTTTGCTTGCAGGCACCGAGAGTTTGCATTGGTCTGCCAACCCCAGCCCTTCACCCCAACAATATCGTTTCCCAACCCTCCCGCTGGCTCCCTCTTGCTCCATATAACCAGTGTCCCCTGGGGCCCCTTACCCCCTCCACAAGGACGAGTTCTGTGGTGTAGAGATTCCACAAGAGGCATCTGGGAGGATTGGCTAGCGAAGAAGCTGGCACAAAAGGTCGATAGAGAGGGCCTTACGCAGCTGCGGCTGTGGTCGGGGCCGTCCGCTGCTGTTGCTCTCACTGCGCTGCTACATGCGAGGGAGCGGTTGAGGGGTTTCCAGGGGAAGGATTTCAGCTTTGTGGTACAGCAGCGTCGGCTGGTGAGTGGGAAAATGGGCGCAGCAGCAGAGGAAGCAGCAGGACAGGATGCGGGGGGCAGTGGGAAGGCCCGGGACATACCTCATTTCACTGCCACAGCAGCAGGAGAAGCAAGCAGCAGTGGTGGCCGTGAGGCAGCAGCAGCTAGAGGAGCTGGGGAAGGTCAAGGTAGGGCTAGCAACTGGAGGAGGGTGGGAGCAGGAGAAGCAGCAGCAGCAGGTCAAGTTTCTAGCAGCAGGACGCAAGGGAGGACATCGCAAGGACGGTCGAAGCCAGGCAGAAGTGGGTATATGATGTTCAAGATGGAAGGGCGGCTAGCAGATGCTGATAAGGATGAATGGACGCAGGATCCCTCTGATCCTGCATGGTTGGCCAATGGAGCAGCAGTAGAAGCGATGGAAGGTGTGGGAGTCGCTGGAATACGTGAAGTGCAGCAGGAGGAGAAGGGGCAGCACACAGGTGCCCTATATGGCGACAGGTTGAGGCAGCAACCACAGCAGCGGCAGCAGCAAGGAAAGCAGATGCAGGGGGGCAGCAGCAACCCTCAAACGGTTAAACTGAAGAGAAAGCCAAGGTTCATGGTGTACATCAATGTCCTGCAATGTCACATGGAAGACCCAACTTATTTTATGTATTGATTCATACGGAAGATTCCACGTGTGGGGCTGGGTAAAAGGCAGCCCCTGCTGGCCTACTCGCAGACGGCAGGTTAGCCTGGGTAATTGTCGCTATATATATGTCCGCAGCGAACACCGATCTGTGTTTTGCCGAGCTAAGCGGAGAGGTGCCTACTTACCTGCTCGTTCATCATCGTGCAGATACTTTTGAGGTGCCCAAGCAGCGGTAGCCTGGGGGCATGTAGCCCAAGGAAGCCATCCAGACGCATTAACTGCCTGGGTGCATGTGTAAGTTTAAACAAATTTGCGTCATCGATTGTTCTCCAGTACGCTACCAACTAGATACACCCATAGTTGATTGAGACGCACCGTGGACCTCGCCGGGTTCGTTGAGTAAGCCATCGATCGGGCTGAAACCAGCAGGTTACATGCAGGCCTGGTAGTGTACATTGACTCCTGAAATTACCAAAAACAGGCCCCCACACGGCCGAATCCCTGTTGGCCCAGCCGTTTGCAGTGCATAAAGGCATGCCTGCCGGCCCACGCAAGTGCCCATCATCAGCCGCGTTGGCAGTCTGCGGCTGAGCTTGAGGCCGCGGCAGCACATGTATTCTTCATGTTGGATCAGTATCCAACATGTATTGCATTTCATGGTATGCCATACGCCAGAAAGTTCCACAGGGCCCGCACCTCGAGCGGTCACAAAGTTGTTACAGAGAACAGCGAGGTGGCACAGAATACGGATTGCCTTTCGCAATCATGCATGACAATATATATCAGCCAAGGATGAAAACACAGAACTACAAGTAACCAATAGTCTTATCCAGGAGCTAGTATTCGGCTGTTTCCACGTCACTAAATGCATCCGATCAATCAATCAATCAAAGCGCAAAACCAGCTATGCCAAGAGGTCACTCAAGACCAAGCAGCACACGACTCCTGATGCACTGGAGGCACACAACCCCATGCTGGCCAACCATATGGATACCCCTCATACAGATGAACCATTAGTTAGGCCACATTATCACTGCAACATAGAGTTGAAGCCAGATGCAACGGCTTGCACAACCAAGAGGGCTATTCGAACTGGAGCCCTACACTGACGGAACCATGGGTAGAGGAGACCCCTTTGGATTAAGCAAACCCTGGTGGGAGCTGCTGTTGGCTCCCACCAAAACAGGTTGAACCGCCTTCCGCTGCTGCAGCTGCTGCTGGCTCTGGGAACTAAAGGTAATGAGTAGCGCTCTGCATATTGCACTGCAGTTTGCTGCCCCCTCCTCCCGGACACCCTTAGAGGTCTGCTTTCTTGCCCTGGGTGACTGAACTTCCAGAGCATCTTCCTCCAAACACACTTAAGCTGACATTTTCCCTCCCAATCCTCCTCAGGGACACCTACCACTCCCAGAGCATTAAGCACACATTTCTCTCTAGATGCACACCTGAAAAGAACGCCTTCCATCCAGAGTACGTAGTAGTCATGCACTTCATATGAACCAAACAGTACTTGACGGAACACCACAGTCTGGACAACTTCGTCTGAAAGCAAATTTGGATGTGTGCATAAACAAACCAGATGATCACCACCTTGGGCCTCCCTGCTCACCCATACTCCCCTAGAAATGCTCTGCCACAAGTGGTCTTGCAGCTGAAGCATGCATAGTGAGTACAACAACAACCAACATGAGAACACATGGTTGCGGTCTGCATGCCCTGACCCACAGATCTCCTATTGCGCTGCACAGCCATGGAAGATAGAGCAGTGACAACGGCACATCAAAACTCGCTGGCTGCAGCTATTTGCCAACCTGCTGGCATCCTCAAAGCATCTGCATCCAATATTCACACAGCCGCCGCATGACTCCAACCAGCTCTGCACATGATGATGGAGATGTAAGGCCACTTTGACTTCCAAGGGAATCATTCTGAAGCATGATGGAGACCATGAGGATGGGGTGGTAGAAGAGGTTGCCGCTGCAGCTGATGCCGATCTCTCTGCAGTGGCTTCCCCTGCTGTTCCTGCTGCAGGATCCCGGTGGCTGTGCTTGTCCTGAGTGAGCTACCTTCGTGGTATCCTGCCATTATTCACACTTCGCATGCTGCAGGGTGCCCCCACTACTTGAGTTGCTGCAGCTGTGTGCTTTGCTGGGATCTGTAATGCTTGGTTCTTGATATTCTTGCTGCTGCTGCTGGTGGTTGCCAAGCTGCTGGTGACCCTTATCCGCAGCAAACCAGCCTGCTCCAGGGATGAGCTGCAGGAGCGTGAGGAGCCCCATGCTCACAGCAACCTGCATGATGGGGCAAGTACGTTATTTCCAAAACCAAGAAGCAGCATGTAAGATGGATGAAGGAAACCAGAGTCCCTGGGACCCCTTCAAGCATTGGTGATATGAAGCTACACTACGCTGGTTGCAGATGTGCGTGTTGCTTACATTGACAGCAGAACTGCTGCATTCTGCGCGTAACACAGCATCAAGATAAGACCATGACGGCTGCCGGATTGTCAGAAAGAGAAGTTTCTTTCTAGTTAGAACAGAAATGATCACCACCATAAGGTATTGTTTGCTTACCAGAACAAGGGGTGCTGCAAAGCGAAAGATCGGCCATGTGGCCATGATGAACCTGCATGACCCGTGGAAGTGCCCGTTAGGTTTTTAATTGGCACTAAAAAGCATGTGCAGAGGTGCAAGCACTTACGCGAGGCCTGTTGATACCATCGTGAAAGCACCAGCAGGGACGACCCAGGGGTATCTCCTTTCTAAGTCCGACATGCTGACACTGCTTTTTAGCTTCCATGGCAGCCTGTTATACATAGCATCGATATAACTCTCACACTTCTCTGGTGTCCATATGAAGCAAGAGCTTTCCATTGCAAGTTATCACTGCGGTTGACAACTCCATCTGCAAAACCTTACCAAACGTACAAATACCCGAAGAGCACGATGTGTACACAGCCAAGGAGTATCATAGCTTGTGACCATAAGCTGTAAAAGCTCTGAGTAAGGCGCTTGCCTCAGGGATGCTGAGTACAGTAAGATCACGGGCAAAGGGCAAAGCGATGCTCACGGGCTTAGGCGGGAGTCTTGCAACAATATCCTAGGGAGCCCATAGTGCCCGTCTCCATAGAAAACAGCAAATGCAGCTGAACAAAGCCAAAAGCTGTTTTCGATCGCGTCAAGGCAGCCCATTTTGACGCGTGGGACACAATAGGGACGGGAGATGGAAAGCAGAGGGACGACTACTTACAAGCTAGTTCTGCTGGCGTATGAAGTGTGGTTAACATCTGGACTGCGTTTTCGGGCTGCGAGTGAGGCCCTGTTGCAGATCCTGCAAGAGAACGAGTGTCCGAATACAAGTGACCTGCAGTAGCAGCCACAGCTACAACCCAGTTCCAGTACAAACCGAAGGAGCTTGTCACGGGCCGTTTATCCTTCATACTTGCCCTGTTTGTCCTCCTGGTGTTCCTTCACTGCAACTAGCACGGCAGACGTGACCGTGGTCTGCATAGACAACTAGGAAGAACCCGTCACCATGGCATTCAGGAGCGCTGCACTCTCTGCAGCCTCCTGCCTGGCTGGCTTGTCCAGGCAAGCACAGCAGTCTGGAGCCAATGCTAGGGGCCTGCAGCAGTTGAGGCACTATGCAGCCGAACCAGCAGTGGCAGCTGTAGACGACACTGGCTATGTCGCTCAGGTGATCGTCGAAGCTAGGAAGCAAGCAGCAGTATCTCTGGACATGGAGTAGCAAGCTGTACCACACAATGCGTAGGTTATCGGACCCGTGGTGGATGTGCGCTTTGACGGGAAGCTGCCGTCTATCATGTCCTCACTGGAAGTGCAAGATCACAACGTCCGTCTAGTGCTGGAGGTGGCACAGCACTTGGGAGATAACAACGTCAGGTGCATTGCCATGGACGGGACTGACGGTCTTGTCCGTGGTCAGAAGGTGGTCGACACCGGCTCCCCCATTAAGGTAGGGTGACTCGTACCGCTGGGGATCCTCGCGATCGAGGCAGAGACATAAGGGAGCTTGACACATGCGCATGATTTCCGCAGATCCCTGTTGGGCGTGGTACACTGGGTCGTATCATGAACGTGATTGGCGAGCCAGTGGATGAGTGCGGTCCAATTGGTAAGTCCCATGTATGAGCTCAGGCTTGAGCCCCTCGAGTAGCACTTGTAACGCCATGCTGTGACTGCAGAGTGCAACGAGGTGTGGCCCATCCATCGCGAAGCGCCCGCTTTCATTGAGCAGAGCACAGAGCAGGAGATCCTGGTGACAGGTATCAAGGTGAGCTTCAGCCCATTGTTCCAGTTCCAACAAGGCAGCTGCTTGCAGAGACAGTGAAGACGGGCAAAGCACAGCAAACTGGCAGCCGGGAGCATGAGGGATCAGCAAAGGCAGTTGCAGTTCCTCGGCATGGCAAGGGCAGGCCAACAGCAGCTGCAGCTGGTTAGTTCCGCCAGAGCTGCCACATGGCACAAAAGCAGCACGAACAGGAGCAGCAGGAAGGACAGCAGCGCTGCTAGCTCTCAGCTTCAGGAGCATGGGCCTCAAAAGAATCATTGCCATGCATCCAGCAATAGGGACATGCAACACTTTTTGGTTCATAAGCAGCACAGCGGATACATGACTGTCTGCGGCCCCAAGCAACTCCCATGGCTCTTCTGGGGTTAAAGGTCACAGCACAGCTATGCAGCTGTCCACTGGCAGTTTGTGTTTGCTTGGAGGTCTCTGAGGCTTCTTACCAGGAACACTGAGCTTAGTCACTAGGTGGAGGAAGAGGAACGGGGTGCTCGAGTATATGTTGCATGGTAGGATATCCAAGCAGCTGACAGGGCTCCTAGAGAAACATGGCAGTAGCTCCTAGCATGCAAGCATGTTAAACCCTCGTACGCATGTGCCTGAGCTTTTGCAGCAAAGTTGCGGCTAATAAGAGGGTCTCTACCTGTATTGGGTGGTAAGGTAATGCTGAGCAGCTGCCAAGACTACTGAAGGGGTCATGGCAGTTCATGTTCGCATGGAAGCTGTTGAGCCGCATTTAATCAGTATATCACAGCTTTCTGCAGCTTCATGATGGGTGTGCAGTATCTCTCTATTGCATGGTGAGAACCTCCAAACAAATTGACAAGGCTCTCCCTGGGGCGATGGCAGGGTATATGAGCATGTCGAGTCCTGATGAATCACATGCACTTATGTGGCTAAAACCATGAGCAGAGATGGCAGGAGGGCTGTGGTGCTTTCATATGTGCTAAATGGCGGGGCAAATCTGTTGAGCAGCTCCAGAGGATGGCGAGTCCCTAGGCACTATGTAATAGGTCCATACAAGCCCATATGCTGTGCAATGTGATTGCTGAACCAGTTCTTGTTCCTCTTATTGCTGTGCTAGGTGGTGGATCTGTTGGCCCCCTACCAGAGGGGAGGCAAGATTGGACTGTTTGGAGGTGCTGGTGTGGGGAAGACCGTGCTGATCATGGAGCTGATCAACAACATTGCCAAGGCTCACGGTAGGAGGCGGGACATGGGTGGGAAGGTGTAGGGTTCTGGGGCGAGAGACCGTGCTGCCGTCTGTGGGGCCGAGATCACCTTATGTTGGTCCGAGGTCAGAACTCAGAAATCGCCCGCCATCTGAGCCAACAGCAGTTTGATCCGATCATGGGTTACCTCACTGTGGTTAATGGGATGGAGCAGGCTGGTCTGGGCGACCCTTGCCAAGCAGTCATGGAAACAGGAGACCGTGCTAGAGGAGTGCTGTAGCATCAGGGCTTAGGTTTGTGGCAGCTAGGACTCAAGAGCATTGTAGCTGAGATTGCTCGAAGTCACCACCTAGGGTGTCAGCCCCAGGTGGTTTGCAGACATCTTGTTTTCTCAAAACAACCAAATTGGCTAGATTAGGGAGCTCTTTTTTCGTTTTTGCGCCGATGCTAAGTGCACTAACCACTGCACTTGGTTGGGTTGGAACCGTTGGATTGTACTGGTGTGCCAGGGGGTAAAATAGCAAAGACCGACATGCACAATCGGCACATCTCGAGGTCGGAAGCGGAATAGATTAGACTAACGCAGTATACATATGCAAGGAGTTAAAAGTCGACGTTCTGCTGCATTAGCAGAAGAATGGTCACTTGAACCTATTTTTTTAATTCCTGTATCACTACCGTTGAATTGAAAGACAACCATGTGTTGTTGGAGCACGAGAAGGGATTGCTGTCTCTTAACGTGCACAATAACAAGGGGCTGTCCTTTGCCTTTGGAAAGGTGCTGCCAGGACATGCTAGCAGTATAGCCTATCAACGTTAGAAGAGTCTTCCTCTTTAAAATGATAAGGGCCTAGGGTCCCTGACAGACCAAAGATGTCAAGATTTACTGATTCTGCAGTGGTGAGGTCCCTGCAGGGTTAGTTGCTGGGTACTTTAGGCAAGACCCATACACTATCTACCATGGCCGACTTCTGGTGCCACTTCTTGTTAACATGCGGTGCAGCAACTGTTTTTAATGAAGTCGACAATGGTAGATAGTGTAGTACACTTCTAGGCAATGGACACTCTAGCACCAACCTAGTCAGTTTCTGTCCTGACCATTGTTGCATCGACACAGGATAGAACTGAGGTCAGATGGGCTAAGCGGAGTCCAAATCCTGCATGTAATGTCACTCATTGTTCTTACCTATGTTTTGAAACAATGTAGTCACAGCTGTAAGGGCAAAGCTGCAGGTGGTGGGACTGGACTCTCGGCAAGCTTTGGTTACATAGCTCTCTGAGGCTTCAGTTCCATCTTCTACAGTTCCCTCGTCTAACGCTGCTAAGCAGCAATAATTGGGTACTGATTTCGTATTGCAATGATGGGGCAAGGCTGTCAATGCTTGTAGGAGTTAGATCATCTTCTTGCTGGTGCAAGTTATGCAGGCATAGGTTCAGGGGACACATTTTATGCACTCAGCAGAGATGTTGTTGGGGTATGATTGTAACCGGGGTGTTGGGCTGATGGTGGACGAGGGTGCAAGCTGCTGGGGAATTGGCTGGAAGGCATGTTGATGTGCCAGTAAGCCTGCTGCGTTTAAGATACATCTTTTTTAGTGGCTGCTGCATGGGTGCCTCTGCAATGTGTACACACAGCTAACAAATAGGCATGGAAACATGCTCTGTTGTGGCTGGTACACATTGCAGCAGTGCAAGGGTCCCGAGGCTGTGTTCGGACCTCATCCTTTTTGCGCAAGTGCCCTAATCCTTAAACTAGCATACTGCCAGCGTAGAATGCAAAACATATATGGCTAGCAAGTACATGCAGAACAGGGCAATGCATGGTAGCTGGCGGGCTCTGCCCTAAAGTGTGAGAGCTTGTACCTGAGCTGGGCAGTGTGTCAAGGTTCCTGTGCTGTTCAGCTGGCAGTGCAGTAGCAAAGGGTGTATGCTATCTGCCACCTTATCAAAGGGCGTTGCCATTTTGCTAGCCGCATGGAGGCCTTAATAGACCCCTTGTGGCAGGAAATGGCAAGGCTCTGGGTAGTCTTTGGCAGGAAATGGGGTACTTTAAGTCCTCTGCAGATTGTTTGCTTAAATGGATATGACAGCCGCACTGTGTTCATTTAGCTGTTTTGCTGTCTGTGCATACTACGAAAAGCTCTGGGCTCGGGTGGTAGATCATATTGGCTTCATGGTTCAAAGATGCGCAGTGATTTACCACCTGTGCACCCATGAGATAGCACACTAGCTTGCTGCTTGGTTGAAAGTAGGGTGAAGCCAGCAGGGGTATGTGTCAAGGTAGGAATGTAGTGGTTAGTTGACCTTTGGTTGTACACTTTTGTTCTCCTACTGTGCTGCAACTAGCGCCTGAAGTATGTGTACAGCTGCTTGGTGGGAAACATGTGACACATAAAGACTGCACAATAATTTGGTTCCAATCGGAGCCGACTGCTGGTTATGTTCGGCTAGTTATACTGCTTTTGTTACCAGGGCGTATATGCTCAGACGGAGCACGTGCTGCAGGATGTATGGGCTGGTTCCAGGCTGAGCCCATTGAACGACTAGTTCCCAGGTTAACTGTTCTTACTACCCAGGAGTGGTGACATGCCCAGATGGCACACTTGTGGTGGTAGTGACTGCATATGGTCCATCAGAGTTTGTGGTCGGTTAGAAGCCACTGAAGTGCTCATGGACCATATGCAGTCACCAGCCCAACTGTGGCAGGCAGGTGACTCAGGTTGTAAACTACAATTACATGCCTCTAGCACACATCTGCATGTAGGTAATGGTTGTAAGCAAGCTGTGCAGTGGTTTTTCTTGCATTGCATTCAGAGTGGAGTTGCGTTGAGAACACCCCTTGGTTTCTTTTTAGCGGGATCTATCAGGCGGCGGGGTTTACGGTGCAACCTATGGGCAGTCTTTGGTGCCCACATAGCAGGCTGAGATGGCTAGTAACAGGGTGCATGCAAAATTCCGCAAGGCATGTGCATCCTGCATAGGAATTAGGATGCTTTTGAGCTGCTCAGGTATCTGGCGGCTCCTGATTGGCGTGGATAGCTTACGTGTTCAGATACAGACCTTGGGTCCTTGCTTGGACACTGAGCTGTTACAGCAATGTCTAGAGCTCGTGTCTTAGGAGATGTCTCTGCGGGTATGCATGGCAACCCTGGCCCCAGGGCATCTTGACTGGTCCATGGCCTCACTAGGTAACATGCTGTTGTGGTGGCCAGGGTATTCAGTGGGTCTCGATTGGCATGGATAGCTCTGTCAGCTTGTGAGTGGCTGCTGGCCCCTTGCTTGGAGACTTGAGCTATGCATGAGACATCTTGAGCTCGTATCCCTTGAGATGTCTCTGTGGGCATGCATGGAGGATGTAGCCCTGCGTTCGAGAAGAACTCGGCCCTCAGCCTTTTGCGCTCTTGTGTTGCTGTTGTAGATGGTGGGCATTTGCGTCCTCGGTCATTTTAACTGAAGTCGTCATGGCCACCTGTTGCTTCTGCTCCATGAGTGCTTTTGCTGCTGGTGGTATGCCCTGGCTGTGTGGTCTATCATGCTGTTAAGAAACCGTATCAATATGATAGTGAGCTGCACCTCTCTGTTGCTGTAACAGCTTGAGTTGCTGGACCTACATCATTTTTGCTACGGCGTCTCACAAATTGTATCAATGATAAGCTGCCCTATCTGCTGCTGCTGCTGCTGGTGTGTTCCTGCAGGTGGTTTCTCCGTGTTTGCTGGAGTGGGTGAGCGCACCCGTGAGGGGAATGACTTGTATCGTGAGATGATTGAGTCTGTGAGTAGGGGGAGTAGGGATGGGAGGGGTTGGTGGTGGGATGATAGAATCCGAGTAGGCAATGGAGGGGTGACTGGTGGTTGGCTGGATAACTGCATTCAATCAGTTAGGAAGTAGGCAGGACAAAGAAGAAGATGAGATATGCTGGGCTGCCCGAGTAATTGTGAAAGAGGCATGGTCTTCTATAGTCCCAGCCTACCTAAGTTAAGGGGGAGGTAAGCAAGGCCAGAAAAGCTAGCCTTGTGGCCTTTACCATGTAAGCAGGCTCTGGCAGGAAACATACAGGTTTTGGGCATCTAATGTTTGATGGTCATTAGTTGTGGTGAAGCCAATGTTAAATATGGCAGACAACAGGGTGAGCTACGGGGTATAGGTATTGCTGACTATTGCTGCAGGAGGTTAAATGGTCGCTTTTTTTACTTGCGCCCTGTGCTGCTGCTGCTGCCCTTGCTTTACCCTGAGCGTGATCGGCCCATCGGAAAAGCAGTGGTGCGTTCTTGATGCAGCCTTTCCGTGCACTGAAAACTGCAATCAATTGTGGCAAAACCCTCCCTTGCATTGGGGTGATTGCAGATCTGACCTTTTGCTGCTGCTGCTCCTGCTGCTGGTAATTGTTGTCCATTAGGGTGTGATCAAGCTGGGTGAGGAGCGTGCTCAGTCCAAGTGCACCCTGGTGTACGGTCAGATGAATGAGCCTCCAGGTGCTCGTGCCCGTGTGGCGCTGACAGGGCTGACGGTGGCAGAGTACTTCCGTGATGTGGAGGGTCAGGATGTGCTGCTGTTCGTGGACAACATCTTCAGGTTCACACAGGTATGCCAGAGGAGGGCCTACACATAGATGCCTAGTTCTGATGTATTACAATCCTTGATAGTAGGGGGTGGCAGGGTACTGGGGTTGTGGGCCAGATGGACAGCATGCTGTCTGTACAGCACTTGGCCAAGTGTTTATGGTTCTGGGTGTGTGCCTGTCTCCGTCTGTCCCTCAGTACACCCCCTAACATACTGGATGGAGTCATGTGGGTGTAGAGTTCACACCCAAAACACCAAAATCAAATTGGCCAAGGGCTGAAATAGCGTGGTTGGAGCTGCATGGTGCACTTGGCTGCATAATGCAGCTGGGGTTGTTGTCAACAGAACCAACCTTGGGCCCTCAAGCAGTCTGAGACTCGGTTGCTGTACCTCCAATGCACTTGATGTAGGACAACAGTATCAAAGAAAAGTGGCTCTGGGTACATCTTTTTAGCCGCTACCTTGAGGTGTCTGCACAGACCAGTCTGAGTCAGCTTGGGTACTGTACTTCAAACCACTGTGTATCTTCCGTTGGTCCTATTCTTAACAGTACCACTTGCTTTTGCTTATTCTTTTCCCTTTACTCCCCGCAGGCCAACTCCGAGGTGTCTGCCCTGCTGGGTCGTATCCCCTCCGCTGTGGGTTACCAGCCCACCCTAGCCACAGATTTGGGTGGTCTGCAGGAACGTATTACTACCACCACTAAGGGTTCCATTACCTCCGTGCAAGCCGTGTACGTGCCTGCCGATGATTTGACGGATCCTGCCCCTGCAACCACCTTTGCTCATTTGGACGCAACCACTGTGTTGTCTCGTTCCATTGCTGAATTGGGTATCTACCCTGCCGTGGACCCCTTGGACTCTACCAGTCGTATGTTGGACCCGCGTATCTTGGGTGATGAGCATTACAACATTGCTCGTGGTGTGCAGAAGGTGCTGCAGGACTACAAGAACTTGCAGGTAGGGGGGGGGGTGCATTAAGACCTAGACTTACGGTGTCAAACTTGGGGTTCAAGTTCAGGTCCTGCTATATCATGATGAATAGGGCTAGTGCCTGGTTTAGAGATTGAGCTGATGGACGTCCTTGCTAGCGGTGGCTGGTGCTGTACTAGGGGTTAAGAGTGGCAGAAGGTGATGCTGGACTGCAAGAAACTTGCAATTGGGTGCGGGTGTGGTGCCCAATCTGGGTACTAGGGTGGTGGTACTTTACACATTGCTGTAGGACTGCAAGAACTTGCAAAGATACTTGCAGAGATGTGTTAGGGTCCTGGTGCATGAGTTTTATGGTTGATCATGGTCTGTTGAGAGTAGGGTTTAAGAGGTGCTGCAGGACTAAGGTAACTTGCAGGTGGGTGCGAGGGTAGTGCCTGGTTTAGGGTCTTATGGTGGTGGTGGTAGCTCACTATAATACCATGAGGTGCAGAGAGTGCTGCAGGATTTAGAGAATTTGCAATACCGGTAGAAGCAAAACAACATAAACTACGCGAAACTTGCAAAGTGAGTTGTACTGCCAAAGTGCATGACCATGCACCATGTTCAATGTCTTTGCACAGTCTCTCTGAATTCTTGCCCCTATGCTTCACTGCTCTTTGCTCGCAGGATATCATTGCCATCCTGGGTATGGATGAGTTGAGTGAGGAGGACAAGCTGACTGTGGCTCGTGCCCGTAAGATCCAGCGTTTCCTGAGCCAGCCCTTCCAGGTTGCTGAGGTGTTCACTGGCTCACCCGGGAAGTATGTGTCACTGGAGGACACCATCTCTGGCTTCCAGGGGATCCTGGCTGGAAAGTATGATGACCTACCAGAGATGGCATTCTACATGGTGAGGGGGGTGGGGGCCAATTTAGGGTTTGAGATTTAGGCTTAAGGTTTAGGGTTCTGCATAGTCACTGGGGGCGAGCCCCCTGCCGTCTCCAGGCATGCTTCTGCAGCCCATGGTTAGTATCAGACATTCCAAGGGGTATTGGAAGTATGACCACCTCCCACAGTTGGCCTTGTAGATGGTGAGGGGGGCTTCATGGGGGCTGGGCCAAGCATCTCCAGACGTACAGACGAGGGCAGAATGTGGCACTTGTAGGGGGCAGGTAGCATGTATGCAGCCAAGCTTAAAGAAATTGAATCTTAGGCATGAATGCCTTGATGTTTGCCTAGGGGTTCATGAGTTCCATTCCTACGCAACATTATGGAGCGTTACACTATGGAGTAGGCATTTATGACTTAACAGCTGTCCACATTGTGAGTGGGGGCTGGGCCCGTGCATCCCATTTCATGATATGCCGTAGCCCCACACCTCGAGCTGCTAAGAAGGTGGAACAGTGGATGATGCTGAACCCAGATTGATCAATCGCTAATTCTGAACCCTGTCAAATCCTTTCTTCTCCGATAACGATTCCCTCTTTCCAGGTTGGTGACATCAAGGAGGTTCAGGGCAAGGCTGATAAGATGGCCAAGGACATTGCTGCCCGTAAGGATGATACCGCAGCCAAGGCCAAGGCGGCAGCAGAGCTGAAGGAGGTGCCGCCACTGGCTACAATGGCAGCAGAGATCAAGGATGAGAAATACGATGGTAAGCAGGGGCGTGGAGGTTGCAGTGGTGCATTGTGACACTGTGCTAACGAAGGGCTGGTACTGTATCTCGGCCAGCTATAGATGTTGGTATTGCAGCAGCAGGAGCAGTCGCAACCTGCCGGGGTGGATGTGTATGCCCTGCTGGCTGGACTGGGTTAGACCAGGCCCTAGGTCTAGTTTTAGGGCCTGGGCTAACCCAACCCTAAGCTAAAACCCCAAACTCTAGTCTGGAAACCCTAGGCCGCACCCTCACATGTAGACATGACTTGTACCCAACCTCTTGGTCTTCCTGTATGTCAGTCTGCCTGTTGCAGCTGAGGGGGAGGAGTTGGAGCCTGCGTTGAGGCATTGTATAAGTTGTAATTGATGGCCTTAATCAACAGTTGTACACCTGGATTCTCGACTCGAGGGGTTACAGCGCAGGTGTGCCATATTGTCAATGTTAGAATATGGAAACTCCTATTAGCAAACTCGTAACGTTTCTGAGGCGCAGCATTATTGTTCCTTGGTTTCAGTTGTTCAGTGCCTGGTGCTTATGGCTCATGTTAAGCTCATACATGTCATTGTTTGGTCTTGGCTTTGCCTGTGCTTGCAGATGCTGATGAGGAGCTTGACCCTGAGTTCAAGGCTGAGAAAATCAGCGGGGAGACCATCGTGCTGAACGAGTCTGGCAAGCCTACACCTTTGGCTAATGCTACGGCCAAGTAAAGCAGTAAGGCGGCTGCTGGTGGGGTAGTAGCTGGGCTGTCTTCTCCTGAGGAGCAGGAGCATAGAAGGGGCCCGCAGCAGCTGAAGCAATACAGTGGTGCTTGCAGTGAACTGTAGCTTAGGAAGCACACGCAGCAGCAGCGGGTCAGCGAAAGCAGCAGTATGGCGTGCAGCAGGCTGTTGGTATTGACCTTTTTGAGCAGGCAGCATTGCAGGAAGGGTGTCCAGGGTGTGTCTTAGGTGGTAGGGCAGGAAACTGGTGGTTATGTGACCCATTGTGGTGGTCTCTGCCATATGGGAAGGTGTATTGTGTTTCACAATCCGTGACACTGTCAGCTTGATAACCTGAGATGTGATAAGGAATATGGATCGTTGTGTGTGGCATTGAGGCTGCGGGAGGCTGGTGCAGGCAGCGTGCTGCAGTCGGGGCACTATCCGAATACATAAACCTCCCCACGCAGAAAAAGATAAGTAAACTTGTAGGCTGTTGGAGAACCTTTACTATGTAGTCCAAAACAGCACTCACCTTGGTCACGCGTAGAACTCTTTCGTCTTACGTCGCGCCACGCATGAGCTCGAGGACGTACAGGGAGCGAGGCAAGATTGGTTTGAGTTGGAGGTGCTGGTGTGGGGAAGACCGTGCTGATCATGGAGCTGATCAACATCATTGCCAAGCTGCACGGTGATATGCAGGGGGCCGCATCAATGGGATGAGATAAGGTTAGTTCTGGGTGGAGGGCTTACTGCGCTGCCTGTGGAGTTGCAACTACCTCAGCAATATCCAGCAGGGATACAGCATGTGCCTAGTTTGACACCAATGACCACGAACGGGGACCTGGTTCGGTGAACTAGCCCCCTATGATTTAAGGCGCTCGTTTGGTGCTTGGGAGGTCGTGGGTTCGAACCCCATCAACGGCCGCTCCGACCCAGAGTGTGTTTGGGTACATATCGCTTCCACGCGGGGTGACGGGCGCACCGCACGCTGAATGGCGTAAAAGTGGATAGGGTATGGTACAATTACAAAGGTTGCGAACAAGGTTCGATCTCCCATGGGCCACGAAGTAGGCCTGCAGGCTAGTGCCAGGAGGGGTTTCAGTCCCCCAACTTGTATTGTATTGTATTGTATAGTTTGAGGAGGGGTAGATGAGCTACATATTCATCTTGGCACTGGCACGGAAGTGCAATGAGTGCCACTACAGTTGGGGAGGGTTGGATTTGACTCTATGCGCTTGTGGGTCAACCAGAGGTCGCCCCGCGCAACTGGCCCATCTAGAGTTTTGAGTGCGGCAAATACAGATTACAACAGATTACAAAGTGGCCCCACAAAGGGGGCGCCCGTAACGGAGCCTAACTAGGCTCCATGGGCATCATACACCATGCCAGACTCATCAATATAATCATCATAGTCAGACGAAAACGTATCAATTTGGTAACCAACCAGACCTAGCTCCTCTAGTGTCTCCCTAGTTGCATAAGGTAGAAGGTCTGATGCTTCAAAGCGCCTATAGTCTAGGCATTCTGATACAAAGGCAGCAACCTTCCTGGGGTTCTGGTTCATGAAAGCACTGACCTTCCCAGAGGACCGCATAGACCGAGCAGCCCGGGACACTCCTCCAAAATTTGAGAACAATGCTTCCTCATACTTCAACCGAATGTGGTGATATGTGGGGCATTCAAACAGGACATGATACTCATCCTCCATAACTGAGCCCAAAGTACACTTCTGACAGACCCTCTCAGATCTCGGCAACCGAGCGGGGGCCGGCACCCACCTTTCAGTTTCCACTCTTAAATGATGTGCACCAGTCCTAAACCGTATCAACTGCTTAATTTGAGAAAAAGGGATCTCACCAGAATGCTTAATGTAGTTGGGCAAATACTAGGTAGGTAGGAGCTAATCATGCAGGCCTTCTGCCCATCTCTGCATGGTACAGTTAGATGTGCCAGCGAGTATACAGACCAAATCCTGCGTGCTATGGTTGTGCGTCGGGCTGCTAGGGTGACCAGCACCTGCAGGTGTGGGGAAGCAGCATGCTAGCAAAGTAGATATAGATATTGGAATAGATTCTCAGCATTTTGCTTCCTCAACATAGAGAGAACTACGCAGACAAGACCCTTCTTAGCAGAAGAACTTCGACTCCTGCGGATTGTCGTATTAAGATTGGGCTAATTATGCAGGCATTCTGCTGTCCTCCATGTGGCACAGCCACCTGGCCAGCGAGAAGGCAGACCTGGTCTCTGCACGGTTGCTCGTCGAGCGGCTAGGGTGACCACCTGCGGGTGGTATGGTGAGCAGTATGCTTGATAGTGGCCCCTGGCTTTGGGAGCCAAGGCAACCACATGTTTTTGCAGCACAGACGTCGCACACACACATGTTGTTGATGTCTTACCAATCACCAAATGGCCCTGTCAATGCACATACTCGCCGGTGGGGGCAGCGCCACCCACAAGGAGCCATTTTAGGCTCCAACGGCATACTCAAGTTCCTGTCCAAATTCAAACAATGGCTGTCACCAGCCCATAGTTACATAGTTACATCTACGCTCGCTCCACCATGAGCGGCGTACAGTTAAGGAAGTAGGCTTACTACAGTGAGGGCACCCGCCTCCTGAACACGACCAATATAACACCAGCCCACCCTGAATCCCTTGCTAGCCAATGTATGTCATGTCTTACCGTGCTCAATAACAAGGGGCTGTTCTTTGCCTCTGGTGAGGGGTTGCCACTCCTGTGGATATAGTCCTGCTCCTCTATGTTAAAGGGGCTGAGAGGGGAGGGAGAAAGAGAGAACTACGCAGAGAAGGGGGGAAATCCCTTCTTGCATATATTAAGGAAGTGGGCTCTTACCTCATATAGATAGGGGCTTAGTGGCTCTTACATATGCTGAAAGACTCCAAATAGGCAAGGTGCATGACTTTGTGGCTAGGAGCCCCTCAGGCACTACCTAGTATTTGCCGGTCAGGGTGCTACTTCGAGCCAACATGCTGTTAAGCAGCTGTTGACTATCTTGATTGCAATCATCGTCTTGGAAGGGGATGGGATGCCCGTAAGGAGCCAACCTACGCTGCCATGTCTCTCTGACTCTTGGCAACATTGGCGAACCGTTGGCACGCGTGCGGTGTCACAGCTCCATGGGCAAGAGTACTCCCTTGAGAGATGGTCTCAGCAGTGTCATGTCTTGGTTAAAAAGGAATTTTACACTTACATATGACCCTGCGATCTAAGAGCTGAAAGGGCAGAGCTGCAGATGAGGGAACATGAGCAGTCCAGGGTAGCGCATTCCAAAGTGCCCCCTGATGCTACAGCTCCCTCTCGGACGGTTCCCTCATCCCCCTCGCATCTAATGTTCTGAAGCAGCAGGAACTGGGTACTGCTGAGAGAGCAGAGCGGCTAGCTGTGGGGAATGGTGGTCCTTGCTTGCTTCTAAGGTCATTATTTAGTCGGTGCTTCCTGCTGTATGGTGACAGGAACTTGATTCCCTTCACTGCATACCTAGCAGGAAACTCCTACTATATGATGGGTACGGTAGCTGTACCACAGCGGTTTGATACGATAAGGTCACGCACAGGTAGTGGGTATTCTTTAAGGTTCTCTGATAGCAACAGGGCTGGTGGATGGGTGCAAGGGACTACCGGGGAAGAGCCGGCCAGGTTGGTGCGATTGTGAGCCTGCTGCTGCTAAGAGACAATGTACTATGAAGCGTGTTGCACTGCTGTTTCACATCTGCAATGTGTACAATCGGCCACCGATACAGATATTTTCACTTTACCATGGCTACGTACACCAAGTGGCTGTGGTGCGAGCGAGGTCCCAAAGCTGTGTTCGAGCCTCATTCTTTTTGCATGAGCGAGGGGATTGGTTTCGGGTCTGTCTACTTGCTGGCACATCTAACTGTGTCATACGGACGCCGGCAGAATTCCTGCGTGATTAGCTCCAATCTACCTTCTCAACTGGCTCAAGAACAAAGCCTGCTGGAGCTTCAGTTCCATCATCTGCAGTGCCCTCACCTATCAAGGCTGTCGGGGAGGGGGCTGTCTCCTCGCTGGCACGTGTGGCTGTGACATATGGAGGTCGGCAGAATGCCTGCATAGAGAGAGAGAGAACTACGCAGAGAAGGGGGGAAATCCCTTCTTGCATATGTTAAGGGAGTGGACCCTCACCTAATACATATAGATAGGCCCACTACCATTCGGAGCCCAGAACACATAAGTGGGTGGGTAAATTACCCACCCGCCTATGTTATCTGGGTGGATGGGTGTGTCGCCAGAACTGCGGGTCGAGGTGACGTTCCTTATGTAGTGTAAATAGTTTAGTAGTGTAAATCCAGTGAAGATTGGTGATGGCCATAACATGGAGGCGGTTGAGCAGGCGGGGGAGTGCTTGTTTTCTGACACCAAGGCATCGCAAATGAGAGGTGGTAGAAGATTATATTGTGCCAGCCACTCCGAGTAATAACGGTATATAGGTGACGCGAGCGTGAGGAGCCGCTTGTTGGATAGCATCAGCGAGTGGGCGATGTTGCGAGATTCCTTTGGTGGACTGGTTTTGGGGGTCCGTGTCACGGCAGTACTTGAGCTCGAGGATGATGTACTCTGGAGTAGGGCGGTTGGGAAGCTTTGGGGGGATAAAGAGGAAAATGTCTGGCCGAGAGTGGTTTGTGAGCACTGAGCAGACATGTGGAGGGATGCGGGGGGGGAGGACATTAGCTGGGATGCGATGTGGGACGTTTGGGGGCAAACCATCATGTTCACAGTGCTGCTGATTACCAATGTCCATCATGACAACGAAACCACTTTTGCGACCGCGGAGAATGGCTTTGACAATTTGGCGTGCAGCTTGGTCGTGGCGGTACGTGTACATGCCAGTAATGCCTGCATACTCCAATACAGCTACTAAGCAGCAAAAGCTGGGTATGAAAAAGGGTAGCAGTGGGAGCCAAGGGTGGTCAATGCTTGTAAGAGCTAGGTTATCGTTTTTGTCAATGCTTCGTACTAGTTGTACCACAGCACGTTGATTGGGATAGTGTTGTGCACTATGCGAAGGCAGTGCTTCGCACTACTGGTGCCACATTGCAATAGGCGGCACTGCATGTGGTTGGGGTAGAGCCCAGAGTTGGTTAGGACTTTTGGTGCCAATGGGTGAAGTACAACGATAAAACCGGGAGTATGGGGATTGATGGTAGGAGCTCTGGGATATACCTGTATTGAGTGAGTGTGTGTTTGCCTGCGAAGGACCTGAGGTGCATTCGACACATTGCACAGTGTCATTCCTCAGGCCAGCAACATGGGCGTACCTACACTTTGACCCGATCATACCGCGAACGGCATGACCCTCCAAAAACCCGCCCACATCGGAATTCGAACTGGCAACCTAGTACGGCAGACAGACGGTCCAACTTGGGTCTGGCATTTATGTCCCAGCAAAGATAGACACTGAGGAAGGGCAGTGCATAGGGATCCAATCAACAGCACCCACAAGGCACAATACCCCATACCGGGCAGAATTGGTGAGTGGGTATCCTAGGTGCCCTGCAGCAAGGATACCCAAGCATTATGACAGACAGTGTCAATTCAGTGCATGCAATTCGAGCTGTTATGTACTACCCAGCTCAGGTCCGGTATCACCGACACAAACATTTGCTTGAATTAATAAAAACAGCAATCATGACATTGGAGGGAGAGGTGCAGCTGATCAAGGTCCGGGGGCATGCAGGCATCCCCGGCAATGAATTTGCAGACGACATTGCTACAGCTGTGGCAACTACGGGGCGGGCAGACATGGATATGTCTCACGTTGAAAGTAACCACAGGCCGTACCAAGCATGGCCTATGCAGAAGGTTTGGGAGGAGGATGAAAACAGCGCCACTGGCCTGAGAGAGAGATGGCAGCAAGTGGAAAACCTAGAAGATGCACTCACCAACAGAGTGCAAGAAAAGGAGCTGAGACTTGGGACAGCCAAGACAGATACAATTTACTATCAAGCCATGAAAAGAACGCTGCCAGACATGGCCAGGCCATACATTGACAGTTGGACGACCATTGCAGGGGTGACAGAAGGAATGAAAAACACAAGGATAAAATAAATGACAGGCCAACTTCCCACGGCAAAAAACCTCAAGAGGTACAAGAAAAGGAAGAGTGACACATGCCCCTGCTGCAACAAGCATGCAGATAGTGGACACCATGCAGTCGCGTGGTGCCCCGGAATCATGCCCATGGTGCAAGACAAGCACAACACAGCAGTGCGCATCATCACCAAGGCTATCGCGAGTGGCGACCGCGGGGCTGATAGCATTGTTTATAACGACGGTGGCAAAGCTGCCAAATGGGCGCGTTCAGGAGCAGCGCACGTGCACAAGACAGTCGGTAACATCCCGGCCGATCTGCTATCCAAAGCACAGCTGAAAGCAGCCGGCTCTCGGCCCGACATTGTCCTATATCGACGCAAGTCGGTTAGACGGACCCCAGAGGGTCAATGGATGACATCTCAGGCTCAAATTACGCTTATTGAGGTCAAGTACACAAGGGACACTGACCCCAGCAGGACACACCAAGATCCATATCAACAGCATGAGAATTTATATCAGATACTGCGACAAAGGCACCCCTCAGCCATTATAGAAAGGAAGCCCAAAATTTTGGGAGTTGCAAGAGCAGTATATGCAGAAGCTACGGTGAGGCAGTTGGAGTCCCTTGGAGTGAAAGGGAACCTGTTACGAAGCTGCATACACAAATTGCAAAGGCATGCCATTCAAAGTCTCCATGAGATCTGGAAAGCACGACAGGAGCGTATCAGGAAGAAGCAGGTCAATCCGTCTAGTCAAAACAGGGCCCCGGTGGAGGGGCATTTCAATCTGGGTGGGGGGGTGAGCCTTGGGTGGGGGGTTGGGGGGGACGAGAGGGATCAGGGCGGGGGAGCTAGGAGGGCACAGAAGCGTGGAGAAGGGTAGGGCAGGCGAGGCCACCCCTTCTGGGAGCCGAGGATATGGTGTAGGAACTGAAAAGTGAGGTGGATGGGCTGGAGGTTGTGATTTGAAGAGCCATGACATAGTGGTTGTGTTCAGGAGGCGGGTGCCCTCACTGTAGTAAGCCTACTTCCTTAACTGTACGCCGCTCATGGTGGAGCGAGCGTCGGTAGATGTAACAATGTAACAACCTAGCGGATAGCAATGGAGAGTGCTAAACCACTACGCCAAGGCGCCAGGGCCCAGAGTGGACGTTGCGTAGCATGTAGTGCTCCTGTAACCTTTCTTACGAATTGAGGCCTCCACAAGATGATATTTGCTTAGGGACTCATACAGGTGCCTTACAGATGTCAAAAAGGCCAGATTTGCTAGTTACATGGGTTATTGGCTGGCCCTTTAGGGCTAGACAATAGCGGTAATATCAAATTATTGCAGGGATTTCCCCCCTTCTCTGCGTAGTTCTCTCTCTCTCTCAGGGAGTTCGGCGGCCAACGCTTCTTCGACTTCCACGACGGTTCTTCGAACGCGCAGACTCGGCCGGTGCTTTGAGCGCTCAGGAGACGTCGTGTCTTGCTCAGGAGCCTCTCACTAAGGCATAGTCCAGTTCCGCCTGATGCGTTGTACGGCCTGTCGAAAAATGCGCTTCAAAGACGGACCCTGCGCGCCTGCAACGAAGATGTTCGGCTCTGGTTGGCCCTTCAGAAGTAGAAAGCCATTCAGATGAAGCAGGTGCAGCCTCCTCGTAGCATCGACTGCAGTAATGGTAGACCTTACGCGTGTGAGAAGGCTATGGGACAACGAGCTGCGTCAAAGGCGGTCCAGGTCCTTGTCAGTAATGACTGGCCCAGAGAGCATGACGGGAGGTACGTCCGCGATGTATTCTGAAGTCGAATACTCATTTGCGAAAAGGGTGCCATTGTGCGAACCTGGCAAGTGCGTCGGGCTGTGCATAGGCTATTCTGTACAGTGCCCCGGGCTTTGTCAGGTGCCCAGTCCAGTACTCCGGTGCCCAGTCCAGTACTCCGAAAGCTTGTCTCCGTGACGGTGGCAACAAAGCCAAGTGCCAGCTGCCCATGCAATGTACCACAGTTTGTTGGCCGTTCATACAGAACGCGACACAGCATTGCAAGGATGTAGCCAGGTGCTGCTTGCTGGTATTGTACATGCTCACGGACAGACGCCTTGCTCGAGCTCGTTTCCGCGACAGCTGGCTGAGTTGTATGAGGCACATCTAGAAACATGACCTACACATACAGTCCTCGCTGTAGGTACCAAGCGTTCCTTCTTGCAAGCACGCTACTCGACACCATCGACCATCGACGATCCTTCCTGCACTAGGTACACGGCATGATGCCAAAAGATGGAGCCATCCTACTTTGATACGCAGGACTACTATTCACCATCCCCAATACTCTGTGGCCCCTCCATCGCGCTAGCACTGCTGTCATAGCAAGAGTGAGCAGGAGTGTTCATGCATGTGCTTGCAGCAGCGAAGCCGGTTGTGCCCTCGCCCCTGGATTGTTCTGCATTGCATGCTTGGAACAGCTCTCAATGTACAAATCTTCATCAGAAGCCCGTCCTGCCCCACCTCTGTCCTTTCACTGCAGCAATGGAGTGCGATTTGCTAGTTGGCAGCAGCAGTCCAAACAAACAAACAAACAAACATTAGGGGATCGAAGAGCTAAGGCTAGCATCATATCAATTGTGTATATCGTTTCTGATCCCATCCCAAGTCATTTCGTCTCACGTGCATCGGCAGTAATAGCACCAGTTCCCTGGTGGCCCATAAATTCTACTTAGGGCCAGCCGACAAGGTGCGGTAGCAATTATTGGAGTCTAATGCCTCTGCTGGGTCGCAGGGGGCTTGGTCAAGACCCATGCAGTACCTAGCATCCTCCGCTCACGGTTGGCACTCTAGCCAACATGCTGTAGGAAGTCTGTTCCCCATACAGAACAAGCGATTCTGTAGGTACATTATAGCAATGGACTTTCTAACACCAAGATAATTATGAACATCTGACAGGGCACAGCTTCTTGTCAAGCTCATGGTCCCCTGTCTACAGTTCCCCCGCACTACTAAGCAGCAGCGGGAACTGGGAACGAATAGAGTATAGCACTGCTGGGCAAGGGTGGTCAAAAGCTCCTTTGGTCAAAAGCTTGAAGGAGCTAGGTCATCTCCATCCCTAGATAGTGCTGCCTGCTTCCAGGAAGCAACATGGATGTTGGGCTGGTGGTGGATGACATAACATAACATAACAAACATTTAAGGTGTGGCAACCGCCAAGGGCTGCTAGGTCGAATGGATGAATGCAGGCTGCTGGAGCAACGGTGGCAGGTTGATTGAGGAGCAGGATTGGGAATATCCCATCTGCGAAGCGTAGGTGCAGAACTTCACGCATCCCATGTCAGGTCGAGTATGGCCATTCATCACCTCTAAATCACCTCTTAAATGTATTCTCGTTCAAGAGATCAGATAGCAGCCCCCTGCTGGCCCCATTCAAAGCCTAATGGTAGTAGGAAGCATGGCACAATGCCTAAACCAAAATTTCAAACCCATTGGCCTACCACTACCTTATAACCAATGTCCTGCTTTTAAACTCGCCCTCACCACACTGCTTTGGGTAGTCTAATGCCAATCAGCTGTAATCACAAGCACTAATTACACAGCTGACTTCATGAAGTTAATGATCTCTGCTGGGCACGACCTTGGGTTCCTTTGTATGACACTTGATTACTGCCATTTCATGATTCCTTGGCCTGGGGATATCAAACACCTCACCCCATTCACAATCCTTATCATCGTAGCAAATGGCCAGGCCAACCCGGCATTCAAACTCCTCCAACTTGACCCATCATAAGTAATCACTCCACGACTCCTTGGATCATATCCTCCAGCCATGTAAGCGCTGGAGCTGCCAGTATAGATAAGCCCAGTGGTCTGATCGGTTGTGATTGTACGGGCAAAGGGATCGGAACGCATTAGGGTCCACGTAGTGCCGCTGCTGCTGGAGGAACGATAGAACCCTTTGCCAAAGACTGCGGCCCATAGGCGACCGTCTTTGGAAGCTGCACGTGAGTGACAAAATGAAAAGACCTGAAAGTATCAGATTTCAGGGTTGCAAAGGTAAGAGGGTCCCAGGGCTAGGGTCTTGCGGTGACAACGAGGTTGTGCAGCCGTAATGGTTGATAAAGTATTTGGAGGTTGCGTTTTCAACTGTGGGGGAAAAGAGGGCGGAGGGAGTTGCAGCGGGGAAGAGGAGTGGAGAGAAAAGGAGAAAGAGGGGACTAGGGGTGAGGCAAGGGACTGGGATGGAGGTAGCGATGAGGGTTGAAGTGCCCTTGGGGGACAGTTCAGATTGGGTACTAATAAGATATCAAGGTCCGAAGGTTGGCTGGCACTTAACTATGGTACTATTTGCCGGCACCATCCTGCCCCAGGCTACTGTACAAACGTAAAAATCACTATGTGTTGGGGTCAAGCAATCCTGCTGCAATCCCACTGCTGTCCCTACTACCCCCTTCCCGCTGCGGCTGCGTCCCTCATTCTAAGTGCCCCTACTCTGCCCCCCTTCCCTCTGCCGCCGCTACTGCCGCTCGCTCCCCGCTGCTGGCCCCGACTCCGTTGCCCCTGCTGCTGCTGCTCCAGTTCCCACTGCCGCTGCTGCCCGCACTCCCGTTCCCGTTCCCACTGCCGCTGCTGCCCCTGTTCCCACTGCTGCTGCTGGACCATGAAAACCCCCCTGCACCGCCTCTGCACACTCTATGTTTAGCATACCAGTATGTTAACCGCAGTCCAAACCCTACCTGTCAAGTCCATGATGCCCACATAACCCCAGTCACGTGGGGTTTTATCTGGGGTCCATCCAGTCGTAGGTAACCCAGCCAACTTAGTCCAAGTACCTGCAATGCAAACATGGATGAATCAGGTTTACTGAGATATGGAACAGTAGAGCCCCATTTACTTGTTGTAAAAGATGTTACCCTTGACAGCTGCAAAACATGTTGCTGCAGGAGCCTAACCAGCTAGGGTATAAGGGTTAGGGTTTAGGGTTTAGCTTTAGGTTTTAGGAGCTAAACCCTAAACCCTGAACCCTTGACACCTACAGTATCCGTTGCTGAAGGAGGGTAACCAGCTAACCATCAGTACTACTTGCCACTGGGTGCTCTGGAATATTCTTCTGCAAGCGCAAAATCGTTCACTGCTATGCTTATATGTGTAAATGTTGCTACTCTGTGCACCGGGCATAATTAAACAGTAGTGTCCTGCGCATGCACTCTCCTGACTTGCTCTGCCAGTTTTCCAAACCTCTATGGAATGTAGAAGCAGGGCATGTATAACTGTGTCTTCTGATTTAATGAGTGAAGCATTGTTGCCCACCATGGCAACTCAGTGATGGTGTCTCACGTAGAAGGAGGAGGAGGAGGAGGAGGAGGAGGAGGAGGATGCCGGGGTGGTTGGATAACTGGAAAAAGGTACAATTTCATCTACAGTCCCAGCCCTCATAAGTTATGGGAGAGGCAACTAGGGCCAGGAGACCATTGGGTCTGCTTCATATGCAACTGGTAGCTGTGAACCCCTCTTATCTTGTGTAGCATAACAAACACACCTCTCTGTCAGAGCACTAAGGGTTTTCTGGGGTCCTACAACATTATCATGATCATAATCACAATCAGCACGCTGGCTATTTGGGGGAAGGGGGAGGGCGGGGAGGGAGGCTGAAAGACCCGATCCTAAAACTCTGAAACTAAGCTCCAAGCCCCCTTCCCACCCTTTTTTTTGAATCTTTTTGGTGTGACAGGGGCATAATGAAACCCTTCCCTGCGAGAGGATGGGGTCCGAAACTAAAAATCCCTGCCCCATGCCCCCCCTTTGTATAGGATTTGCAATCTCTTATCCAGTTATCAATTACCAATTACCTGCATTGCCTGTTGTTGACTTCCACAGACCCCCACCACCTCCAGCATATGCTGTCTTATTAATGACTGATGTGATCAAGCAGGATGGGCAATCAAACACTCTGCTCCAGCTGCTGCCATCATTGATGCTCCGGTAGACTGCACCATTAGTGATAAGGAACAGCTTGCGTGCTGTGCTGCTGCTGCTGGGGTCTAAGCTGAGACCCTGAAGCCAGGCACAGAGATAGGGAGAGGGGGGGGGAGGGGGTATTGAGTGTGGGGCATGCAGCCAAAACCCTATGGAGCATGCAGCCAAAACCCTGTGGAGCATGCAGCCAACACCCTATGGAGCATGCAGCCAAAACCCTATGGATCATGCAGCCAAAACCCTGTGGAGCATGCAGCCAAAACCCTTGTGGAGCATGCAGCCAACACCCTATGGAGCATGCAGCCAAAACCCTATGGAGCATGCAGCCAAAACCCTATGGATCATGCAGCCAAAACCCTATGGAGCATGCAGCCAAAACTCTAAGGACCATGCAGCTAGAACCCCATAGAATATGCAGCCAAAACCCTACGGAGCATGCAGCTAAAACCCTTATGGAGGATGCATCCAAAACCCTGTGGAGCATCCAGTGCTGCTGCTGGTGGGGTTTAAACTGAGACCCTGTCTCCAGGCACAGAGATAGGGAGAAAGGAGAGCTGGGGTTTTGGGAATGGAGAGCATGCACCCAAAACTTGATACTCACAAGCTACGAGTTCAAGACAAGGACCCAACCTCAAACACAGCTGCGAAGAGGACATGCAAGTTTTTTCCACGTGTACCAGGCATTTCTACAAAACCCTACCTGAACCTGAAGTGCCCCGGACTTGCCTGATACCCCAATCTGCAATCTGCACATGAATTTGTGGAGCAGCACCACCACTTTGGTCCATTTGCACCACCTAAACCTTCCCCTCCCCTACCCGCCCACCCAATCCCCAACTTAATGTGTTTGCGTCCAAACCCTACCATGGCCCCAAACCCTTACCTGAGGTTTGTAGATTATTGCTGAAGGCGCAAACGTCACTTTGGTCCGACTCTTAAACCACCATAAGGCCTACAACCCTGATACTTGACTCAAAACCCAACCTGCACCCTGCGCACAGGTTGCGTAGGAACCTGGTACAACCCTAACCTGAACATAAGCCGGTCCCATATGTCCACCTCACCTCCTGTCACATCCCACTCTTCCTGAACACCCCACTGTACCTATCTCAACCCTCTGACGGCCTCAAACCTTTACCTGAAGTTTGAAACATGTCACTGGCAGCCCAAATGCTGCTTGAAGTAGCCCGTTTGGTCCGATTTTGAAGTCACCCTAAGATGTATACGCTTGATACCTACTAAAACGCCAACCTGCACCCTGCAGGTAGCTGATCCAGTAGAACCCTAACCTCAACATTGGTCACCCACCATATGCCCCCTCAATTCCTGTCATATCCCACTCTTCCGTTAAACCCTAATGCATCTATCTCAACCCTACCACGGCCCCAAACCCCTACCTGCAGTCTGTACATTGTCACTGGCAGCCCAGAAGTCACTCTGCTCCAAGTGGTCCCTTTGTTGCTGCTTTTCACCAGGTACATAGGCTCTGCTATATTTCCCCCTAGCTGTGCCCACACTACTGCTGCTCTGGTGGGGTCAGGCATTACAGTCAATGTATTGCCTCCAACAGCAGTTGACCAACCACCTAAAGGCAGCAAATAGCAAACAAACAAACAAAATTGAAGCTGCAGCTGCACACAAAACACTTAACTTGGTGCAACTAAACACACACGGGAGGGCGGGAAGGAGGGGGGGCAGGAACCCTGCAAGAACTGCTAGAAGCTTTTTGAATGATATAGGGTTGCTGCTAGTACAACCCAATTGCAATAGGACCTAGCTGTGCCCAAGGTAGTGCTGCTTGTAGGGGGTAAGGCAGTCCATGTATTGCCTCCACCTCTATCTACTTTTAAGAGCAGTACAACAACCACGGAGATGCACCAAACACCTATGAAGAAAGGATCTGCAGCATAAAAGCAAGGCCAAATTTGAGGTTTAGGGCATAGGGCTGACCATAAGCCCTAATCCCTAGATTTCAGCCAGAAAGAAAGGCCAAGTACTTGGGCAGAGTGAATCAGATCATCATACAGTTGCATAGGCACATGTTGGCATCACTTTTGATTGCATGCTGAACGGACAACCCACATTCGTTCCACTTTGCTGTTTCCTCGCTGTTTTTGTGATGGCTTGAGGTGCAGGCCCTGTGGTGCTTTTTGCCATGTCATGAAATGCAATAATGATAAAATCATACAGTTGCTGCTGCAGCCCCTTGGTCCTAGCGGTGCCCAAAATACTGCTACTTTTGGGGGTGAGGCAGCACAATCAGGGCTGTTTGGGAACTAGTCGCCATGCTATTGGCCCTCTGCTTGGATGAGGCAGACCACTTGACGCATTGCCTCCACCAGAACTACATTACCAACCCAAATGCAGGAAGCTGAGGTGTGGTTGTTATGCCAGCAAAAAAAACTTTATTAGTATATTGGAATGCTGGAACACGTTGAAATGTTGTAGTGTTTTGACAGTTATCTTCGTAGACCCTGTCTATGGTAATGCTTCTGCTACTACTGCTGCTGCTGTTGCTGCTAATGGCGCTGCTTTCACTTTGCAATACATAGACGGCTTGTAACAACAGCCTTTATTCCATTCATCCAAACTATTCATGGCTCTATCCAGACAGAAGCAGCAGCAGCCACAAATTCCTCACACAGGGACAGCAGCAGTCATGTATTATAGCTCCCACTTTTAACTCACCGGAGTACCTTGCGTCATTCAAGCTGATCCAAGAGCTTCCACTATCATCAGATCGCCATAATCCCATATCGTAATACCCAGCATAGATAATCCTTGAACTTGCGGGGCTGGGCGCAACAATGGCTGGCACCACATTATCTATTCCTCTAGACCTCCAGCCCAACCCTATCGCTACTTGATTTGAAACGACCACAGTCCAGCTGATTCCCCCATTAGAACTGGCATATACAAATTGTGAGTCTGCCCAAAGCACTGTGCTGGGTCTGTTTGGGTCCATTCCGAAGGTTTGCAAGTCACCTTGGAACCCAGAACCCAATCCCCAGGTTGAGTAAGCACGAGACCAAGCTGGGGTGAGTTTGGACTCAGGCATGGTTCCTGACCAAGATGTGCCAGCGTTCACACTTTCCCAGAGCATGGTCTCTCCTTCCCAAGAACCGCTGTCTGAGTGCTGTATGGGGACCTCCAATAAGCGGAGGTGCTGGGGTGCTGCGGTGTTTACTAAGATCACACCGGTGCGCCCTGAAACCTGCTGCCAATTTCCTCCCGCATCTGCCGAGGCATACAAGAACCCGTTGTTTTGGTTTCGGTATGTCGTAAGCCACATGCCATTGAGGTTTTGAGGGTTTGTGCCATACGCTATGTCCATGATGTCCCCCAGTTCAGCAGCGATCTGCCAGAAAGTTACGCCACCATTTAGAGAAAACCAGGCCTGGGCAGGGCCAGTAGCAAATCTGCCTTTTCCCGATAGCACTACAACTGCATCTGCATCCACAGGATGGGCCCGTAACCCCACCACGCGAAGGTTGATGGGTAAGTTCTGCGAAACCAGCTGCCAGCTCTCCCCTCCGTTATTGGATCTTAGCAGAGCAGGGTTCAGGGCATTGTATTGAGGGTGCCTGGCTGCGTAGATAACGTTTGGGTCCGCCGAGACGACCAGAGCGGATATGTATCCGTCCGGGAAGCTCTTACGAATGCCGCTGCCGTCCTCTCGCGCGACGAAGATCCCGCTGTCTGTACCGATGATAAGCTTCCCTGCTGGGTGGGCTGAGAGAGCTGCGATGTGCGTGGCTGTGAGGTTGTTCGCTGCTCCCAATGCCTGCCATGAAGCTCCGCTGTTCTTGCTGATATACACGCCACTGAGGTCACTGCCGACTGCCCAGTAACCTGTGGGCTTGGTGACTATGGGGGAGTTGAAAGCACCACCTCCACCAGGGTTGGTGGGCACCCATTGAGGTACTAGGGCAGCTGCTGCGGTCTCTTGCTGGCCAACGTCTTCAGCGACAGAGTCAGCATAGGGATCGGTATCAGCTAGTACGAACGGCCATAGCATGCAGGGAGCCAATATCAGAACACACAGGCACCACAGCAAGCCTGGCATCTTTGCGTGCTATCGAATTAATAAACTCATCAGACCAATGCAGCAGCGTCATTTGTCTAGGTGCCCGCTCATATAAATGGGAGAGACATAATCTGTGAGCATCTGCAAGTTGCAAGACCGTCACGGGACTGTTGCGGTACGGGCGTACTGCTTGTAGCGCCCCTACCTCCGTCAAGATCCCTTGCTTATGAGGCTCAGGCGAAGGCTACTCACAAGCTTATACTCATAGGATCGCTACTGTTGGCTACTGTTAAGCTATCACAGGCTACTGCACAGTAAGTCTCCGGTTTGCGGTAACCATCGCGGTAACCTACTAGTAGCCGTCCTCGCTGCCCATCGGTGTCGATCCGGTACCATTGCACCACCTTGACCTCAGAGAAGCTGTGGATGTTGCGCACGCTACCGCCGATGCTGCCCACCAGCCATACCTTCTAGCATTGGGGGCCACGCAGATCTCTACCATGCTCATGTGGCCTGCGCGTCGTTGCATAATGTGCCCTGTGCGCTGTTGCATGGCGCGCTCTTCAAGGGCACCGTGCGAATCAGCAGCAATGCCGCCATACAGCGCGTCATTGCCAACAGAATAGAGGCGAAACCAAAAGGTCGAGGTAGTATAATGATGCCGCTGGTAGCCAGGAGACTCAAGGCCAAGCTGAATGCTGAGATCGAGGCCAAGCTCTCGCATGAGAAAGCAGCGTCCTGGCAGCTTAATCTAGACCTAGCTAATACACGTTACAGGATCGGCACCAGGACTGCAATGTTTATGCAAACGCGAGGCAAACTGCACTGTACACATTGTCAGAGGCAAACTGCACCGACTGTGAGAGCGAGGCCTAATTGGTGAGGCAATCAGTTTATTATAGTTCCCATGTCGCTGCAACTATCATTCCTGCCTATGCACAATTCTGCTGCGTTCCTCTCCTGCAGCAGCTCCACATATTACTAGTACTGCTGTCAATGGCTGTAGGCAAGATCAGGGCAGGTTGCCTGAGGTCAGGCTGGTGCGTCCATGGCCTACTAACCTGCACCTTCTAGCCTGTAACGCAGAGGACGCTGAGGAAGCTGAACCCTAAACCCTAAGACATAACCTGCCCCTTCTTGCCTGTGACGCAGGAAGCTGAGGAAGCTGAACCCTAAACCCTAAACTCTAAAACCTGACCTGCCCCTTCTTGCCTGTCAGTGACGCACACAAAGCTGAGGAAGCTGAGCCCTAAACTCTGACATTCCCCTTCTTGCCTGTGATGCAGAGGAAGCTGAACCCTAAACCCCAAACCTGATCTTCCCCTTGTCGCCTGTAGAGCAGAAGAAGCTGAACCCTAAAATTTTGAGTGAGTGGACGCCGGGCGTTAGCCCTGCGTAGTTTTAAGAAAGAGGCAGTGCTAGCACGGGTGGTGCGTTCCCCCCCTACCCTGTCCTCCCAATCCATCATAAAACAAGGCAATTGCGCGTATATGGAGCTAGTACCCGATGCCTGACCGTAAAATTGATATACCAAACCATTTTCACCTGTGACGCAAAGGACACTGAGGCCGGGGTTGGCTTTTGCCAGCTGACGCAGTGGAGGGAAGCCGGAAGGCCAACTGGCAGGCCATCCTGGAAAACCTGGACAACAAGGAGCTGCATGTGCTTTTGTTCCACCACACTGTTTTGGTAACAGCTTCAGGTGCGGGGCCAATGTCACCTTTTGCTATGGCCTATTATAAAATGAAATGATAATGCAAATGCAGGGTTGCATGCCTGGCCAGCCCAGCGCCAGCGAGGTGGCTGACCAGGTGGGTGTCACTTGGGTGTCAAGCTCACAGGCAAGCCACTTTCCCCCTTCCAGATAGCCATCAGCCACCTCAGCTGTATGTGCCTGGAATTTTGGGCCTTGAAAAATCTCTTTGTCCTTTTCAGGCCATTGTGTGTTGTTGTCATGCCTTCAAATGCTGCATATCTGTTCAATTCTGCTGTTCCGCCTCACTGTTTTTGTTACGACTTGACATAAGGCACTTTTTGCTATCGCATATCATGAAATGTAATAAGAACACATGCTGCATGGCTTGTTTGTTGGAGGTGGCGGTTGCAAGTAGGACTTATGCAGTGTCACTAGTTAGTAGGGTTCTCAACAGACAGCAGATGGACATGTTAGAGTGTGTTGCTGATGCTATTAACATTGCGATCAACCTCCAGCGCAACAGCGGCATGGGGGACAGCAGCCTGTAAGATCACTTAGGCAGCTCTGAGGGTGAGACCAGGGTTTAGAGTTTAGAGTTTAGGTCAACCCTACACCCTAAGTGGGCAGTCATATGCATGCAGTCATAGGCGGTTTAACGTTTCGGTTATGTTTCTGTAGCCAATCCGAACATTTCTGTCAATTACCCTTCTTTTTATAATTATCTGATACTATGTCTTCTGCAGATTAAGCTAAGACTTTCTACTCTGCGTTTGCAGACGCCAGGGCTATGCCCTTTGAACCAGTGCTACAAATCTGCTGGCAAGGTTTAGGGGTGCACTAAACATTAAACTCTAAGATGCCATGCAGTCATATCGGCTTCCTTTGCCTCGCTCCAAGGATGTGTAAGGCTTGTTTGGAGTAATGGGGCAGAGTGCCTTTCGTGCACGCGCTGGAATCTGGGAGAGGTCCCAGAATATGCCATCTGTGCCGGGCAGCTGCGCAGCTTTGGAAACGCCTTGAGGCTCGTGTTGGCTCCGTTATGATTTTCTTTCTGGTAACTTTCAGACTTTGGCTGAGCTTGTATCAATGAGGAGAAGTCTGATGGTCAGCAGGCTCATAAAGGACGCATTGGTGCGTTGGTGCATTGTTCAAGCCACAACCTTTGGTGGCTAAGTGGGGTGCTGCTTGCCTGCACTGTACCTCAGCCAGCAGCCAATGTGCCTTTGGCAGCAGCAGGAACCTAGTTTAGGGTTTAAAATCCTAAACCCTTGAAAGCTTAAAGTATTGCCTGTACCGTGTCTCATCCAGCAGCAAAATGAGTTCATGTGGCAGCAGCAGGAACCTAGTTTAGGACTTGGTCAGTGTAGACTGAAGATTGATTTCTGGGATCTGAATAAGGGAAAAAATAGTACCGAGGTACACGTGTAAGTACGTTGGAGCTAGTTATGGAGCATTCTACGGCCAATATCCATGTAACACGCACAACCCGACTGTGCCAGACCGATTCCTGCATGCAGCTAGGGTTCCATGTCGAAGGCGCTAGCGTGACCAGCACCTGCTGGTGTGGTCAGAATCAACATGCTAGCGATATAGACATGCCAACAGCTACATACGTGCAGTGTGCTGTCAGGACTCGATCGCTGCTCTAGAATTTAAAGTAAGCGTTATCTTGGGCGGTACCATCCAAATGCCTACGTGTATGAGCATATAGGATCGAAGCTCTATGCGCATGTACAGAGTGCTGGTGATGCATACTATTCCCACATGTACTACTAGTACTGCAGCCACCTGGGCAAGTTTACATAGATAGCCACAAGGTTCAGGCTATATGAACCACAAAGGACCCTTGTACTTTAAATACGATAAGGACATGCTCCTGCTGCTCCCCAAAGACACACATCGTCAAAAGTGCTTGAGGTAAGTGCCAGGAGACGCAGTAAATCTGCTCTTAAAACTTCCTTGCTTCTTGCTAGACAATATCCATCAACCAAACAGCCAAAAGAGCACCAACCCTGAAGTATCAATGCTTAAGAAAACAGCCAAATAGCAGCTCGTCCAGTTGCTCAGCATGACCTGCAGCCTGGAAGCCACATGCCCGCATCAGCATCGTGCATCGTACAAACTTTACATGAAACTATACACACAGATGCAGGGAAGAACATGACATGATACAAGCAAGGAACCGCCGTAGTTGTACAAGTACAGGCAGATGTAGGGCGCCATGTGGAACAGATAAGAAATACAACTGCAAGTGCCTTCAATCCAGCACTCACAGTCACCGCTTCCATGGTATGTAGCTAGAGGTGATCTGTCAAAAACCATAGTGCATAGCTGCAGTGTTATCCCCTTAAGTAAGAGCACCTCCTTTCATTGACACAGCAAAGGGCAACCACCACATACAGCCCTTCTCGGGTAGCTCTCTATAGTACATCCCCATGTCTCAATCTCTCTTTTCCCCATGGCTGTCTTGTCACGCTTTCTCCTTTTCCCTCTCTTCCCACTCTATTTTCTGGTAGCACTGTAGGCCCGCTGCAGGAATGCTCAAGGCCAAATCATGCAGCATATCCACCCCCCAGTACCACCAGAGAGATAGAGCTACGCCAGAAGGGCTTGGATTGCCCTTCCGCGTGGGGTTGAGGGAATGGCCGTTCTGTACAAGTACATTCGAACCCCTACCATTAAGATGAAGGAGTGGGTGGGCTTCCGCCCATAGTACCACCACATGTTCGGCCTTCATTCAAAGTTAGTTGGTGCCTCCTTCCATATATACATCCCCCTTCCCACACACCTGGCACTACTCCCCAACCCCAACTCAGTACGAGCAGACCTGGAACCCCAATTATGTTTCCACCGGTGTGTTTGGTCGTTTTGACCTAGCTGCCATGGTGTGCAGCCACATCTTACATTGATGTTTGCTTGTTTGTATCCAGCCTGGCGGCCCCCCCCTCCTGGCCCCACACACCCCGACCCACTATTCCCTGCCCCAGCTCAGTATGTACCACCACACCTTGAGTCACACTACCTACATGTCTGGCCCATGGCCCCCTACTGCGCCCCTCCCCCCACCACCACCACTACCCTCTACGCCCAAGCTCAGTACCAGCACACCTTGGACTCTCAATGAAGCATCATACATGCATCAGTGCCATATGTACATACTAGCCGAAAACAACCAGTATCCTGTTCCACCTCGCTGTTCTTTGTGACAGCTTGAGGTGCAGGGCCTACGCCATAGTGGCACTTTCTGCTATGGTACATCATGAACTGTAATAATTATAATAAAGAGTAGCCAAAGGATGAGCTAGTCAGAGGTGTCAGGCCAGGCATAAAATATTAGCAGCGCAAGGGGCTTCATCCAAGTTGCACTCCCTTGCCCGAAGGTAGTAGCAGTCAAGTAGCAGGTGCTTAATGCTCAGAGAGTAGGCCGTATATGCTTAAAGAAGAAAGCTCACTTGGATTTCTGCGAACTGCGGTGCTCCTTCCACGGACTGCAGTGCCACTTGCTCTTGCAACATTAGTTAGTACCTCCTTGAAGCAGAATTGCTCCCTACTTGCTCTTGCAGTAGTTAGCTCCTTGCAGGATTCAAATTTCAGCCTCCATCTTTGCACAAATCAGCCTTCCCTCTAAGCTTCGGCATGGACTCAGTCAGACGGCCGTGATTGAACCTCTATGCTGCAGCGTTACCCTTGGCAGGATCTTTACCGACGTCCATGGCCATGGTAAGGTCGGCATGACTGGGGCTGATGGCCATGGCGCGCTCCCCATGCTTGGATACATCCAGACCCAGGTATTCCTCCTCATCTGGAACAAAGAGAAGAAAAACAGTGAAGCAAAAAGAAAGGAAAGGTAATGAGCTGTGATCCACTTTGCAGTCAAAGTGAGTACAATTGTACATCGTTAGATAGGTCTAGATTTGGGGTGGTGGTTGGAACCTGCGTTGTTCGCTGCACCCTGCTTTTCTTGCCTTTAGCACTGCACGACAGACCCTGCTATTCTCGTCCGCACTCTCCCCTGCTTTGATTGCCTGGACCAACGGCTGCAGATAGATATGTCGGTGGTGTTCAGTTCAATTACTGGTACCTCATAGTAGTATTGTGAAGGCTAGGTATAAGGTTAAATCTCAGATCTGTCATAGCGGCCATTGCCCACACTGCCTGTGGCAGTGAGAAATGGCACTTAATCATCATACTATGGCAACCGACACATTTTACATGAGTAACGACAGCTGATAAGAACTGTTTGACCAAATGGGCATGCCGTCATCATCATTAATGTGTGTGCATTAACTGCCATCTCACGCTCTTGCTGAATGAGCTAAACCCCTCCACCCATCCAAAACCCCACACCCTAAGCCCTAGACCTCACCTGTGCACCTCAGCTCCACAAGGAAGTTTGTGGCATACAAGCACAGCAGCGTCGCCACAACAAAGAACACAGCCAGAGCAACCACAGCCAACACCGCCTTGCCTAGGCGCATGGGGTCGCCGTAGAAGGCGCCATCACCTCCGTACGGGTTAACTTGGACAGTGGAGAAGAGCGACGTCAGTATGCATCCCGTCATGCCGCCCACGCCATGCAGTGCGAAGACGTTCAAGGTGTCGTCAGCAAACTTGTGGCCGTACTTGTCCATCAGGAGTTGGCCGGTGTTGCAAATGATGGCTGTGATCATGCCGATGATACAAGCGGCGCCAAGGGTCACATAACCTGCATGGGACATAGAGCATGAATATTAAAAGGCAGGCCTTCGTTCTACTGGATGACATGAAGGAGTGATGGTGTGTTTTTGATAGGCTGCATGCATGCTTCATCAGGAGTTGGCCGGTCTAAAAAATGGCAGTGATAATGCCGATGACACAAGCAGCACCAAAAGTGGCGTAACCTGCATGGGCCATACATTGTGAATACCAAAAAAGGCAGACCCTCGTTCTAATCAGTGGCGTGAAGGATGTGGTGTTTTCTTTGATAGGCTGCATGCATGATTCATCAGCAGTTGGCTACCCTCAAAAATGATTGATGGCCGCAGTAACCATGCCGACAAGACATAAGTGTGGTGTATGGCAGGTGGTGTCCATGAGTTACTTTGGATCATATATGCCTGTCTGCAGTGTGATACAATGCCACATCCACGGCTCTGGTATGGGCAAGTCTTCTTTGAAGAGTCTATGTGCTTCCAAGAGACTCTAATTGCAAGGAACACCGCTAACTAGACCCCCACTGCTTAGCTCTCAAGACGAGCACCAGTTTTGATCCTCACCGGTCCCATCAAGCCTCCCACACAAGCAGCAGCAGCCTTTCAACTATACCTCCTGGAAAAACCGCCTCTTCTAGGAAGAGCCCCTGAAACTCCCATAACACCTCATTAGACCCCACAAGCCGAAGCCGCTAAAATTCAAAAGCCGTACACTCACCAGCACCGGGTGTGATCCCCACCAGTCCCGCTAGTGCCCCCACACAAGCAGCAGTAACTCTCTGTATAAACCCCCTGGAAACACCACACCGCGCAGTCTAAGAAGAACCCCTGAAACACCCATGATACCTGAACCCCTAAAGGTTCCCTAAACATAAAACAAATCCTACACCTCACTAAACCCTAATCCTCAACACCCTAAACCCTAAGCTGCTGTCGCACTACACTCACCAGCACCGGGTGTGATTCCCACCAGTCCCGCCAGTGCCCCCACACAAGCAGCTGTTGCCTTCCACTTCAGCCCTCTGATCTGGTCCATGAGCAGCCAGGCCACCATGGCAGTGGCAGCAGAAGCATTGGTGGTCTGGAAGGCTTGGACGGCAAGGGCGTTGGCGGCTAGGGCACTGCCGGCGTTGAACTGCAGGAAGCAAGGCACAGGGGCTCTTTGTTATCATAAGGATTTGTGATGTGCCACTCTTTTGTTTGTGTTATGGCAGGGGGGAAGCCCTCAAGGGTTTAGAGTTACTATGTTGCACTCCAAAGGGACATATGGTGCATTCAAGGAAAGTAAGGGCAGGCTCAGTTTCGTCCCTAATCCCTACATGTATGGCATTTCCTGCGGCTTGTCTTTTGGGAAGGATATCTTTACAGGCGAAAGACCTTAGGCAAGAAGGCCCCGAGAGTGCGCCTCCAGTTTACCCAGACGCAAAAGAGCAGTACGCACACCTCATGGGTAGTTTACATCAAACTGCACTGTCCCATATTCTCCTTGAATCACGTTGACCACTCTCCCAGCTAAAGCCTACTTTATAGCACATATACATTATGGCAGCCCATTCAAGACAGCAGTGCCCAGCAGTACCCCTGTGTTGACCTGTTGAGTACCCTGAACCTTAAACACAAACCCTAACCTCTTTTCTAAGCCCCTGACCACTTACAGCAAATCAGCCCATCCACAGGATAGCAGTACCTAGCACTACCTTGTCCCCAGTGACCTGTTGATCACCCCAAACCCTAAACCCTAACATATGTCAAGACCCCCTGGGCAGGTACCCCAAACAACCAATCCACAGAACAGCAGTATCCAGCACTACCTACCTCTTGACGCGTTCCGCACCCTAAACCCTGACATATTTTGACCTGCTGGGGCAGCGCTGGGGCAGTTACCCCCAAACAGCCCATCCACAGAATAGCAGTACCCAGCACTATATACCTTTTGACCATTCAGCACCCTAAACCCTACCTCTTCTGACCCGCTGGGCAGTTGCCCAAAACCCCATCCCGGGATAGCAGTACCTAGCACTGACTACCCCTCTCTTGACCCATTAAGGACCCTAAGCCCTAGCCCCTAACATATTCTAAACCCGCTGGGCACTTACCCCAAACCAGCCCATTCCCGGGATAGCAGTACCTAGCACTACCCCTCTCTTGACCCATTAAGGACCCTAAGCCCTAAGCCTTAAACCCTAACTATTTTCAACCGCTGAGCACTTACCCCAAACCAGCCCATCCACAGGATAGCAGTACCTAGCACTACCCTTTACTTGACCCATTAAGGACCCCAAGCCCTACGCCTTAAACCCTAAATCCGTTTGAACCCCTGAGCACTTACCCCAAACCAGCCCACCCACAGGATAGCAGTACCCAGCACTACCAGTGTGACATTGGCTGGTTCATGGACTTCACCCAGCAGAGAGTTGCTCCTTCGACTATGAGATGGGCCTAAGAACCAAGCAGCAGCTACTGCAGCCCACCCGGTAGCCATGTGAACCACTGTACCACCTGAGCAGGAAATAGAGAGCAGCAGCAGCATTAGCAGCTAAGAAGGGGGATGACATGTATTTTGGTACCAAACGCTGTGCCGCTAATTAGAGAAAACACAGCAGCAGCAGCAGCAGCAGCAGCAATACTCAGCAGCACAAGACCCAAGCAGCAGCTGCTGCAGCCCAGCCGGTAGCCATGAGCACCACAGCGCCCCCTGATCAGTAAAACACATAACATCAACTAAGCAGGGGGCTGATCTATGGTTTGATATTAAATGCAATGCCACTAATTAGAGAAAACACATCAGCAGCAGCAGGAGCAGCAGCAACTAAGCAGGGGGTTGACGTATGGTTTGATACCATACGCTGTGCCACTAATTAGAGGAAACACATCAGCAGCATAAAACAAAGGAGCTGCTAGTGCAACCCAGCCGATAACCGTGTGCACTACAGTGCCCCCTGGGCAGAAAAACACAGAAGCAGCCACACCAGCAGCGTCAGCAGGCTAAGCAAGTGGCGGATTCATGGTTCAGTATCAAATACTACTGTGCTACCTGAGCAGAGAAAACGAAACAGCAGAAGCAGTGACTAGTAGGGGGCTGATATATGGTTCAATACTGAACATGACTCTGCCACTTGAGCGCAAATAACAGAGGAGCAGCAGCAGCAGGCTCAGCAAGGGGCTGACAAATGGTTTGATAGCAAATACTACTGTGCTGCCTGATCCCAACCGGTACCACCTGAGCAAAGAGGCTACTCAGAGAAAAGGGGAAATGCCTTCTTGGATACGTTAAGGGAGTGGGCCCTTACCTAACATAGATAGGCCCACTACCATTCGAAGCCAGAACACATAGGTGGGTCGGTAAACTATATAAGCAGAAATAGCACAGCAACAGCAGCAGGCTAAGAAGGGGCTGACAAATGAAGTGATATATACCAACACTGGCCACTAAATCAGAGAAAACATGCATTTGAGGAAACACACCTTAAAACCCTGCAAAGTGTGGGACAACATTTGTTGGAGGTCTATGCACACCTTAAACCCCTAGGTGATAAAAGCTAAACCCAAGCTAAACCCAAAACTTTAAACCCCCCCAGGTAGTCTTACCTGCGAAGTCCAGGACCCCATTTGTGCGCAGCAGCCCTGCAGGATGCCACACCATGTGAGCAACGGGGCAGTACACTATCAAGTGCCATATGCTCACAAACACCAGCAGGGCATTGAAGTTCACCCTAAATAGAGGCAGCAGGAAGGCAGAAGCAACAGCTTTAAGGATCTGTGTTTGAAAACTGGGTGAAAATGCATGACAGTGAATGCAGGCGGGTCCCCTGTGCTGGGATAATGTTGCAACAGGGCATTGGAGTTCACCATTACCTTGTTCCTTGGAGCTTCAATTGGAATATCTTCATGCACATGTACTGCTGTTGTTTATTTCTGGATACAAAGTAAAATGGCTTGAAAATTAAACAAACTAGGATCACTGAGCAGTACAGATTACAAGCCCATTGGATATGGCTGCCGCTCACTGCCGCAGAGCTTCCCTGTGGCTGCCTTGCCCCCCACCCTCTCTGCAGCTCAACCGTACTGCAGGCTATTTAGCATACCGCCATTGTTGAGCATTTTCAGTGTATTACAGCGTCTTGCATGGCATGTGGTTCTGCTTACACTGAAGATGGCAGGGAAAGCACCTGTCAGAACCATACCTAGCCCGCAGTCCACCTTGCTGTTCTTGCAACAGGATGAGGTGCAGGGCAAATGGCATTTTTGCTATGGCATATCATAGAAAGTGATACTTACCAGCAGCGGAATGCAAGGAGCCAGCCACCAGAGCAGAATAAAGGGGGGAACTGACAGCAGCAGGGAGGGATACCCAACAAAAGCCCGCAAGAGCAGCACCAACAGCAGCAGCAAGGACCGACCAGAAGCAGCAGCAGGGACAGCAGAAGTTTCATAAACATAACAAGCAGCAGCACCATCGGCAGTAGTAGCACCAACAGCAGCAGTAGCATTAACACCAACAGCAGCAGCAGCAGCACCAACAGCAGCTACTGCTGAGCAGTAGCACCAACACCAACACCAACAGCAGCAGCAGCACCAACAGCAGCAGTATCAGCAGCACCAACACCAATTGCAACAGCAGCAGCACCAACAGCAGCAGCAGCATCAACAGCAGCAGTGTCAGCAATAGCATGAACACCAACCGCAGCAGCAGCAGCACCAACCGCAGCAGTAGCAGCACCACCCAGCAGAACCAACAGTAGCAGCAGTACCAGTAGCAACGGCACGAGTACCAGCAGCAGCAGCAGCACCAGCCCGCAGCAAAAAGGCAGGATCAGGGAGGGATATATTTTACATACCGGTATACGTCTGAGGACCTGATTTCAACTGTGGAGGGTAACCTGAGACCAGCTTGACTGGCCACAGGCAACACCGCTACCAACCTAAAAATATGGAAATGTTATGCATGTTACATGGCCGTTGTGGAAGTCTTTGGACTAGTGACCCTTAGCTTGTGTGAACGCTTACCACAACCTGTTTATGGCCAGAGTGTGGGCCCACGGGTGGGAAGAGACAGAGGAGGGGAGAAGGAGAGGAGCCAGGGAGGACGGGAGGACCGGGGAAAGGGTGGGGGGGTGGGGGGGGGAGAATGAGAGGAGGGGAGGGAGGGGAGAAGGGGGGAAGAGGGGAGGCTGAGCGGAGGGGAGCAGGGGAGCAGGTGGGAGAGTGTAGGAGAGTGGGTTTTACAGGCAGAGTAAGAAGAAAAGCAGGGCCGTGACCACCTAAACCTAGACCCTGAAGCTGCTACCCTTACCTGTCAGCAATGCCTCCCACAATGAGAGCTGGAGTGATGACAGCGAAGACCAGCTGGAAGTTTGCGTATAGAGCAAGAGGGATGGTGGGGGCAAAGTTAGGGTTTGGGGCTGCCCCCACATTCTTCCAGAGGCCATATGTGGCAGGGTTACCCAGGATGCCCCCGCCCACGTCGTCTCCATATGACAGAGAGAACCTAGAAAGGAATTGAACTGGGTCAGTACAATACTCAGATCATTACTAACTTATTATACATGTCACATGTCACATCTACGCTCGCTCCACCGTTAGAACAGATAGTGACATTACCATGAGCTGCGGACAATTGAGGAAGTAGGAGTACCCACCTAGATGACAGGTGAGTTCTGCCAGCACCCGCTTCCAAGGCTGTCTCTGCCCCTGATACTGTACCAGGACCAAGCCAACCATTTCCAGCCAATGCTGCTCATACTTGATAAACTTGAAACTATGTGCAGAATAGTTTATGGTCTGGCGGAATGCTTTGGTGCAATCAGCAGAGATTGAGATGCTAAGTTCTTTGATGAATCACCACCAGCCTGTAAGTTGATTAGTTTGTGTCAAGTGAGAGCGGACCAAAGTGTTTATCCGCAGATGCTGAAATGTGCCTGTTTGAAATGAAACTGATGAGCATGTAACTACATGCCTAGCTCCATACATGGTGCAAACTTTGACATGTGATGTGCCATACGGCATGTTCCAAACATCAGTTCATGGTATAGATTTAGTTTGTAAGATTTGGCTACGGGCTGGATTTTGAGCTGGAGTGAACGCGAGGCTGGTGTCTAGCGGTTAGCGTCGGTTGAAAGGCACAGAAGGTGAGCTACAGGACTGTTGGCTACGGTCGGCAGGGTCTTTGGGGCATTATGCATTACTCAACACATCGGTTCTTGGTAACATCCCCATAGCAGGAGTCAAGCACAGCTAGTTCCTTAGGGCCCCGTATAAAGCTGTGACAGACAAAGGCCTGTATGTTCTTATATTAATAATTCATTTCATGATATGCCAAGCACAAAGTGCCATAGCATAGCTTAAACAGATCCAGTGACTGGAGTACCAGCGTGGTCAAGGGCACTGCGATGCTGTGGCTTCTGGGTTTTAACATCAGTGAAAAAGACAGCAAATACCAAGCAGCATGCAAGATGGTGGGCATTTATACCGCCTTTTCATTAAAACTACGCAGGGCTAACGCCCGGCGTGCACTCACTCACTGGGCATTTAGCTGTGCAGAAAATGCAGCAGCATGCATGCATGGGCGTGTGAGTGACCATATCATAGTTACAGGAGATGATGCATCGCCCACGGGGCGCAGAGGTACAAACAAATCCGAGGACTCACCCAATGAAGAACCATAGAAATGGGATCAGGCCTGCAGGGACAATGTGAGAAGACAAATAGCCAGGTAAGGGCGGGTTTCTCTTTGCCGAGCAAACGAGCCGCGCGCTGCATCCACGCTATTCTTATCCTGCTTACCAAGGCAGACGCAGCACTGCATGATCGTAGACACCACATTCTTGTGGTGGATCAAGCCTCCATAGAAAAACGCCAGGCTGCAAAACACGAAGCCATCCCCTGCTGTTTATCGAATACTGGGAAGGCACAAGCTGGCTGGTCCAACACGACCACGGCATAGTGAAACCCACCCTGGGGTCATTAGTAATACGATCGCTGTGCAAAGGGCAACGAACCCTGTGTCACCAGCGTTAATCTGGCTGAGGGCCTCTTCGTTCCCCAACTCCATGACTGGGCCGATCGGTGGCCATACTGCCATAGCAATACATACTGCCAGAAGCGCTAGTAGCACTCCCGCAGCTATGCCCCTGTCGCAGCAAGAGTTGTTTAGGTTAAGAAGACCCATCGTCAGGCTGGTTAGAGGTGGGGTATGTTGCCGAATGAGCAGATGCGTTTGCTCTGCCACCAGTGACAGATGCTGGAGCAGCACAATAATAACTCTGCAAAGTGCTAGACAGCTCTATCAAGGGTCCCCGATGACTCTGCGGGTCAACAGTATAGGTTTGAGGGTTAACGTGATCGTACTGCCCCACGTGCGGCCTCCCACGTGTAATGGCAGTTGTGCTAGCCCGCCTTGAACCAGTCTCGTAAACCAAGGGATTCGCAGGCCAGATGCCCAATATAACAGCTACCTTTGCTATCCAACCATACCACTGATCCTTTATCATTACTTTGTCTTCGGCTCATTGCGACGACTTGTTTAGACATGGCCAGTCTAGGACTCCGCTGCTTTGTCCCTCGGGTGCAAGTGTCTCGCCCCTCAACAGTATGTCACGCACAAAGCGTTGCCCCTCGCTGTCCCTTTGCCAACTTCGACATTTCTCCGCCATCTGCCAAAGCGAAGCCCTCACCTCTTGATAAGACAGAATCCCCCAACATGGTGGGAGCAAACTTCTGGCTTGCTGCTGGTAAACCAGGGCAGGATGTTCCTGGGAAGCTTGTATCAGGAATCCACCGACTGTATGAGGTGCGCCCAGTCCTCCTTATTGTCTGTTCTGGTGCATGGCTTGCAGGGCATCTGTGTTAGACGGGGGATAAGATCACATAATCTCGCAGCCACGCTAGCTATTTCTTAGAGTTATGGCATGAGGATTACACGACAACGAACATGCCCAAGTATGAGCGCCTGCTACCTGATCCATGACAATCCCACCAGTCCACCACGTGAGACAACTACCGGTACTACGCAACTGACATTGCTCGACGTTTTCTTCCTCCCCGTTTGCAGCAAGGGCATTTTCTCCTTGAGGATCCCGACCGGCTGGCGTACGAGCTCGCGTTGAAGGAGGAGGCCTTTGCCACCAAGAAGGACGTTGTCTTAGCTGCAGAAGAGCGCTCACTGCCCGCACAACAGGTGTGGCATATTACTCTACCAAACCACAACCTATGTGTGCTGGAAGATTCCCGCAGTCGCGTGCACAGTGCTAGAGACAGAACTGGTTGGGATTGTACTGGCCCCACGCATGCAGTTGCAAGCATATCGAATTTGCCATGTGAGCAGCCCTGCTTTCTAAGGGATTTTGGTCAGAACAGAGAGTGAATTGCATGCACGAATCGAGCTTCACTCAGAGCCAACCTTACCTTGCTCTGTCCTGTATCCTGGCAACCAATGGTTAGGACAAGAAGTCGTGACATTTAGCAACTACGGTACTGCCTTGTTCACTACTTCCTGCATGGCACTCCCAACCTTTAATGTTGGACATACCAGCGGCAGATCACTTAGGTATGGTTCAAAGTGCTCATAGCTATGTGCAGCTTTGAGTCATGCTTGCGCTAAGTTCTTCAGGACCACTGTGCTCGGCCTGTCCCTAGCAGCCGTGTTAACCTGCTAAAATCTTGCTTTGACCCAAGTATAATCAATACGACTGCCATGGGTAGTTAGCTATGCTTTGACACATTCGTATCCTTCTGCCTGCCCTCAGGAGTGCCTGGAGCTGTTCCTTGAGGTCCTGCCAGCTTATCACCCCAACATGTACAGCGTGGAAGGAGAGGGGGCTGAACGCACTGTGACCATCACTTTCCCAGAGGGGCCAAAGAAAGTGTATGCACTAGCAGACTTTGAAGCATGTCCCTTGGAGCTCTGTGGCCGCCTGGTACAGGTAAGTTAGCCATTGTGCCTGAACCCTAGACCTTAACCCTAAAACCTAAGTTAAACCCAGAACTAATGCTGGCTTTAAGCATGTCCCTTGGAGCTCTGCGGCTGCCTGGTCCAGGTAAGTTAGTGATGGCGCCTAAACCCTAGACTCTAACCCTGAACCCTAACTAACCCTTAACCCCAAATAATGATGGCGTTGCAGCATGCTCCTTGGAGCTCTGTGGCCGCCTGGTACAGGTCAGTTAGTGATGGCGCCTAAACCCTAGACCTTAACCCTGAACCCGAAGTAACCCTTAACCCCAAATAGTGATGGCGTTGAAGCATGTCCCTTGGAGCTATCTGGCCGCCTGGCCCAGGTAAGTGGTGATGCTTAAACCCTAAGCCCAAACCCTAAAGGCTGAATTCTAAAAAAATCATGCCCCTTGGAGCTCTGTGGCCGCCTGGTCCAGGTAAGTTGGCTCCATAGGCATCCCTAGCTACTAAGCTGCTGCAGCCTTCACACCCTACTCATAAGCACAATAACCCATTACTATGACCCATTACTATGACCCGTTACTATGTTTCATGATATGCCATAGCAGAGAGCGCCATAGGCCCCATACCTCAAGCCGTCACAAAGACAGCACGATGGAACAGAATACGGGTAATAATAGTACACAATGGTCCATACTGATGGGATTTGTGAAAGAACAAGCTTCTTTTAATTACATCTTTTAATGTAACCGGCCAAGCATCAAGACATCTGAACCCTCTGCTGGTGTTCAATGCTTCTCCAATGGGTTTTAGGGTTTAGTGTCATGGCCCTAAACCCTAACCCCACAAACTAATCCTAAAAACTAAACCCTGCTGGTGTTTTGCTGCTTCTCCACTACTACAGGACAACTTGCTTTGCCAGTTAACACATCACGTATCTTTATCTGGGGTTTAGGGTATAGGGATTCCTTCTCTTTTCCTTTATGGCCCGCCCTTCTTTTCCTTGCCCTGCTTTTCTCTAACACAGGAGGACTTTGCTTTGTTGCGCATCTCTGACGAGCCTGGCCCCAGCCCCAAGGAGTCCAAGCATGTGATGACAGCTGCATGTGTGGTGTTTTCATTCCACGGCCTAAAGGAGAAGCTGGGCACCACCACACTTAGCATACATGCACCAGTGCCAGGATTTGAAGAGCAGCTGGAGAAACTGCTCAACAGAACCTTCACAGCTCTGCAGGTACGGAGCAGGGGGAGGGGGGTTGAGTGAGGGGGGGGGGGCACTGGGGGATTTTCTGGGGTGTCCCTTCATCTTTTGGAGTGGTGGGTAGTGCATGCGGCAAGGGGTTAGCCTCACCCTAAATTGCATCCTGGCCTATACCCTAGCATCCTGTCATGCGTGCTTCTGACAGACTATGGACGTTCCTGTAGTTTGAGTCTGAGAGTGGTGTCGGGTTTTAGACTTTCTGGTGGCAGGTTTTGACCTAGTATTTAGGGTTTAGGGTCCACTTACTGCTGGTTGGAGTTTGTGGGGGTATAGCAGCAGCTTTGCTACTCTTCCCCAAAAATATGCAAAACCCCGTGCACAAACAACAACCTGCAGTATGTCATTGTGCCTAGGAATAGCGTTTCACATCCATCCTATTTATGCATTTGCTTGCCAAGCTGGACGGTCCTTTCAGCGTCGTTTGGAGGATTGGAGTCAGAATTGCTTAATACTTACTGCTTTGCTTAAATGTCCTGCTCTACGTTGTCTGTGGTATTGGCAGTTGTAGCATGCAGGCAACTGGTTTTTTTCTTATCTTGCTTCGTGCCAGCCTGCTATCACATCTGTTGACTGCTTCACAGTGATCCCGCTGCTTTAAAACTTTGTATTCCTTACCTGTGCAGTGTTTTGTCTCACATATGTTGCTTTGATCACAGTTTAGAGACAGAAGGTTGAAACCGTGCATCATGCATTGATCTTTCAGAACAAAGGGCTGTGCAGTAATCTCTCTTTACACTTCTGTTCTGTATGTACCGCAGGTTGACAAGCCCATCTGGCGCAACAATTGGGCCGCAGCTTTCACCGGCGACATCATGGAACCAAGCTACAATGTCGGCGGCCCCAGCGCCCAGCTAGAATCTCTCGGCGGCAAGCGGCCCCCTGTGGAGGACCTATGGCTGAAGACCGAGTACCAAACCCTGCGCCGCCTCCCCAAGACCGGCGCCATTCTCTTCACCATCAGGACATATGTTCAACCCATGCCAGAGATTGGGGTTGAGGCTGCTAAAACTCTGCACAAGTCCCTGTCGGGTATGCGGCCGGAGCTGAGGGAATACAAGGGGGTGCCAGGGGAAGCTACGGAGCAGCTGTTGGTGATGCTGGAGGGGATGATGGCGGCTGCTGAGGCTCCAGAACCTGAGGCACAGCCTCAGCTCTTGCCTGTGCGGCGCTGAGTATCAGCACCGGCGAAAAAAGGTTGTGATGCTGTGTACGGCTTGGTGTGTGTACTATTCAACCTAATATTCTGCCTATTGAGAGTCCCAAGTAGCTTGAGGCGCAGCCTGAGTTCATGCCTGTACGCCGCTGATGATCTTACTATTGTTTTGGTCTGTGTTTGATGGTTCTGGCTGCCATTCAAGTACTGGACAGCTACAGGGCGCATTGAAACTCTGGTCTGAGGCCACGTCAGCTCCTAGCATCATTCTGTTCATTAAGGAATTTTACTGCTTTTCAGCTTTTCAGTACTTGGGGTGAAGGTGTCATGGTTGTGGGCATATTGCTCCCTACTGTGAATTCGGGCATCATCATAACGCAGAGGGTTTCAGGGTTTAGGGCATGTGTGTGCGGGTAGTGTTTGCCATTGTCAGCTTGGCTGCCAAAAACTGCGGTGCTGCTGATGTCAGTTCGTCCCGTGTGCCAGGCAGGGGTGGGCCTGATCTATGGGGTCTGCATGTACAAATAATTCGAAAAAGGCAGATGTGTGATTCATGGAGCGTTTTACTGTGGGGTCCTGCCAGTGTCTCTGTCAGTGCATTTCTGTCTTTGTCAGTGGAATTCCTCCGTCTGCTGTCAGTGCGCCTCTTCCAGTACTGTTGTTGCTGTCTAGAACCATCCACGGTCTAATATTTGTGTTCCATGGTGTACATACACTTTCGGTGTCCTGTCCGTCGAGCGTGTTTATGCTTTATGTACTCTGTCTGCGCACTACAGTACACTTGTGGCATGGGAGCATGACTACTATTTGAACAGACAAAGGCCTCAATTGGAAAGTCCCTTGACGTTCCTGCTTGTATATGGTACAACTTGCTTACTGTGGCCTTAGAGAGTACGATCGAGTGGTTAGGGAGGGCATGCTGGGCGGCTGCTAGCAGCACTCTGAAAGGGCTGCCAACGTACATGGGTGATGTGTACCATATGTGTAGGTCACATGTGCAGGGACTCGAGAGTTCTTCAGGTATTGCGTACTGACAAGGTTTTGGGGGCTGGCAGAGTATCTTACTGGGGGCTGGCTGGTATCTTACTCTTGTGCTTTCAGAGCTGCAGAGACTGATGTATAACTGTACCGCTGATGAAGTATGTATTGAGGTCATTTGGGTCTGCCTACTCGCTGGTCATTTGGCTGGCCATATGGAGGACAGCAGAACGCCTGCATATTTAGCTCCAACATAATTGATCTCCTTCCTACCTGCAGCTGTGCAAATGTGTTATTTGCACGCATCAGGTTGCTTTTATTGACCTTTATGGTGCTGGCTTGTACGGCGGCCAGGGAGCCCCGCCTCAGAACTATGGGGTCCAAGACGTACGCGCGGAGGCCAATTTCTTATATGTATGTGGGATCCATGGCGGTACATGGTATTGTATGTATGTAAGATTTTAAAATGCCTAAAATTGTATGTACCGCGTACAACTGATTAGATTGGAGGCTGTGGCCTAGCCCCACTAACAGGCCACCGTACGCGCGCGGCCTGCAAGAGTTCTTTACGGCGGACCATAAATCCTGATGGATTCAGCTTTAGAGCATGCGCCCAGTTCATAATTAGGGATCGACAGTGGCAGGTGGATGAATACTGAATCCGGCGTAGGTCTGGTCACATCGCATCATCGGCATGCGTCTATCTGGTGCCCCAAGGCATAGGCTGGCACTCATCTGGATCTCAATCCGCCAAATGAAACACCTATACCACTCACAGGAGCGCAGCGGTCATGGTTTGAAAGTCGGTTACTTCGTTCAGTCGGTTAAGAAAAACAACGCATGCCAGATCATCAGAACACCAACGTTGGTTAACTAGCTTGTACTTCCCGTAGCCCAAGGAGAGGGCATCCCTCGGGGCCAGTGAAGGCTCATAGGGCCATGACCATTGAGTTAAGCCCTCAACCCAATCACTGGGTTTCCAGAAGAGAACGCCAAACTGCCATGCCTAACATCTAGTTCAACTAATCCAACCTTATCGGTCATCACTGCTGAAAACATCACCACCACTTTCGTCGTCAGCTAGAGCCATCTCCATCAAGATGAAAGAGCCACTCAGTATCTTCATCTCTGAAATTATGCATCTTCTGTGTTAACATGTAGGTCAGAAGTGGCCTCACATACAGTCCAAGGACCTGGGACACTTTCTGCTTGCTGAGGTTGAGCCTTCTTCTTCAAACAAAGCACCTACAGCAGCAGAAGAGGGCGGCCAGTGCTAATCATGAGGAGATGGTCTCCTCATGATTAGAATTGACCGCCCCGAAGGCAGCAAGGGTCGGCCCCTAGGAGTATCGGGGTCATAGGTCGCAACCTTCAGAGAATAGGCCTTCAGGTTGAGTCTCAGTTCACAACGAGGGAGCCAGAGCAGCAGACATGGCTCCAGCAAACGAGGAATGATGGGGTCAAGGTCCCAATGGGCCGGTGGGACCTTAAAAGGTTCCAGCTCAGCAAAGCATGCATTGAGAGAAACTTTAATGGGCCGGTGGGACCTTAAAAGGTTCCAGCTCAGCAAAGCATGCAATTAGAGAAACTTCAATGGGCCGGTGGGACCTTACAAGGTTCCAGCTCAGCACAAAAAGAAGTTCAGTCAACATTACTGCTGCCCGTGTGCTGCTGTTGTTCTGCTCATCATCCCTGAGGCTGTTTTGCTAAGACATAGAGACATAGAAACGCTGGAGGCAGACATACCATCTGCAATTGCTCGTACCTGTAGCTGTGCTCGAAGGTCCAACTGTCTGAAGATGCTTGTAATGGCTTGGGCTGACCCCAGCCTCACATACAGTTCATGGCCGTCTTAGCCATGTGGAACACATTCTGCTTGCGTTCTTCTCCAAGCAAAGCACCTACAGCAGCAGAGAAGGGCGGCCACTGCATATCATGGGCAGAAGGTCTCCTCATGATTAGCATTGACCGCCCCAAGGCCAGCAACGGAAAGTATATCAGTCAAAGTTGCTGCTACCCTTGCCCCTTGAGGTACCATGCAGCTCTCATATTACAAACCAAGCAGGACTAGCTGGCAGGACATGGAGCTTGTTTTTCAGCAGCCTCAGCACAAGCACAAGCCATCTAAGTCACCCTTTGGGTGTCATCCAGCAGCACTAGGTTGCATGGACGTGGTCCTACGCTCCACAGGATACGCGGACACGCACCACAGGGACCGCTCTTGTGCCGCCGGAGGCATTTTTACTCTTTGCAATATCCGGCCATTGCTATAGCTTCTTTATTTTTTGCCATTGCATTGCAGTGACTTTAAGCACCACATGCAGGGGGCACAATCTTTTTGAATTGTGAGAGGCTGCCTATGAACTCCATGTCCTACAGAATGCAGTAGTGCTGCTCAAGTTCTGCTGCTCATTTCTGAGGCTGATTTGGCTAGCTACTTCATAGAAATGCTTCAGGCAGAATATATATTGAACGCACCTGTAGCTGTGCTTGCAGGTCCATCTGTCTGAAGATGCCCAAAGTGGGTTGGGCTGAGTCCATGGTGGTCTAGCCAACGGGCTGGAACACATTCTGCTTCATGATGAGCTGTGAGCTTTCTTCTCCAAGCAAAGCACCTACAGCAGCAGAAAAGGGCGGCCAGTGCAGATCATGGGGAGCAGGTCTCCTCCTGATTAGCATTGACCACCCCAAGGGCAGCAAGGGATAGGGGATCAGTCAAAGTTGTGGAGACCCTTGCCCATGGAGGTATGCAGCTTGATATGGGCCAAAACCTTTTCAAGAACTAGCTGGCAAGACATGGAGCTTGTTTCTGAGCAACATCACCACACGCACAAGCCATCAGTCTCCCTTTAGGTGACATTCAGCAGCACTAGGTTGCATGGATGTGGTCCAATCCGGACAACGCACCACAGGTGTTGCTCTCTTGAGCCACCGGGGGCACTGTGATTCTTAGGAGTATCCGGCACTTGTTATAGCTTCTGACTTTTCAACAACGGCCCTGACATGGTGCATGGTTATGGCCAGCATAGTTGGGTGAGTACAACAGGCGGTTTTACAACCCCCTTGCAGCTAGCTGCCCATGGTGACAGGCGGTTTTACAACCCCCTTGCAGCTAGTTCCTTATGGTGACAGGCGGTTTTACAACCCCCTTGCAGCTAGTTCCTTTTGGTGACAGGCGGTTTTACAACCCCCTTGCAGCTAGTTGCCCATGGTGACAGGCGGTTTTACAACCCCCTTGCAGCTAGTTGCCCATGGTGACAGGCGGTTTAACAACCCCCTTGCAGCTAGTTGCCCATGGTGACAGGCGGTTTTACAACCCCCTTGCAGCTAGTTGCCCATGGTGACAGGCGGTTTTACAACCCCCTTGCAGCTAGTTGCCCATGGTGACAGGCGGTTTTACAACCCCCTTGCAGCTAGTTGCCCATGGTGACAGGCGGTTTTACAACCCCCTTGCAGCTAGTTGCCCATGGTGACAGGCGGTTTTACAACCCCCTTGCAGCTAGTCATGGCAACAAAGGAGCAACTGTGCAGGGATCCATACAGTCCCCATGCAAGGTTACCACACCCCACTTATCTGTCTGCATGGTGGATGATTGACGGCCACATGTGTCTCGAAGTCATCTGGAGTGCATCAAAGTACTGCATGAAAGCATGCACAATCCTTTGTCAGAGGAGCTTGATTACCCAATCTGCTTGGAAAGCTGTAAAGAGCCCATTACATCACAGTGAATTAAAAGCCCACATGCAGGAGACACAATCTCTTTGAGTTTTGAGAGGCTGCATATAAGCTCCATCTCATGCAGGAGGCAATAGCGTTGCTGCTGTTCTGCTGCTCATTACCTGGGCTGACTTAATTAGCTAGTTCGTTGAAAGGCTTTGCGCATGAATGCATCCTGCCACTCCTCGCACCTGTACTTGTGCCTGAACGTCTGAAGAGGTTCCTAGTGGCTTGAGAGGACTCTGTCTGAAGACGGGTTGGGCTGGCCCTTGCCACACATACGGACCATCGTGATTTTAGCCAAGGACCTGGAACACACTTTGCTTGCTGAGTTGTGAGCTTTCTCCTCCAAGCAAAGCGCCTACAGCAGCAGAGAAGGACGCCCAGTGCAGATCATGGGGAGAAGGTCTCCTCATGATTAGCATTGACCGCCCCATGGGCAGCAGGGGAAAAGAGATCAGTCATTGTTGCTGCTACCTTTGCTCATTGAGGTACTAGGCAGCTCTCATACAACCCAAGAAGGACTTGCTGGCAAGACATGGGAGCTTGTTTCTCAGCAGCCTCGCCACAAGCACAAGCCATCTAAGTCACCCTTCGGGTGTCATCCAGCAGCACTAGGTTGCATGGACGTGGTCCTATGCTCCTTCAAAGGATACGCAGGACACGCACCACAGGGACCGCTCTTGTGCCGCCGGAGGCATTTTAACTTTTTTAAATATCCGGCTCGCTTTTTTAGCCTTTTTTTGCCCAATGCATCGCAGTGACTTCAAGCACCACATGCACGGGGCACAATCTTTTTGTATTGTGAGAGGCTGCCTATAAGCTCCACGCCCTACAGCATGCAATGGCACTGCTCTTGTTCTGCTGCTCAAGACCGGGGCTGTTTTGGTTAGCTACTTCATGGATATGTTACAGGCATGCAGAACCATCCTAATTTGTTCCACTGCTTGCACCTTTAGCTGCACTTGAGGGTCCATCTGTCTATAGATGCTCCTGATGGGTTGGGCGGACTCTGTCTGAAGATGCTTGGAGAGGGTTGGGCTGACTCTGGTCTCACTTACCGGCCATTGTAGTCTCAGCCAAGGACCTGGGGCACACTTAGCCTGCTGAGCTCTAAGCGTTCTTCTCCAAGCAAAGCACCTACAGCAGCAGAAAAGGGCGGCCAGTGCAGATCATGGGGAGAAGGTCTCCTCATGATTAGCATTGACCGCCCCAAAGGCAGCAGGGGAAAGGAGCTCAGTTTCATTTGCTGCTATCCTTAATCATTACTCTGGTATGGGGCAAGAACTACTCAACAACTAGCTGCCAAAACATGGAGCTTGTTTCTCAGCAGCCTCACCACAAGCACAAGCCATCTAAGTCACCCTTCAGGTGTCATCCAGCAGCACTAGGTTGCATGGACAAGGTCCTACGCTCCACAGGATACGCGGACACGCACCACAGGGACCGCTCTTGTGCCGCCGGACGCATTTTTACTCTTTACAATACCCGGCCATTGTTATAGTTTCTTTGTTTCTGCCATTGCATCGCAGCGACTTTAAGCACCACATGCATTGGACCTAACTTTATACACTGTGAGAGGCTGCCTATAAGCTCCATGTCATACCGTGAACAATAGCGCTGCTGTTCTCTGTGCTCATCATCCAGGCTGATTTGGCTAGCTACGTACTTGAATTGGGTGCACATGTAGCTGTGCTTGAGGTCCATCAGTCTGAAGATGCTTGTAATGGGTTGGGCTGACTCTGGCCTCACATACAGTCCATGGTGACCATAGCCAAGGCCCTGAGACACATTCTGCTTCATGATGAGCTGTGAGCAAGCAAAGCACCTACAGCAGCAGAGAAAGGCGGCCAGTGCAGATCATGGGGAGAAGATCTCCTCATGATTAGCATTGACCGCCCCAAGGCAGCAGAAGAAAGAGATCAGTCAAAGTTCTGGAGACCCTTGCCCATGGAAGTATGCAGCTTTGGTAGGGCCCAAGACCTTCTCAAGAACTAGTAAGACATGGAGCTTGTTTCACAGCAGCCTCGCCACAAGCACAAGCCATCTAAGTCACCCTTCGGATGTCATCCAGCAGCACTAGGTTGCATGGACGTGGTCCTATGCTCCTTCACAGGATACGCAGGACACCCACCACAGGGACCGCTCTTGTGCCGCCGGACGCATTTTTACCCTTTTTCCAATAACCGGCCATTGTTATAGATATTTATTCTTTGCCATTGCATAGCAGTGACTTTAAGCACCACATGCAGGGGGCACAATCTTTTTGAATTGTGAGAGGCTGCATATAAGCTCCATGTCATACCATGAACAATAGCGCTGCTGTTCTCTGTGCTCATCATCCAGGCTGATTTGGCTAGCTACGTACTTGAATTGGGTGCACATGTAGCTGTGCTTGGGGTCCATCAGTCTGAAGATTGCTTGTAATGGGTTGGGCTGACTCTGGCCTCACATACAGTCCATGGTGACCATAGCCAAGGTCCTGAGACACATTCTGCTTCATGATGAGCTGTGAGCTTTCTTCTCCAAGCAAAGCACCTACAGCAGCAGAGAAAGGCGGCCAGTGCAGATCATGGGGAGAAGGCCTCCTCATGATTAGCATTGACCGCCCCAAGGCAGCAGAAGAAAGAGATCAGTCAAAGTTCTGGAGACCCTTGCCCATGGAAGTATGCAGCTCTGGTAGGTCCCAAGACCTTTTCAAGAACTAGTAAGACATGGAGCTTGTTTCACAGCAGCCTCGCCACAAGCACAAGCCATCTAAGTCACCCTTCGGGTGTCATCCAGCAGCACTAGGTTGCATGGACGTGGTCCTACGCTCCTTCACAGGATACGCAGGACACCCACCACAGGGACCGCTCTTGTGCCGCCGGACGCATTTTTACCCTTTTTTCAATAACCGGCCATTGTTATAGCTTCTTTATTCTTTGCCATTGCATAGCAGTGACTTTAAGCACCACATGCAGCGGGCACAATCTTTTTGAATTGTGAGAGGCTGCCTATAAGCTCCAGGTCATACATCATGCAAGTGAATAGCACTGCTCATGCTCTGCTGTTCCGCTGTCCAACCTCAAGACTGATTCGGCTAGCTACTTCAGAGAAATGCAACAGGCATGCAGATTTATCTTTTTGAGTTCTTCCACTGCGCGCACCTTTAGCTGCACGTGATGATCCATATGCCTAAAGATGCTCCTGATGGGTTGGACGGACTCTGTCTGAAGATGCTTGTAGAGAGTTGAACTGGCTCTGTCTTCACATCCTTGCTTCGGAAATTGGAGCTGGGGTAAAGCCGAAGTTTTCCCGTGCAACAGCTCCTGCAGTACAAAGCAGCCTACCAAGGGGGTATTAAGCATGGCGACGACTTCCAGATGGGCTTTTCAGAATGGCTTGCTCGCCTGTTCTACAATCCGGGACAATGTTCACCGACCCCACGGCTGCCATTGCGCAAAAGTAACCACTTCCTCTTCTTGCAGTCATTTGCCAAGGCCCTTTTGAGGTGTTTAAGCAAGCTTGACGCAACCATATCCCTTCACTGGGATGGTCAGGGGCCCGTGCTGACTGAAGCCACTTGATGTACCGAGGAGTGATAAGCAGGCTGGCTAAGAGTGCATCGAAAGGTGGGAACCTACTAAAGTATCGTGTATGACTTGCGAAGCCATCAATACTCCTTACTTCGCTGCCAAAGCCATATCAACAAGTAACTTTAGATGTGTAACCCATTGAACCCCGGGCACGGGGTCACTTGCAAACTTCATGATGCTTTCTTCTAAGGCTGTAGCCCTCACTTGAATGCACCTCTGAAACCTTCTGAGCTTTGTGAGGCTGCCAGAGTAGTCGTGCTACGTCTTACATACCCTGAGCTGTTTCTGGACAGCGTGTAGACCCATTTGGGCACCGGTCCACTGTTTGACGTTCAAACATCAGACAAAAGTCGTACAATTTAGTCGCATAAGAACGGGAGAATAAGCCCCTAGCAAACCGAGATAGCTTGTTTCGCCCCTGTGCAAAGCCTTGTTTCAAGCTTCCCCTAGAGGCAACCGGTCACGACCGCGCATCCCATCTAGTTGACAACACTAAAATCAGAGCCCATACCGATGGATGCCGCAGCCAACCATCCCAGATGAAGAGCATGCTATTAAACGGTACCTATCAGCACGCGAAGTGCCATGCAAGGCAGACCCGCCTATGACGAGGCAGGGGCCGTTGAGCTGCACGGCCCTCCAGTAAGGCCCTACGTTGTCAATGCTCGCCAACCTGGAGATGCAACATTAGAGGACGCTACTGCACTTTTGTGTCTGGCGGTCTTGTTGGGGGGTCCCGGACAGTACTGGGCAGTGCAGAAGCTCGTGGCGCAGCTACAGAAGAGCCTGGACAAGCGCTATGGTCCAGACACAGTATTGTTCGTCGTGTATGGGTCGCAGGTGGGTGTGCAAAGACATGCAGAGGAATTCTCAGATGCTGCTGTAGCGACCAGCTGCACTTGGGTTAGCTGAAGCATTTATAGGGGTAGAGTATAGCTTTGCTAAAGTTCTGCATATGCGCCTGCTGGTGCACACCCATCTGCTTCCGGTAGATAGATATGTGTGCAGCAGTACGGCCTTTGGCAGCGGTAGATGCCGAAGATGGCTTTAGAAATCGCCCCATGAAACAAATACTGAAATGTTCACCTCGATGCTTGTCTAACAATTTTCTGACTTGCAGGAGGGTGCAGGATCTTGCAGCTTTCTAATTAAGTGTATTGCTGCTGCCTTTGTCTCAGGCCCAGGGTGTTGCTGCTGGACACAGCGATGTCGACGGGACCATCTTGTTCATACCAGACTGCCCTGTCATGGGTGGCAAGAAGCTGTCAGAGGATGAGCTGAAGTGGGCTCGCAAAGAGCTTGAGGACATCCAACTGCAGTTCAAGAAGGACCGCTGTCACCCCAAGAAGAAGCCTGTGGCAGCTGTGGGTGCCATCGTTCCCGTGGTCAAGATGCCCTTCATTGTGAACGCACCTGGCAACTTCTGTTTGATGGTAGAGATGGACATGAGCATGGGGAATGAAAGGGCTGTGGTCACGGCTGATTTCTTCCGGAGACAGGTAAGACAAAAGAGGCGGAAACTAGTACAGAACAGTTCCCTTAGTCCTTCAGTCCAGCCTTGCAAGATGTGCTACTTTTACAAGGTTGACTGTACTGTGTCAAGGGGTGTATTTCCCTGCTACAAGGGCACATGCAGCAGGTCTGCTTTCTGCCCTCCAGCAGTGAGTGCCAGCCTTACAGCTTGGCTTGGACCCGTGGCAATTCTCTAGCAGCCTTGCCTGATGTCATGGTTGTGTGAAGTTGTGGATCTCATTAACAAGCAGGCAAAGTGACAGTATTGGCATTGTATTCGTGTCTATCCTGGGAGTGCTGCGCTCTGATCTGAGCTTGTGTTGTTATCCCGGCTGGCTGCCAATTAGTTTCCAGCTGTTTGCCTGCTCTAAACCCCAGGAAGAGTGTGGCTTCTGATGCATTGGACCTCAGCAATATGAACTGATAAGGCACATGCCCTGTGCTGCAGGTGCTGGCAACACCTTTCCTGCACCCGCTGGCGTTGTTCTTCAAGCAGCTCGCAAAAGAAGCCGGATTGAATAGTACCTACAATGGTGGTATCAGCAGCTTTGCGCTGTGGCTGCTGCCCCTCGCATTCCTAGTGAAGTTCTGCAACGTCGAGCTGGTGCCAATGAGGTCCATCACCGACTTGAGAGCTGAAGGGCTTTCCGTCGAGTGTGTCCGGGAGACATTGGATCAGATCGCCAATGTGTTCAGGGGCCCGGGGCCGGTTCTGGTGGGTTTCATGGAGGTGCTAGCTCCTGCTCTGGACTACTTTGCTGACTTTGATTGCAGCAAAGAGTACATCAATCTCAGGGAAGGGGGGATTGCACCAATTGCTGGGAGGTGGGGGCCGGAGGGGGCTGGTACGAACGTCATCCACATCATGGACCCCATTGTGCCGGATCTAGACCACGGTGGGTCTGTCCTGTGCGTGCCTCAGTTGCTTGCTGCTTTCCGCAAGGCAGAGCTGGGCCTGCAGGCCCCAAGGCTAGCTGACCCGCAGAGCAGCACTGATGCCAAGGATGCTCAGCATGGTCATGATGTGGGTGGCAATAGCAGCAGCGTGGTGCCAGATGGGAAGAGCAGCGAGCGTGGGGGTGGCATGCCAGGCGGTGGCGGCAGTGCCAGGGTGGGAAACAGCGGCGATGGTGGGGTGGGGGGCATAGACGGCAAGGTGGGCAGCAGTGGCAAAGACAATGTCTGCTTGGGTAGCAGCAATGTGACCAGCAGCAGCAGTGGTGTGGGCAATGCTGTGCACGGCGGTGCCAATGGCATTAGTGGTGGCGCCAAAGGTGTCGGCACAGGGGGCAGTGGGGTAGCCGGCAGCAGCAGCAACGGCAGCGGTGGTGGTGCTGGTGACAACAGCTTGGGTGGTGGCAGGGGCAATCCTATGAGCAAGTGCAGTGGGGATGGACTCAGCAGGGGCGGTGACAAGGGTGTGGTGCACCCCGGGGCAGAAGCAGCAGCTAGCGTAAGCAGCAAGCTGCTACTAGATGGGTTGGGGCATGCCGCTGAGGCTGTGCAGCTACAATCAGCTGCGGCTTTGACCAGTGCTGCAGGGACAGATTTCCCAGGGCGTAGTGCAAAGAGGCGGAGGTCTCTTACTGGGGATGTCATGCTGGCTGTGCCAGACGCAGCTGCAGGGGGCGTTCAAATCAGCGCCGACGCAGAGGCTGCTCAGAATAGCACCCAATCAGTGGCAGAGGAGGAGTCAGCTGTTTGGACCACAGCAAGAGACAGATTCGGAAGGCTGAGCTCCATCATTAGTTATGGCATGGTGAGTGGGGAGGTGGAGGCGCCAAACCCCTTGGTCATGAAGGACAGTCCAGCTTGCAAGGAGCAGCAGCGGAAGTTTCAGCAGCCGCATCAGCAGCAGTGGCAGGGCCAACAGCGGTGGCAGTACCACCGCAGCCCAAGCCCATTGAGGCAGCAGGGATTCTCATCGCCACCTTTACGGCCGCAGATCCAAGGGGCTAGCAGTTCCCCAGGATCCAGCCCAGCTCAAGGATTAGCTTCTGCCTCATCTGGGGTGAAAGCTGGTGGCAGTCTGCAGTCGCCGGGGCATGTGCCGCAGAAGCAGCGCCCTGGCAGTCTGCAGCAGCATGTGGCGATTGTGAACCAGCAGCAGCAGCACAGCAAGGCCTCGCCAGAGCAGTTTAAGCGCAACCTGCCTATTGCCACACCTGTGCAGGTGAAGCAGCTCATAGGTAGCCCGGTTGCTGCTGCAGCTGCTGCTGTGGGTGCCAGGGGTGCTGCTCGGGGGGCTGGGGCTATTGCTGTGGGTGGCGGGGATGCTGCCGAGGGAGCAGCTGCAGATGCCCTTCCATCAGCAAAACCAGTGGCAGCAGCTGGCAGGACGGAGAACAACCGAGAGTCACCAGTGCAGCAAGGTGCAGACAAGCTGGGGAAGCTGCAGGGCAACATCGCCGACCTGCTGGAGCGGATCAGGAAACTGGAAGAGGAGAAGAAGAAGAAGAAGTCCTAGCTTAGATGCTGCTTGTGCTGAAGGGCATTTGCTACGTAAGTGGGTTGTGATTAACTGGTCACAGCACACTCTGTTCTTGGTTATGTTGGCCAGGGTCTCAATATGATCTTGGATTGTTCCATCACTTTAACTCCACACTTCAATCATGTTAGGCCAAGGAAAACATGCTTGCTATACTATCGCTTCAGCCAGCATTATGTGCCATAATATGCTTTCTTCAATGTGCAGAGCAGAGTCTGGATGTAGTTAACTAAGACCACTTGTACAGTCTTCCACGTCGCTGCTTCCGTAACAGCTTAGGTGCAGATCCTATGGCACTTTTGCTATGGCCTATCATGAAGTGTGATATGGTCTGTTGTGGAATCTTACAGTCTGAGCTATATTTCTTAAAGCTGTCCAATGTCTTAGAAACAGCTCATCAGGTGCAGGTCCTATGGCATATCACGAAATGTAATAGATGTATGAATATCTTTCCCAGCTGTGCTCTTTGGCATGGCGGTGTACTCAATGTCTGCGGGAGGTGCTGAGTAACTGACCATGGCTGTAGTTGCCATGAGGGAATGCGTGGCTGCCCTTGGGGAGATCAAAACCGTTGATGTAGACTTTATATAATGTTGTCACCGGGTGCGAACACTATGGGGCATTGGTTCTTTGGAAGCATTTCCAGAGGTCTTGTGGTGCTGGATTGATGAGGGTCTGTGGTGTGAACTTGGCAGGAGAGAAGGTAACAATTGAAGCTGACACTGGCAGTCATGTCTTCACCAGCGCTGACAGCTAGTCTGTTGTTCTGCTACTATCGACACAGTGAAGTCCAGCAGCCAGAGCCAATGAGTGCTTGGCCAGTGGTGAGTATATTTGCATTATGTCAGCCGGGCCATGGAGCCCCCACTGCCAGTACTGCTGGTGGTACACTAACCCTGATGCAGTTTTGAACTAATCGAGCTCGCTTTGTCAATGTTCTTTGGGTTTGAGATTTGTTTTTCTGGCTGCACTTCTGTCACGTGGTTAACTGATTGCCTGAGTGTTGATGATGATCTGAAGCTGCAACATACACTGGGGTCCACCTATCAGTCGACATATAGAGAAGCGCGCAGAATCACTATATTAGTACAGGTGTATCGCGTCCTGAGGGCAACTTGTGGCAATGATCCTCATTACCTGCTCTCGGTGAAATTGTTGCCCAATTGCATGGCCTCAGCCACTCATCGACTGCAACAATTTGCTTCGAACACAGGAGCTTAAGGTTGCAGGGTGTTATCTTAGTACGATAGGTCAAAGGCCATCGGCCGCGTCGGCTAAGTGTTCCCTGCACAATATCCCCCTAAGCGGCAGCGCCCATGCGCGCATCGGTTTTCTATACTCACTATACTAAGCCCTCGCACAGGACAATCTTGCAGGGCTGCGGCAGTGTGTGCTGCACAACGATGCATATACTAACATTGCATGTCCACAAACGGTATCGTGTTCTGCATCGTTGAGCCATTCCCGGCAAGGTGCCCTCCACCTGCTCGCGGAACGGACTCCGGTGATGTCGACAGCCGTGAGTGCAGTGGTCCAAGCGCATGTGCCGTTTAAATCCAAGCTTGCAAAAGCCCCCACATAAGATTAAAGAAGGCCCCTGATGCGCTGCCGTGCTGTATCATGCAGGTAGTCGTATCAGGATTTGGTCATACCTACCGGGCTCTGGTACAAGCTCTGGGAGATGGGCATTAGGGGTAAAATGTTTAGGGTTCTTGTACATCTATACGATAGCCTCTCTAGATGTGCCTTGCATAATGGAGAGTCATCAGAATACTTTTCTAGCGATTTAGGCTTAGCGGAAGGGGACCCGCTATCACCACTGTTGTATACTTTGTTCATCAACGGTCTCCTAAAAGAGATATGGGAGAAGCACCCGGGGGTTCCCCTACCAAAAGAGGTAGATAATAGTGGTAGTGGGGAACAGGGCATAGGAAGGGCTGAGAGTAACATTGAAGGTAGATCAAAGTTGGTAGCACTAATGCTCGCTGACGACCTTGTAGGGCTTGCAGAATCGCAGGAAGAGCTTCAGAAGATGGCTGACACGATTCATGCCTACAGTCGTAAGTGGCGTTTTAAGCTAAGCCCAACTAAAAGTGCTGTTGTTGTGTTTGGTCCTTTGCCCCCCAATAAAGAGTCCCCAAAGGTAAGTTTTAGCAGTAAGAATTTGCCAGTACTAGATGCATATACATACTTGGGGATTGTTTTCACTAGTGATTGCAAATGGGAGGCTCTCATTGCAGGTATGATTGAAAAAGCTACAGCCTCCATTAATGCATTGCAAACATTCTTCCAGAATCGTCATGTAAGCTTTGAGGTTAAGAGAGCCATGCTGCTGGCTTTGATAAGACCAAGGGTTGAGTATGGTTCTGAGGTATGGTGGGCATCATCCCAGCAGACAAATACCATAGAGTCTAAGATCCAAATAGAGGTTTTGAAGAGATCACTGCATTGCAAGCCAAACATCTGCCATGAGGTATTGAGGGCAGAAGCTGGTGTTAGGCCTCTATCTAGCTGGTTGGACCAGAGGAAGGTTGAATGGTGGTTCAAATTACAGCAAAAGGATACTACTAGCCTTAGCAGGCAGGCACTTGAAGCATCTTGGCCAAGCCACAGGAATTATGCTTCTTGGCAGAAGAGGTTCAATAAACTCAGGGCTGAACTAGGCATGCAGGAGGAAACCTTACAAGCAAGAGTGAGAGAGGGACACCTACCTAGCTTTAGGGCATATGTCAAGTGGAGTATATATGAAAGAGACAGGGCTGTTCGGGAGGAGGGTGCTAGAAATAAATCTACTTTAGCGACATATATGCAGCATTACAATGACGATGTTAATTATTTCAAGCCGCAGCCATATATGTGCACAGGCCCTCTGAGCAAAGGCATGGAACTCATTATGCAGCTGCGTGCAGGTATTCTTCCTCTCAACGCTATGACAGCAAAATTCGGTAGGCAGAGCGCTAGCAGGCAAAGTGCACGTAGGGAGTGCTGCAAGTCCTGTGATCTTGGCCCTGAATTGGGAGGTGAAGTTGAATCTCCTGAACACTTCTTGTTTGACTGTCCTGTTTACCAGGCACAAAGGCAAAAGCTGTGGGAGAAGCTGACTTCTGACCCTGATGTTGCTGCAAAATGTCAGATATTGGATGGCAAATCTGATGAGGAGATGCTGCATAGCATGCTTAATGAAGAGGTTTGGGGTGTAGACGTCGATGAGGAGTCTGGCTTAGTATATGGCCCTTTCAAGCATGCATTTAAGTGTATAGCTAAATATGTTGCAGCTGCTTGGAAGATTAGGAATGCTTATGCTCACCCTTCTGATGTGGCGTGAGGTCCAACCAATGGGGTTTGTTACCAACTATTGCTTGCACCCGGGCTTACAAGCCCTCCTTGCTTTCTTAAGTAGGAGGGAGGCTCTTACCCCCATTGGGGCAGCGGAGGTTTTGGGTGATTTTGACCTAGCTGCTGGACCTCATGTTTAGGCATATATTGTCATACATGTCGAAGTTTACCCGTATTCTGTTCCACCTCGCTGTTCTTTGTGACAGCTTGAGGTGCGGGGCCTATGGCACTTATTGCTATGGCATATCATGAAATGTAATAATACCTACCGAGCTTCACTGTATACCATGACCTTCCCAACACACCCCAGATCTGGGCATCCTGTTGTGCCTAAAACAACATAACATGATAAACAAACATATAAGGTTCGGCAACCGCAAAAGGGCTGCTAGGTCGAAACGACCAAGCACCGCCATCGGATGTATCCACAAAAAATGGGTTCCACACCACCAACAGAGAGGAATAGGCAAGCATACATCCAAATACGAGACCGCAAAGAGTTCATTCGCATCAGACAAATCACCAGAATGATCTGACGCCAAACAAACACAGTCCAGAGCACCAACCAAGACGAAAAAGCCAAGTAGGTAGCTTCCTGGGAGACGGCAACCAGTGCGTTAGCAAACGGGTAACGAGAATGAGCTGAATCGGCAACAACAGCAGATAAACACAACCCTGGAACACACAATTCAGGTATGGCAACCTGTGTGTGGCATATACACACCTTGTATTGAAGCGAATGAGGCCCAAGACCAAGAGCCATTCCAAATTGCCCCAACTGCCACACATCTCACTGAATTATCCAGCCAATCAAACTCAGCCACACTCAGCTTGATGCCAAATAAGGCACACCGGCCTCTCGTAGGCCCACTACTAGCCTACTGCGCACCGGCTGCAGCCCCAGCACCTCCCCTCCTCTCTGCTGCCCCACATCCTCCACGACAAATCCCTCCCAATCTATCACACATGCTAAACCTTAATTCTTTCCACACAGCAGATGCTCTGCTCTTTTCACCTGTGCAATTGTACATACCGCCTCCTACATGCCGCCTCCAGCTAGGGTTTAGCCCCTGCTTTTGCCAAACCCGAGGGTTTAGTAGATGCCAAGCAGAGGGCATAACGTGAAGGTCATCCAGACCGCCAAGTAATGGACACGTTCTTCCATCACTCAAGTTGGCTCACGTAACCAGCTCCACAGCATGGGGAAGGGAAACCGAAACCATAGGTGGTCAGGAAGCCCATAAAGTTGGAAAGCTGGGCCAGGACTGGGGCAGCAAGCATGGCAGGGGCACCAGAAGAACGGCCCACTGCCAAGAAGGAGGTGTACATGGCACCAGTATATGCAGCACCTACAATGAGAAAGCAGCAAAGGAGCACAGAATTTGCACTATAAACTCATTACCTAATGAATACACAACTAGAAGTTCACAATGGGATTTGCAGCAATCGCGGCACTCCAAAGGAATAGCCCCACTGAGTAGCTGAGTCCATTAGAGCAAGGAGGGGAATTGGTCAACATTGCTTAAACAGCTAAGGTGGCAGCAAAAGGGCAGAGCCGCATCCTGCCAGAGCTAGAGACATAAGCTTTGCAATTGCAGCTAGAGCCATGTGCATGCAGTTGCAGCTACATTCCTGAGCATGCCGGGGTGTCAATTGCACTGAGCCAATGCGAGATGATACAGCCAACCTGTCTGTCTTGCCGTGTTAAATATAGCCAGGCAGTAAATTCTTCACACCCACAGCACATAAGCTTATGGCAGAAACGTAATAAGCATGTTCCCTCTGCCAATGATCCAGTCCTTACAGGAAGTCATGCACCTTGCTGTTTGCCAACAATACTCGGCAGACGAGGTACCAAACATACCATTTCTTCTTGCCATACCAGGCACCAGAAGCTGGCTGTGCCATGAAGGAGATTCACAAACAACCCTCAGCCGTTCCTATCCAAAGCTGCACCCAACACGCAACAATGTGGCCGAGACTTAAATAGGGTACTGCCTTCTCTCCCTTACCAGCTTTCCCAATCCCTCCCGCTCCTCCTTTACCTGCTCTCTCCCTTTACCAGCCCTCTTCCTCTTTCAATTACCTGCTCTCTCCCCTTACCAGCCCTTTCCCTCCCTCCCATAGGACCGCTCACTTGTGCAGGTGAAGCAGGTGGACATGGCAAACAACTGCTGCTCGCCTCCGAACCCCCTTCACCCCATGCAAGTCCTAACGTTTCTTCTCCCCATCGCCTTAGTTACCAGGAAGCAATTGGACATGGCATACACACCTAGTTCCCTTATGCAGTTCCCTTCAAAACCCCAGAGATTCCTTCATTACCCAAGCGCACGACTTCCTTAACTCTTCCCCAATCTTATTCCTCTTTGTCCTTCTGCATTACACTCCCTTCTCCGGCCCCATTCTTGCCCGGAAGCAAAAACACACAAGGCAAGCCCCTATCCCCCCAGTCTTTCCAGTATGCCATGCTGCAACTGTTTCCATGTTCCAACCTCCTCCTTTCCCCTGCCTTCTCTCCCCCATCCCAAAACCTGGCTCTTACCTGAAAGCAGGTGGACATGGTGGTTTCCGCAAAGGACAGTGCAGTGATCTTCTCGTCACATACAGCTCATGGGGCCAAGATTCTCAAGCTTCTTCTTGGCAGCAGCAGGGGCATCAGGAGTGTCCTTGGTCTCTGCAGGGAACTCAAACAGAAAGGAAGGGCCACAGTCAGGTATAGGTGGGACCCTAAAAATCTCCAGCTCAGCAAAGCATGCAATGAGAAAAACCCCGATGGGCTGGTGGGTCCTTCAAAGGTTCCAGCTCAGCAAAGCATGCAAATAAGAGAAACTCCAACGGGCCGGTAGGACCTTCAAAGGCTCCAGCTCAGCAAAGCATGCTATCTTTCTGAACTATGAGAGGCTGCCTATAAGCTCCATGTCATGCAGCGAACAATAGCACTGCTGCTGTTCTCTTGCTCATCATTCAGGCTGATTTGGCTAGCTACGTACTTGAATTGGGTGCACATGTAGCTGTGCTTGAGGTCCATCAGTCTGAAGATGCTTGTAATGGGTTGGGCTGACTCCGGCCTCACATACAGTCCATGGTGACCATAGCCAAGGCCCTGAGACACATTCTGCTTCATGATGAGCTGTGAGCTTTCTTCTCCAAGCAAAGCACCTACAGCAGCAGAGATAGGCGGCCAGTGCAGATCATGGGGAGAAGGTCTCCTCATGATTAGCATTGACCGCCCCAAGGCAGCAGAAGAAAGAGATCAGTCAAAGTTCTGGAGACCCTTGCCCATGGAAGTATGCAGCTCTGGTAGGGCCCAAGACCTTTTCAAGAACTAGTAAGACATGGAGCTTGTTTCACAGCAGCCTCGCCACAAGCACAAGCCATCTAAGTCACCCTTCGGATGTCATCCAGCAGCACTAGGTTGCATGGACGTGGTCCTACGCTCCTTCACAGGATACGCAGGACACCCACCACAGGGACCGCTCTTGTGCCGCCGGACGCATTTTTACCCTTTTTTCAATAACCGGCCATTGTTATAGCTTCTTTATTCTTTGCCATTGCATAGCAGTGACTTTAAGCACCACATGCAGGGGGCACAATCTTTTTGAATTGTGTCAGGCTGCCTATAAGCTCCAGGTCATACATCATGCAAGTGAATAGCACTGCTCCTGTTCTGCTGCTCAAGACCGAGGCTGTTTTGGTTAGCTACTTCATGGAAATGTTACAGGCATGCAGAGCCATCCTAATTTGTTCCACTGCTTGCACCTTTAGCTGCACTTGAAGGTCCATCTGCCTAGATGTTCCTGATGGGTTGGACGGACTCTGTCTGAAGATGCTTGTAATGGGTTGGGCTGACTCTGGCCTCACATACAGTCCATGGTGACCATAGCCAAGGCCCTGAGACACATTCTGCTTCATGATGAGCTGTGAGCTTTCTTCTCCAAGCAAAGCACCTACAGCAGCAGAGAAAGGCGGCCAGTGCAGATCATGGGGAGAAGGTCTCCTCATGATTAGCATTGACCGCCCCAAGGCAGCAGAAGAAAGAGATCAGTCAAAGTTCTGGAGACCCTTGCCCATGGAAGTATGCGCTCTGGTAGGGCCCAAGACCTTTTCAAGAACTAGTAAGACATGGAGCTTGTTTCACAGCAGCCTCGCCACAAGCACAAGCCATCTAAGTCACCCTTCGGATGTCATCCAGCAGCACTAGGTTGCATGGACGTGGTCCTGCGCTCCTTCACAGGATACGCAGGACACCCACCACAGGGACCGCTCTTGTGCCGCCGGACGCATTTTTACCCTTTTTTCAATAACCGGCCATTGTTATAGCTTCTTTATTCTTTGCCATTGCATAGCAGTGACTTTAAGCACCACATGCAGGGGGCACTATCTTTTTGAATTGTGAGAGGCTGCCTATAAGCTCCAGGTCATACATCATGCAAGTGAATAGCACTGCTCCTGTTCTGCTGCTCAAGACCGAGGCTGTTTTGGTTAGCTACTTCATGGAAATATTACAGGCATGCAGAGCCATCCTAATTTGTTCCACTGCTCGCACCTTTAGCTGCACTTGAAGGTCCATCTGCCTAGATGTTCCTGATGGGTTGGACGGACTCTGTCTGAAGATGCTTGTAATGGGTTGGGCTGACTCTGGCCTCACATACAGTCCATGGTGACCATAGCCAAGGCCCTGAGACACATTCTGCTTCATGATGAGCTGTGAGCTTTCTTCTCCAAGCAAAGCACCTACAGCGGCAGAGCAGGGCGGCCAGTGCAGATCATGGGGAGAAGGCCTCCTCATGATTAGCATTGACCGCCCCAAGGCAGCTTAAGAAAGAGATCAGTCAAAGTTCTGGAGACCCTTGCCCATGGAAGTATGCGCTCTGGTAGGGCCCAAGACCTTTTCAAGAACTAGTAAGACATGGAGCTTGTTTCACAGCAGCCTCGCCACAAGCACAAGCCATCTAAGTCACCCTTCGGGTGTCATCCAGCAGCACTAGGTTGCATGGACGTGGTCCTACGCTCCTTCACAGGATACGCAGGACACCCACCACAGGGACCGCTCTTGTGCCGCCGGACGCATTTTTACCCTTTTTTCAATAACCGGCCATTGTTATAGCTTCTTTATTCTTTGCCATTGCATAGCAGTGACTTTAAGCACCACATGCAGGGGGCACAATCTTTTTGAATTGTGAGAGGCTGCCTATAAGCTCCAGGTCATACATCATGCAAGTGAATAGCACTGCTCATGCTCTGCTGTTCCGCTGTCCAACCTCAAGACTGATTCGGCTAGCTACTTCAGAGAAATGTAACAGGCATGCAGATTTATCTTTTTGAGTTCTTCCACTGCGCGCACCTTTAGCTGCACGTGATGATCCATATGCCTAAAGATGCTCCTGATGGGTTATACGGACTCTGTCTGAAGATGCTTGTAGAGAGTTGAACTGGCTCTGTCTTCACATACAGCCCCTGGTAGTCTTAGCCAAAAACCTGGAGAAAATGCTGCTGAAGTATGCGCTTCTTCTCCAAGCCAAGCACCTAAATCATCAGGTAAGGGGCGTCAGTGCAGATCATGGAGAGAAGGCCTCCCCGTGGTTGGCATCCTTGCTTCGGAAATTGGAGCTGGGGTAAAGCCGAAGTTTTCCCGTGCAACAGCTCTTGCAGTACAAAGCAGCCTACCAAGGGGGTATTAAGCATGGCGACGACTTCCAGATGGGCTTTTCAGAATGGCTTGCTCGCCTGTTCTACAATCCGGGACAATGTTCACCGACCCCACGGCTGCCATTGCGCAAAAGTAACCACTTCCTCTTCTTGCAGTCATTTGCCAAGGCCCTTTTGAGGTGTTTAAGCAAGCTTGACGCAACCATATCCCTTCACTGGGATGGTCAGGGGCCCGTGCTGACTGAAGCCACTTGATGTACCGAGGAGTGATAAGCAGGCTGGCTAAGAGTGCATCGAAAGGTGGGAACCTACTAAAGTATCGTGTATGACTTGCGAAGCCATCAATACTCCTTACTTCGCTGCCAAAGCCATATCAACAAGTAACTTTAGATGTGTAACCCATTGAACCCCGGGCACGGGGTCACTTGCAAACTTCATGATGCTTTCTTCTAAGGCTGTAGCCCTCACTTGAATGCACCTCTGAAACCTTCTGAGCTTTGTGAGGCTGCCAGAGTAGTCGTGCTACGTCTTACATACCCTGAGCTGTTTCTGGACAGCGTGTAGACCCATTTGGGCACCGGTCCACTGTTTGACGTTCAAACATCAGACAAAAGTCGTACAATTTAGTCGCATAAGAACGGGAGAATAAGCCCCTAGCAAACCGAGATAGCTTGTTTCGCCCCTGTGCAAAGCCTTGTTTCAAGCTTCCCCTAGAGGCAACCGGTCACGACCGCGCATCCCATCTAGTTGACAACACTAAAATCAGAGCCCATACCGATGGATGCCGCAGCCAACCATCCCAGATGAAGAGCATGCTATTAAACGGTACCTATCAGCACGCGAAGTGCCATGCAAGGCAGACCCGCCTATGACGAGGCAGGGGCCGTTGAGCTGCACGGCCCTCCAGTAAGGCCCTACGTTGTCAATGCTCGCCAACCTGGAGATGCAACATTAGAGGACGCTACTGCACTTTTGTGTCTGGCGGTCTTGTTGGGGGGTCCCGGACAGTACTGGGCAGTGCAGAAGCTCGTGGCGCAGCTACAGAAGAGCCTGGACAAGCGCTATGGTCCAGACACAGTATTGTTCGTCGTGTATGGGTCGCAGGTGGGTGTGCAAAGACATGCAGAGGAATTCTCAGATGCTGCTGTAGCGACCAGCTGCACTTGGGTTTAGCTGAAGCATTTATAGGGGTAGAGTATAGCTTTGCTAAAGTTCTGCATATGCGCCTGCTGGTGCACACCCATCTGCTTCCGGTAGATAAATATGTGTGCAGCAGTACAGCCTCTGGCAGCGGTAGATGCCGAAGATGGCTTTAGAAATCGCCCCATGAAACAAATACTGAAATGTTCACCTCGATGCTTGTCTAACAATTTTCTGACTTGCAGGAGGGTGCAGGATCTTGCAGCTTTCTAATTAAGTGTATTGCTGCTGCCTTTGTCTCAGGCCCAGGGTGTTGCTGCTGGACACAGCGATGTCGACGGGACCATCTTGTTCATACCAGACTGCCCTGTCATGGGTGGCAAGAAGCTGTCAGAGGATGAGCTGAAGTGGGCTCGCTAGAAGCTTGAGGACATCCAACTGCAGTTCAAGAAGGACCGCTGTCACCCCAAGAAGAAGCCTGTGGCAGCTGTGGGTGCCATCGTTCCCGTGGTCAAGATGCCCTTCATTGTGAACGCACCTGGCAACTTCTGTTTGATGGTAGAGATGGACATGAGCATGGGGAATGAAAGGGCTGTGGTCACGGCTGATTTCTTCCGGAGACAGGTAAGACAAAAGAGGCGGAAACTAGTACAGAAAAGTTCCCTTAGTCCTTCAGTCCAGCCTTGCAAGATGTGCTACTTTTACAAGGTTGACTGTACTGTGTCAAGGGGTGTATTTCCCTGCTACAAGGGCACATGCAGCAGGTCTGCTTTCTGCCCTCCAGCAGTGAGTGCCAGCCTTACAGCTTGGCTTGGACCCGTGGCAATTCTCTAGCAGCCTTGCCTGATGTCATGGTTGTGTGAAGTTGTGGATCTCATTAACAAGCAAGGCAAAGTGACAGTATTGGCATTGTATTCGTGTCTATCCTGGGAGTGCTGCGCTCTGATCTGAGCTTGTGTTGTTATCCCGGCTGGCTGCCAATTAGTTTCCAGCTGTTTGCCTGCTCTAAACCCCAGGAAGAGTGTGGCTTCTGATGCATTGGATTGAGTGGTGTGGCAGGCATTGCACGCTGCTGCCTGAGACACTCACTGCTTCAGCCTTTCTCCGATTCCAAATCTTTGCCATACTTCACGCAGTATTGTATGCAGTTGTTGCTTGAGGCTTTGTACAAGCTGATTACACAGGCCCCTGCAGCATGCTTTTGCTTACAGTATCTCAGCAATATGAACTGATAAGGCACATGCCCTGTGCTGCAGGTGCTGGCAACACCTTTCCTGCACCCGCTGGCGTTGTTCTTCAAGCAGCTCGCAAAAGAAGCCGGATTGAATAGTACCTACAATGGTGGTATCAGCAGCTTTGCGCTGTGGCTGCTGCCCCTCGCATTCCTAGTGAAGTTCTGCAACGTCGAGCTGGTGCCAATGAGGTCCATCACCGACTTGAGAGCTGAAGGGCTTTCCGTCGAGTGTGTCCGGGAGACATTGGATCAGATCGCCAATGTGTTCAGGGGCCCGGGGCCGGTTCTGGTGGGTTTCATGGAGGTGCTAGCTCCTGCTCTGGACTACTTTGCTGACTTTGATTGCAGCAAAGAGTACATCCAATCTCAGGGAAGGGGAGATTGCACCAATTGCTGGGAGGTGGGGGCCGGAGGGGGCTGGTACGAACGTCATCCACATCATGGACCCCATTGTGCCGGATCTAGACCACGGTGGGTCTGTCCTGTGCGTGCCTCAGTTGCTTGCTGCTTTCCGCAAGGCAGAGCTGGGCCTGCAGGCCCCAAGGCTAGCTGACCCGCAGAGCAGCACTGATTCCAAGGATGCTCAGCATGGTCATGATGTGGGTGGCAATAGCAGCAGCGTGGTGCCAGATGGGAAGAGCAGCGAGCGTGGGGGTGGCATGCCAGGCGGTGGCGGCAGTGCCAGGGTGGGAAACAGCGGCGATGGTGGGGTGGGGGGCATAGACGGCAAGGTGGGCAGCAGTGGCAAAGACAATGTCTGCTTGGGTAGCAGCAATGTGACCAGCAGCAGCAGTGGTGTGGGCAATGCTGTGCACGGCGGTGCCAATGGCATTAGTGGTGGCGCCAAAGGTGTCGGCACAGGGGGCAGTGGGGTAGCCGGCAGCAGCAGCAACGGCAGCGGTGGTGGTGCTGGTGACAACAGCTTGGGTGGTGGCAGGGGCAATCCTATGAGCAAGTGCAGTGGGGATGGACTCAGCAGGGGCGGTGACAAGGGTGTGGTGCACCCCGGGGCAGAAGCAGCAGCTAGCGTAAGCAGCAAGCTGCTACTAGATGGGTTGGGGCATGCCGCTGAGGCTGTGCAGCTACAATCAGCTGCGGCTTTGACCAGTGCTGCAGGGACAGATTTCCCAGGGCGTAGTGCAAAGAGGCGGAGGTCTCTTACTGGGGATGTCATGCTGGCTGTGCCAGACGCAGCTGCAGGGGGCGTTCAAATCAGCGCCGACGCAGAGGCTGCTCAGAATAGCACCCAATCAGTGGCAGAGGAGGAGTCAGCTGTTTGGACCACAGCAAGAGACAGATTCGGAAGGCTGAGCTCCATCATTAGTTATGGCATGGTGAGTGGGGAGGTGGAGGCGCCAAACCCCTTGGTCATGAAGGACAGTCCAGCTTGCAAGGAGCAGCAGCGGAAGTTTCAGCAGCCGCATCAGCAGCAGTGGCAGGGCCAACAGCGGTGGCAGTACCACCGCAGCCCAAGCCCATTGAGGCAGCAGGGATTCTCATCGCCACCTTTACGGCCGCAGATCCAAGGGGCTAGCAGTTCCCCAGGATCCAGCCCAGCTCAAGGATTAGCTTCTGTCTCATCTGGGGTGAAAGCTGGTGGCAGTCTGCAGTCGCCGGGGCATGTGCCGCAGAAGCAGCGCCCTGGCAGTCTGCAGCAGCATGTGGCGATTGTGAACCAGCAGCAGCAGCACAGCAAGGCCTCGCCAGAGAAGTTTAAGCCCAACCTGCCTATTGCCACACCTGTGCAGGTGAAGCAGCTCATAGGTAGCCCGGTTGCTGCTGCAGCTGCTGCTGTGGGTGCCAGGGGTGCTGCTCGGGGGGCTGGGGCTATTGCTGTGGGTGGCGGGGATGCTGCCGAGGGAGCAGCTGCAGATGCCCTTCCATCAGCAAAGCCAGCGGCAGCAGCTGGCAGGACGGAGAACAACCGAGAGTCACCAGTGCAGCAAGGTGCAGACAAGCTGGGGAAGCTGCAGGGCAACATCGCCGACCTGCTGGAGCGGATCAGGAAACTGGAAGAGGAGAAGAAGAAGAAGGTGTAAGTTGGATGCTAATTGTGCTGAAGGGTCCTTGCTGCTTATGTGGGCTCTGTTTGGCTGGTTATAGCACGTTCTGTTCTTGCGCATGTGGGCATGGGCATCAATATGATCTGAGATCGTTCCATCACTTTAACTCCACCCTGCAATCATGTCAGGCAGAAGGAGAATATGCTTGCTATTCCATCGCTTCAGCCAACATTATGGGCCATAATATGCTTTCGTTAAGGTGCAGAGCAGAGTGGAAGTAGTCAAACAAGACCATTTGTACAGCGCTCCACGTCGCTGCTTCCATAACAGCTTAGCTGCAGACCCTATGGCACTTTTTGCTATGGCCTATCATGAAGTGTGGTATGGTTTGTTGAAAAATCGTTTAGTCTCAGCTATATTTCATCTTACAGCTGTCCAATGTCTTAGTAATAGTTTAGCTGCAGGGCCTATGGCATATCATGGAATGTAATAGCTGTATGGTAGCTTTTACAGCTGTGCTGTTTGGCATGGCGGTGTACTCAATGTCTGGAGGTGATGACTAAGTGGCAATGGCTGTAGTTGCCATGAGGGAATGTTTGGCTGCCCTTGGTGGGGTCGCAACCTTTGCTTGTAGATTTAACATGCTGTTGTCACTGGGTGCAAACACTATATGGCATTCATTGGGTCCTTGGCAGTATTTGAGATCTTGTGGTGCTGGGTTGACGAGCGTCCTGTGGAGTGGACTGGGCAAGAGAGAGAGGGTGATAATTGAAGCCGACACTGGCACTGGCAGTGATGGCTTCACCAGGGCTGGCAGCTAGCCTGTTGGTCTGCAAATATCGACGCAGTAAAGTCCAGCAACCAGAGCCATGAGTGCTTGGCCAGTGGTGTAGTTGGCATTCTGTCAGCCGGCTCATAAAGCTCACACTGCCAGTAGTGCCGCCGCTGGTGGTACATTAGCTGTGATGCAGTACTGAACTAATCGAGCTGGGTTACAAGTTTTCTTTTATGGCTGGCTGCACTTCTGTCACTTGGTTAACGGATTGCAAACTGGTTACCTGAGTGTATGAGTGTTGATGATGATCAAGCTGCAACTGTGCCGCAACATACACTGTCGTGATATAAAGAAGCGCGCAGAATCACTATATTGGTAGGTTGTATCGCGTCCTGTAGACTACCTGTGTCTGGCAATGTTCCTCAACACATGCTCTCGGTGAATATCAGTTGCCCGAATCTCATGGCCTCAGCCACCTTCGAGTGAGTGAGTGGACGCCGGGCGTTAGCCCTGCGTAGTTTTAAGGAAGAGGCGGTACTAGCACACGTGGTGCGTTCCCCCCCTACCATGCCCTCCTAATCCGTCAAAATATATAATTATGGAGCTACCCGATGCCTGCTCTCATGGCTGCTGCAGATGTACCCTGCTGCTGGAGTTTCTGTCTGTGTTGCCAGATCTTTTGCATGTGTTGCGTGGTGCAGATTGCCAACTTCTGGACTGTTTGCTTCAGATGTTTGCTGCTGATGCCGAGCCTGCGAAGCGGAGCAAGAGTGTAGTCTTCGTATGCAGTGCCTGCCACTCCCACTAGAATGACCACAGTGTGGATGACGGCGGACGGGTGCTGCTTGCATATAGCATTTCTGAGGGTGGCATGCTGGTCAAGGGCGCGCTGATAGGTTTGTTCCGGGCTTGAGTCGCAACAGACCTTGAGTTCGACTATGTAGATGATGTCCGGGTCACCAGATTCTTGCTTGAGAGTTGCTTGCTTCCTTTTCCACAGGAGCATGTCTGGCCGTGATCCGCATTCTGTCACCGTTTTTCTGTCAATAAGGTCTGCTGGCACTTCAGACAAGGTGTGATGCTCGTTGATGAGCTCTTCTGCTGCCCATTTATCTCGACTACCAAGGTCAGTAAAACAAAATTCCAGGCTGTTGCCGAGGTTGCCATGTGAGACGGACTTACCAATGATTCTGCCCAATGCATGATGTCGGCTCAGGTAGGAAGTAGTCATTGCGGGGCAGGCAGACATTATATGTGAGCCGCCATCTTTGTTGCTCTTGCAGTTGGGGCAGATGTCGGTGTTGCTAAATCCATACCAGTAGGCGCGCTTGCGGCTGTGCAGTGTGCCTGTGAGGTACTGTATTCTTCGTATCTTTTCTGTGGTTGTAAGCAGTGTGGTACTGGCCAGGAATTCGAGGTGCTGACTGTCAATGCGATGCATTTGGTTCTGCATTGCTTTGTAGTAGATTGTGTCTGTCTTAGCTCCTCCGAGGCGTAGGGCATCAATGCTATGTGTCCGAACGGCTCCCTCTAGGCTGTCGGCGTAGATAATCCTGGTGCGTATTTCGCCATCTCGATCTTCCTCTTCTTTCTCTGTGCATGGCCAGTACAGTTCGGTGCGGCGATTGCTATCAGGTACTGGGTAATCCTCGCATGCTACCTGTTCCCCCCTAGCTGTTGCTTGTGCAATCTCGTCGGCTACTTCGTTTCCGGGTATGCCACTATGAGCTTTAACCTTACCAAGAACTATGGGTTGCTGTATCTCTTGAGCTAGCAGTATTGGTCACTAGGTGACTGTCCCGGTGCAGAGGGCCGATTGCGTAAGGCCTCGTCAGTTGCTTCCAAATGAGTTGCAGGGAAGTTAGGCTGTCTGTGAGGATGGTTGGGGCTTTCAATATCACCGCCGTTCGAATACCTCCCAATTCTGCGCGCACGATGGTGTTGTCTCTGCTGGTATCCCGGGGGTGGATACCGATCTTCACGTCCTTTGTTTCATCTTTGTTTGGTATATACACTGAGCTGGCAGTGTGGATGCGGCCTTCGTCGTCACGGAGTCTGCTCCCGTCAGTGTATGCGATGGTGATATCTTCGTAGAGCAGAGGGTCTACTTCGGGGAAGGCGTGGCGCAGCCTCGTCTCGAGCAGGGCTTCAGAGCGTGCTGTCAGTGGCATTCTTTGAGGGTAGTCCAGGTCCGAGGGTGCTTCCAGAACTTTTGATGGTGAGCGGTATAGGTGCTCCTGGCTGGGAGTAGGGACTGGTGGGCAAGCAGCTCTACTAGGGGCAAAGTGTTGAAGCCACTCACGTGTCAGTTTGGCAGGACCTGTTAAGGTGAACAACTTGTTGACTAGAGAGCATAGCTCTTCTTGCAACTGTGGAATCTTGTGCTGGAGAGAGTGCTGGTAGCCCGCATCATTGTAGACCAAGAGGACATTTACATCCCATTTGGGGTTGCCTGTGTCATGGGCGTGCTGTGTTGTACCAAAGGCATGTGGGGGCAGGAATCTGAAACTAGATTTAGGAATGCGTAGTAGGACTTCACAATTGGAAGGAAACTTGCGGGCCCACCGAAGATATGCTGTGCTGCTGCTTTCTGTCCATGCAGGTAATATGAAGACCGTGAGCGTTGGTGTCGTAGCTGTTCTGGCGGAATGCACTGCCCAGGCGACAGCCTTGTCCATGTCCTTGGGCTCGTATTCTGGGTTGGCGACCGAGTATCCAGTCCAGTGGCAGCTGTATGCATCATGGTGAGCCCCAAATAGCTGATCTCGTTCATGGCAGCTCCAATACTCTGCCATTTTGGTGTTGTAGTTAAGAGGGCTGGCGAAGCATTCCTTGGTGGCTTGCAGCATGTTTTGGAAGAGGGAGTATATTGCAGGAGGGGTTGACCAGTGGTTTTTAAGTTTGACTTGTCGTTTAGTTCCCGCGACGGGGGTACCTTCCTTGTATCGTAGTAGCAGCAGGGCAAGCTCCTCTGCAAACGTTCCTGGGTTTAGTGCTGCCACCAGGGGGGCACTGCTGGAGGCCTGTTGGAAATTATCATATAGCACGGCAGCACGGGCAGGGTCTAGCATCCCAATGCAGTGTCCTTCTGGTTCATACAGGCAGGCCATCTCTCTAGTGTAATTTTGCAATCCTTTTCTCCCAGGAGCGGGTAAACGTTGCGTGGTTTGGCGTAGCTGGATTGTGTATCTGCCAGTGGGGGCCACATCAGCATCAGGGTTTATGGGTGTGAGCAGGACTTGGATGGCACGCCTGCTGGCATCTCCGATGGTGGTGTGGGGTCGGCACATCTGGGGAGGGGTGTATTCGGGGGCTGTCTGTCTGTGTAGGTTGCTTTTGTGCGAGTCCGTTACGGGGAGGGCAGAGGTGGAAGTCGTCTGTGGGCGATTTTTCACTTGCTCCTTTGCTTGGGCGAGGAGATGGTTGCCATCAGGGTTCTCAAGGATCAGCTCTTCTGGTTCAAATCTAGGCTTCCATTTTACATGATAGGCTTGGATATCGGCCCGATAGACATTTTTTCGTGCATGGGGTTGCTCATATCGTTGACACTCTGGACATATCCAATCGTCCTGCTCGAGATTCTGAGCTTCATCGAGGGGCAAGCCGTAGTTGACGCAGCGTGAGTGGTACCCCCTTGCACAGGCTGGGCATGTGTAAAGATTGTGTTCATCTGAGTCTAGCTGCAAACAATACTCACAGACAGCGTTTGTGTCGACTTCCGCTTCTTGCAGTGTGGCTGGTCGTTGACTATCCTCCACTATTTTGTATCCAAGCTTTTTGCTGAGAGTGATCTCCCACTTCTCCATGATGGTGTCCTTCCATTGGACCAGCCACTGGCGCTGCTGGAGGCCTGTGTGTCTAGTCCGCTTCTTGCCGATCTTAATGTGTTCCTTTGTGTCCCTGTAGGTGCCTTCAACATGCAGCAGCTGGTCCCGGTGGGAGCAGAGCTGGTGGTATAGTGCACCATGGGCTACAAAGTCTGCTGGTCGTCGCTGGGTCTCACTCATGTGGTTGAGGTACCTTCCATATCGTGTATACTTGGGCCGCTGGAGGGCTGGTGGACATGGGCATACTGGATGACTGTAGTGAGCACGGAACATGGTGTTGCCCATGAGTCGTTGCCGTTTTTCGGTCTGGGATATGGAGGGGATTAGGCTGGAGTTCGCTGCAGCGCTCTCTGTATGCGTGCCGGCATTGCTTTTTGGCTGTGGAGGGGTATTGATGGGTTTGGGTATCGAGATCAGAGCATCATTACGGAACCAGTTGCGTTCGGACCGAAGTTGTTCTCTCACCCATGGTATGTGGCTCTGGTGGATCTTTCTCTGGAGGAGAGGTATCTGCAAAGGTATTCTTTTGGCTGCTGGTGGCATTGCCTGGGTATTAGGCTGTGTGAGATACTGTATGATACGGTACAAAGCCCTTTTATGTCTGGCTTTAGTTTCCAAAGGTGTGTTGAGCCGCAAGGAGGCTGGAGGTATGATATGGGTGCCAGAGCTAGTCACCATCTGGGTCAGGGCGTGTACGCCTATAGTTTGCAACGACTTGAGGGCACGATGGGTTTAATGTTTGAGTTTTTCATGAATGTCCATTGGTCCAACATGTAATCAAAGGATTGGAAGTCTGGTAGCTGGAGCACTTTCTCGTAGTCTTTCATGAAGAAGTGTCCTGCGCGGTGGCAAATGATGAGTTGCCTTACTCTGAATGCGTACTTTGGTATGTTGCCGTGTTTGTGGCTTTGGGGGTGTGTAAGCAGCTTCAATTGGAGTTCAATGAGTGCCCTAGTGAGGGCACCTAGTTTGCCATCATGATTGAGGGCTGTGGTCAGGCTTTTGTTGGCTGTATAGCTGCAGTCTGCAATGAGTGAGTGGTGGCCCAATCCAGCCCTTGACGTTGTTTCTCTGATAAACGCAGTAGGTGCTCCGATGGGTAGGCGGAATGCCTTTTTGAGGGCTGTGTCTACTTTCTTGTTCACAGTCTCGAGCTGGTCCATGGAATAGCACATCAAAGCGAGGCCATATTTGATTTTTCCCTTTATGCATGACTCCACAATGCGTTGCACCTGGTTGGGGCGTGCGTCAGAGCGCTGTAGATTCCTGCATTTGTCAGTGACTGTGGTGAGCATGGTTTTGTATTGTGCATCCCAATTGAGGTTCATGGTGAACTCGACGCCTAGGATTGTGAAGGGCTTTGTAGGGTCGTGGAAAGGCATATGGTGGCCTTGGATTGTCACTTCATTCAGGCGGCGCTTGAGCATTGCAGGGTCCGTGGGTTTGTCGGGGTGGGACTGGTAGAGTATACCAGTCACAGAAGTCTTGGTGGGGCTGACGATTAGGTTGCCCCATGTAGCATATTGGGATATCTTTTCTGCATGTACCAGCAGTTGCTTGTGGTTGTCAGCCATTGCGTTGAGGTCGTCGGCATATGCAAAATATGCACAGTTAACATTTGAATTTGGTGGTAAGGATCCTGGTTGATATCCCCGCCCACCAACCGTGAGCCAGCGTAGAAGGGGTTCAAGGTAAACAAGGAATAGGAATGGTGAGAGGCTGTCTCCTTGGATGGTGCCTCTGTTTACTGCAATTGGGGGACTTATGCCATGTGGTGTCTTGATCATTGTAGTCATGTCAGATTACAGGTTTTTGACCACTTCAATAGCATCTGTGGGGAATCCCAGGTCGTAACATATCTGCAGAAGCCTGTCATGGTTGATGGTGTCAAATGCTTCGGTAAAATCCGATTGGAGGAGGTAGATATCCTTGCCGCAGAGTCGGGCGTCTTCCAGCAACATTGTGAACAATTCCAGTTGCTCTTGTGTGCTTCTGTGGGCTCTGAAGCCGCCCTGCTCATTGCTGAGGATGTTGTGCTTTTCTGCAAAGTTGGCCATGGATTGATTGACCATGCTGGTCCAGACTTTGTATAGGGAGTTTTCAAGGCCAATCTTTCTGTACCCTTTTTCGAAACTGAGTGGGTCTTTATTGGGTTTTTGCAGCAATATAAGAGTACTGGATTTCCATGAGGTGGGCGTGCAGCCTGTGGCCCACATGATTTGCACAAAGTAGTGGAGGGTGGCCAGGAGGTCCGGCGGGGCCGCTTTTATAATGTCGTTTAGAACTCCATCAGGGCCTGGTGCCTTGCCTGACTTTAGGTTGCGGATGCATTCTGCAAAGGCAAATTCGTCTTGGATGCTGCTGTGGAGCCATTGCCGTGCAGGAAGTTGCGTGGCTTCAGTCTCCAGCTCAAATGGATCTATGGTGTTGCCTCCTATGGGTGCAGGTTGGGATGCCCCCCATGGGTAGTTACGGGGTGCATCCTCCGGCATGTATAAGCCTGTCTTGGGGGGTCCTTCTGGGTGCTTCAATTTTGTGGTGGTTGTGCTTATGATATGTTCCTGTATTACGGTAGGATTGACAGTGATAGAGCCGTTAATGTTTAGGATCTTCAGTGCATCTTTGAAAGACTCGTGTTTGGCCCCAGTGAAGATTTTGTTGCCAAGCTTTTGGTTCCTGTCGGCAAGCTCTTGAAGCGATTTGATGTGTTTCTGGCGAGCATATGTTTGTTCCTTTCTATCAAGGTGTACTTGTTGGGTTTTCAGGTTGGCCGTGTATGTTTTTGTCTCCGTGCGTGCTAGCAGCTCATGCTCTGACAGGTCTTCTGAGTCTGGGACCTGGGCGCGTAGATCTGACATTGTTTGAGCAAGTTCGGAATCAGTGCAATTGGGTGCATTTCCCTGCCGTAGGGCTGCCAGTGTGCATCGTTGTTGCCTTAACTTTTTGCGTTTTCGTTGTGCAGACCTTGTCCTGTGCTTCATGCCGGTAGGATTGGTGTTTTTGGTTTCGCATACGTCATGTGCTATTGGCAGCATGGCTTGGAATAATTCGCTGATCTGTTCGCCAATCGTGTCAACGAGTGTTTGAGATGCCTGAGATTGAACATGGGTCAGGGGGTTAGGTGTCCTGGCGTCGGAGGAGCTGATCTGTTCCCAGTGGGGCAAGACTTCATCCTCCATGATTTGTCGGAGGTCTCGTTTGACACGCTGTATTTGATGACCTATTCGGTCTGTAGTTGCAGATGTTAAGGCCAGTTTGGGCTTGAGTGGGGTGACAAGTTTGACTTGCGGGACAGGTTTTGCCTCTGGGGTTCCGAACAGTAGTGGAGGTAGTTGCTTTAGGAGGGAATAAGGGAGTTGTGCAAGCACCGCCTGGTGGTCTGTTAGCTGTCCTTCTGTGGTGACCACTTCAATGGTGGCATGAGTTCGGAGCTTTATCGGAGCTCTTCTTGGGGAATACTAATAAGGATGTCATCTATCCTGCTTTTGTAGGTGTAGCCAGTGGCGTACGTTTCACTTCGGTAGGTGTATGGACGGGGAGTGGTATCCATGGGTGCGTCAATTGAGCTTAGTTTCAATGTCTGGGAGAGAGCACGGTGTTGTTGGTCTATTCGGCTCTTGCAGACTCGGTTCACTGCCGAGGCCCGGTCATTTGGGTATAGTGCTGCGTTGAAGTCGCCAGCTGTGATAAGTAGGTGTTCTGGGTATTGGCATACTGCTGCTGATAGAGCAGTTTGGATCGCCTTCTGCTCTAGGCTGGTTTGGGGCATGTACACCCCAGTGAGGAGCAGTGGGCGAGAGAGCGGTCGCTGGATGATTAGGGGCAGCAAGTGTCCTGAACAGTGGGCAGGGATTGGGCAGTTTGAGATTTGATTGCGTTGAGGACATAGTCTTTTGTGTATCGCAATCATGATGCCGGCTTGGGCTACTCTGTGGTTAGTGCCGCATTTGCTGTGGATGATGTGGTAGTCTCTTAGGACTGCGTGCGCCCACTTTGGATTTTGTTTCCTTGGTCGGAGTTTGGTCTCTGTGAAGACTACTATATCAGGGCCGTGTTTTTTGATGATGTCTTGAATCAGTCCCATACTTGTCCAAAGGCCCCTCAAGTTGAGTGTGAGGCACTGCATTCGGGCCTGATTTCCGTTGTGAGGAAAGCTTTCTGCAGTTTCAGGCCCTGCTGTCTGGTGTGGGTCAATCTGGTCATCGATTTTGGCAGTATGGTGGGGAGCTTTCGTCTCATTGTCTGTCACGTCTGATGCTGCAGGGCCGATGTCCTTGGGGCCGGGCCTTTCTGCATGTGGTTCAATGGGACTGTTTTCTTTCTCCAGTGCTACATGGGATGTTGTCGGCGGTTGCGCATGTAATTGGGTTTTGCATGTGGGTGACATAGGTGCCTTCTTGTTATTGCCAGGGGTGGGCTCTTGGGGGCGCTTGCTTGTAAATTGGAAGTGTGCAGTTATATTGTTCAGAGGGGAAGGGCTGGATGTAGGCATCACTGCTGGTTTTGCTTTCTTTCGCTGACCCGTGGCATCTGCTGGGAACTTCTTAGTATGCACGTGATGGAACCCTGTGGGGATTGCTGACTGTTGAAGGATGTTTTCAGGATGAGGTTCGGGTCCCCTTTTCTTTGGGTGTTGACTGATCGAGCTTGAGGTGTGTTTTGCGGGTGGTAGGTAGGAAGAAATGTCCCTTGCACGTATATTGCGCTGGCGTTTGACTGTTGCTGGTGCATAGCTGGTGCTAGGGTCAGCATGCTCGTAATCGGTTGGTGGTGGTTGGTCATACACTGCTTCACCCTGGGCTGGCTGCTGATGTTTCCTGCTGGGAGGGTGGATACCACTCGTTGACCTCTTAACGCTTGAGGTTGGTGGCAACGGTGGCTTACATTTGGCGCCCAAAGTGAAAGGTGGTTGTTGGGGTGGTGTGGGAGCAGATTTCTCGCCTCTCTGGGCAGCTATTAGAGGAAGGGCCCCCTTCGTCTTTTTGTGAGCATGCTCGGAACTGTCTCTGTGTTTTGATGCGGAGGGCGACCGTTTCAGAGTGGTCTTCTGCAGTGCCCGGTTCTCTTTTGCATGGTAGATGGCGCTGTGTTTGGGCCTTGGGGGTGACATGAGTGACACAGGGTTGCCTACTTGGTTGCCTGGTTGGACGAGGGGCATGAAGTGCTCGGCTGTATGGGAGGCAGCCCTATGAAGGAGATGATAAGTTGGTTGGTTGCTATTGGGATGTGGGTGCTCAATCTTGAGCAGGTTGAGTTGATCTGGAGTGTTGTGCGCAAAGGTGTATACATGCAGGCTTGCTTTGTTCAATGCATGGTGTAATCCTATTAGGCATATGTTGTCGCCCCATAGGGCTTTGCTCCCAGTGGCATACGGATCCATCATTAGGTGTTCGACATAACTGGCCACTTCTTGTCCTGGTCTGATAATCTCTTTATAGCCGGGTTCCCCTGCTAAGAACTTGATATGGTCTGAGAAAGGAATATTGTCTCCAGCAGCTGCAGGTCCCATGCGGTCTTCCAAGGGGGTATCGTGGTTTTCTGCTATGTAGGCGCCAGTGAGTTCTCTAAGCTCTAGTGCCCTTTGCCGTACTGGCTCCAGGGTTGGTAATGTGTTTGGGGGGCAACCTACTGTCAGTTCTATGTATGCTATGGACTCAAAAAGGCAGCTGCCTGCTTGATAGATGTCCGTGTTAAAGTGGTCAACTGCTTGAGCTGAGAAACCTTGGGGGATTGGGTTATCGGTGGAGCTGACTGATATGGGACTTGCAGGCTGTTGTGGGACTTTGGTGATGGTGCCTGCAGCTTGAAAGGGTGTGAGTTTTGGCCTCGACAATGCTTTAAGGCCCTGGGGTGTAGGTCGCTCCTTGTCAGGCAGTTCTGGCAACGGGGCAGGTTGGGGTCTGGTTTGTGCATGTGGTCTAACACGAGCTTCATGCATGATGGTGTCCCCAGGCTTAGGGAGACGCACACTGCTGAGCTGTATTTGACTCAGGCTGATGTACTTCAGTGTGGATCTGTCACGTGGGAGCTGCTGACGATGCTGCATTGGTAGGCGTATGTCTGTCAGCTGGTGGAGATATGCGTCCAGTTCCACTATGCAGCAATACACGGTTTCTGTTTTTGCCCAGTCCTGTGCTGTAGTCGCCTTTATTTGTCCAGAACTGGCATATGGAATTGAGTCAACTTCGTACCAGTTGTTGTCTGCGGGGCTGAGTTGTCTCAGATAGAAGTGTTTAAACCCGTCAGTTAGTTCATTGATCCAGATAGACGTGCATCCTTGAGGTAGGGCTTCCAGGATTTCATGTTGTGTGGGGTATTTGACCTGGTTACCATTTTTATCTCGTATCCTGGGGTGGCCGCCGCCCTCTGTATGAAGAGGGAAGCCGGTGGCAAAGAGCGGCACCAAGGCCAGAGGAGAAGGAGAGTACCAATAAAAGTAGCGGTTTATTTCCATCAGAGTGAAATTTCCAGAGGAGTTGTGTTTTACGATTTCGTTTTCTGCTGTGGGGAGTTCTGTTTCCAGCTTCTTGATAAGTTCTTTTCCAGTGATAGTTGGCCGTCCAGCATCGGCATTGATAGTGTGTACTGCGCACATGCAGGCTACTTGGGCGTGGCATGAAAGGCTTCAGGGTAAACCCATTTATCTGCAGGGGGGTGTATGTTTGGGCCTGGTGGCTCACGGTCATTTTGGACCTTTTTCTGGTCGCTGTTTGTGGCTTTCTTGCCATTTGCTTTAGATGCATTAATGGTAGACCGAGTCATTTTTGAGTTGACATATTTGATGTGGCCTTTGTTTTGGGCCTTGTATGGGGTTTAGCTGTCTGCTTTGGGCCTGCTCCTTGCAATGAACACATAAATCTGATGTCTTCATCCGTGTGGGTGTAGGGTTCATTTGGGGGAGGTTCGCTATTAAAGATATCTTTCCGGATGGGGGTGTCATGTTGTGCTAGGCCTGTATATTGTGTTTGGCAAGAGGTGCTCCGCGGGCATTCTGTGTTGGGAGGAGGGGTTGAATTATCCACCAAGATGGGTGAACTATGGTGGATGCGGAGAAAGTGGGCTCCGGAGATCCACGCCCAGTCGCCCCTAGTGTTGCAAAGGGGCTGAACTTGGTATAGATGTAAGGTCCTTGGGTGGACATCATGAGCAGCGGTGGTGTCACTAAGAGAGTTCTCACGTACATGTGAATCCGCTGGAAAGAGCTTGTACAAAGAGTGGTTAACAGCTGCCAGTCTTGCTTCAGTATTGAGTAGGAAGTCACATGGGGTATGGACCTGGATTGACTTCACTTCAAGGTGCAGCTTTGCTTTTTCATGGCCTTGCTGGTCAGTTGTTATTAGCAAGGACACTCGGACTGGACTGCCTTGAATTGCACAGTACTCTGCTGTTAGTTGGGAGAGCATGTGTTCTGTGTTTGTCTTGTGTGGGTAGGTTGTCTCAGCAGGAAGGCGGTGCTGTTGACGTCTGTCTTTGTTGCTGCGAGAGCATGGCGAGCTAAGTTTTGCAAGCACATTGTACATGTTTATGTGGCTGTAGCCTGGAATCTTGTTGTAGCTCTGTGAGTGTTGCGTCTGCCATCTGCGGACTCTTTTGTTAGGTATGCAGTGACTCGTGTAGCAGTGTGTCTTCTTCTTCTTCGTAGCGGTGATATGTTTGAGAGTGCTCTTCTTGGAGACTTGGGAGTTGCTGGAAGCAGCCAAGTAGACCAGTGGTGAGAACTGATTGACATACAAGGAGGGGCGGTGTAGAACACAGGGAAGACATATATGGATTGGATGAGGGAGGTGGGGAGCTATCAGCATGCTGAGCACACCCATGTTAAGGACGAACATGGTTGTTGTAATGCTGAGTAGCACGCTGAGGACTAGAAACTCTGCAGCAGCTGACGTGAGGATATCTGAGAACTGCCTGCATTTTGAATTAAATCACATTAGAGTTGCAGGGTTGGCTTTGTTCAGTCTGTGGATTAGGGTGACCCCAACTCTTGTGCTGCCGTTCGATCTGAGAATTGATATGTTGATGTTCTGCTTTGCTAGTTTACTGAAGTGGTGTTGATCGAGCGCCGTGCAGGCTGAGCTCTGTGAGCTTTGAGTGTCATTCGAGCTGAGAATTTGGGCATAGCTTCGCCGCCCCGTGGCAGTGGTAACATATGCTTTGGGTGATTGAAGTGGGATCATTCTGGCTGTCATGCCTGAGGTGCCGATGGAGATGGTTTCCAACTGCTGTTTCTGCTTCGACCACGGTAAGAAGCTGTTTGTGCTATTACTAGTCTTTGACGCTCTAGGAAACTGCGGCTGACTGCACAAGTCCCATTCAGGAATTACCCGGCTACTGGTAGATGCCGCTGCTTGTGGGGTGAACTGCAGGCTGGTGATGCCTATGGCTGGAGGTGGGCTGAAAATTTGGCCATAGCTTCGCTGCCCCGTGGCGGTGGTAACTTTTGCTTCATATGTTTGCGAAAATCTGCTTTTGCTCCGCTGTTGTGCTGCGAAGGCAGCTGAGATGGGCTTGTCCACCCTAAACATACTGCACTGCTCTCCTTCGTTGGTGCTGTTGCCGCTGCACCTGAGGAATGCTCCCTTTGATTCAAAGGGGCGCTGGTGAAACGCAGCTGTTACATCTTTCTCTGTTTCCGGCTGTCTGGTCGCTGTGATCGTGGTTGAGACTGCTGGCCATAGTGTTAACTGAGACGCTGGCTTCCATTCGCATCTGAGAGTCTCAGAGATACTCAAGCATGGTATTCTGCTGGACATTGCTTCCCCATATCGCTGCTGTGCTTGTCCTCCTGGCTGCTGTTCTGGGAAGCAGAGGCTGAGATGGTGGCTCGCAGGGTGTTCTGCAGCTGACAGCGCACAGAAAGCTAGGCACAGGTGGAGAAGCAGAAGCATGACAGCATTTTGATTTTCCTTGGCCGCGCAGCGGCAGAAGGTGCTATTTTCTATGGTTTTCGCAGAGGCGATGGCCAGCTTAGACTTTGCCAAACTGCCCCTATGGGCATGATGCCTTTGCATTCAATCTTGGACATGGCTTGGGACTCCCAGGCTGCGGGGCATGCGTCATCAAGATCGAGGGCCCTTTGAGCATACCCTGGGAGTCCGCGACCGATGTCTAGCTGAAAAGTTCAGACATGTGAGGGATGTTGCACCGGAGTGCTGGACTGTTCGCTCATGAGTCACCTTCGACAGCAACTAATCGCACACAGGAGCTTAAGCTTGTAGGATGTCTTCTAAGTGTGATAGGTCAAAGGCCATGGGCGGCATCGGTCTTAACGTCCTGAAGCCGGTTCCACAACATCCTTTGGAACCAGAACTGGACTTCAAAAGAGGCCTCTGGAACCGATATTTTCCAGGGGGCCATGCCATGTCGATGCGCAGCATCGACCCAGACAGGAGGCGGGGGTCCAGTGGGGAGGAACAGCCCCCCTGGTGGGGTCTGGGGCGAAGCCCCAGGAGCCAGCGATAATTTCCACTTATAACCATCAACTGTACAATGGAATTTGCTATTCTTCCACTCAGAGGGTTATCATACATTTAGTAAGAAACTTGCTGGAACCAGCATGTGACATGTTGGCCAGAGGGTGGCCCAGGGCTGGAACCAGGAACTGACATGTTTGACATCGCTGGAACCGTGGAACTGGGCACAATTTGCCCTGGAACCGGAACCTGGAACCGGCTTCAGGACGGTACGGTCTACGATTCCCTGCACAATATCGTTTTACTGGCCGGGGCATCGGTCATGCTGTTTTCCGTTATAAACACTAAGCCGCTCAGAGGCCACAATCTTCGCAAGGCTGCGGCAGTGTGTGCTGCACAAACATACGTATACGAATCTTTCATGTTCACTTTGCGGTATCGTCTCCTGGACGGGTTGCGAAATCCGCAAAGATGCCCCGAGTCGGTACGGAACGGATCTGTGATGTCGACAGTGAGCGCAGTGGTCCAAACGCATTTGTAAGCGTTTAAGCTGGTAGATGGCCCCACGTAAGTTCAAAGAAGGTCCGCGATGTGCGGCTGTATCATGCTGGTAGTCGTATCAGGATGTTTCGGCACACATACCGACTCCTGAAGCTTGAGAGACGAGCGTCAGACTTCGCCGAAGGCATGTGTGGAGAATGCACCATCGCAGGTTGACCACTGTCTGCCCTACTGGTGCCTAATACAGAGAGCTCTAGGCAATTTCCTGCTGCTGTCAAACCATCAACTACAACCAGCCCACTGACCAGGAGACCCAGATTTGCATCTAGAGGCTGGCTATCCTCAGGGTATGCCAAGGTATATCAGGCACACATCAGGTATCCCGTTTACTTATGTGAAACAGTTAATGCGGTTTCGTACTGGTGCACACCATCTTGCTATTGAAACTGGGAGGTGGGCTCGTCCCAAACTGCCAAGGCAGCATCGTGTATGTTCAAAATGTTCTTGCACAGTGGTTGAGGACGAGGTACACTTTCTTTTTGAATGCCCAGCATATGATAGAATTCGTGAGAAGTATAATACCGTTTTGTTTGCACAGTTTGGAGGTTGCCAGGAAGCTTCTAGTACAATGAAGCATAATTCAGACAACGTGAGATTGTTCATGGACCAAGAGCCAAGTTTCCAAGTTGCAAAGTTTGTTTATGAATGCATGGAATTTCGGAGGTCGGAGGAATGTGAGGACTATAATCCTTACTTTGATTTGTCATTATTCGGGGATGAATGGCAAGGTCGTATTTTCGATACCTTTTCTTCTGGACCAAGAGGTGATATTGCTGAGACATTCACTTCTGATGGACCAGGTTCCAGTATTTCTGCCCATGGAGCCTAGGTTGGGCGCCCCCTTTGAGGGGCCATGATGTAATCGTAATCGTAATCTAACAACAGCAGGAGCATAAACACAACCCTGGAACACAAATTTCAGGTGTGTCAACCTGTGTGGTGGCATATATTCACCCTTTATTGAAGGGAATGAGGCACAAGACCAACAGCCGTCCCATGTTGCCCCAATCGCCACACATATCACTCAATAAACCAGCCAAGCAAACTCAGCCACACTAAGTTTGATGCCAAAGAAGGCACACCAGCCTCTCATAGGCCCATTACTAGCCAGCCTGCACACCGGCTGCAGCCCCAGCACATCCCCTCCTCTCTGCTGCCCCACATCCTCCATGAAAAATCCCTCCGCAATTTATCACACACACTAAACATTAGTGCACCACACACAGTAGAATGCTCTGTTTTTTTCAACCTGTGCAGCCCCACATGCCGCCTCCAGCTAGGGTGTAGCCCCTGCCTTTACCAAACCTAGGGTTTAGTAGATGCCAAGCAGAGGTCATAAGGTGAAGGCAGTAGTCGTCCAACCCGCCAAATAAAAGACACGCCCGTTCTTCCACCAATCAGGCTGGTTCACGTAACCGGCTCCACAGTATGGGGAAGCGGGGCCAATACCATAGGTGGTCAGGCAGCTCATGAGGTTGGAAAGCTGGGCCAGGACAGGCGCAGCAAGCACGGCAGGAGTACCACAAGCACGGGCCACTGCCAAGAAGGCGATGTACATGGCACCAAGGTGTGCAGCACCTACAATGAGAAGCAGCAGAAGAGCACAGAAATTGCACTAGTACACTCGTTATCTAATGAATGCACAGCAAGAAGTCCATAACACAATGGAATTTGCAGCAATCGCAGCACTCCAAAGGCCCGGTGACTGGGTGAGTGCATGACAGCACGGATGGGAATTAATCAACATTGCCCAAACAGTGATGTGGCAGTAGCGGAAGGGCAGAGCCATCCTGCCAGGGCAGAGACACAAGCTTTGCAATTGCAGCTAGAGCCATGTGCATGCAATTGCAGCTACAGCCCTGCGCGTGGCCAGGTGTCAATTGCTAGTGAGCCGATGCAAGACGACACAGCCATCCTGTCCGTCTTGTGTTGGATAGAGCCGGCCTGCTGTCCTGCTGCTCATCATCCAGGGGCTGATTTAGCTAGCTACTTCATAGAACTCTTACAGGCATGCAGACTGATCTTTTTGACCTCTTCCACTGCCCACACCTTTAGCTGCACTTCAAGGTCCATCCGTCTATAGATGTGCCTGATGGGTTGAACGGGCCCTGTCTGAAGATGCTTGTTGGGGGTTGGGCTGGCTCTGTCCTCACATACAGTGCATGGTAGTCTTAGCCAAAAACTTGGAACACATGCTGCTTGCTACAGTATGAGCCTTCTTCTCCAAGCCAAGCACCTAAAGCAGCAGAGAAGGGCGGCCAATGCAGATCATGGAGAAAAACTCTCCTCATGATTAGCATCGACCGCCCCAAGGCAGCGGGAGAAAAGATATTAGTCAAAGTTGCTGCTACCCTTGCCCATTGAAGTTATATGCAACTCACGTATGGGCCAAAAACTATTCATATGGTAGCTGGCAAGACATGGAGCTTGTTTCTCAGCAACCTCACCACAAGCACAAGCCATCTAAGTCACCCTTCAGGTGTCATCCAGCAGCACTAGGTTGCATGGACAAGGTCCTACGCTCCACAGGATACGCGGACACGCACCATAGGGACCGCTCTTGTGCCGCCGGAGGCATTCTACCTTTTTTCAATATCCGGCTCCCTTTTTTTAGCCTCATTATTGCCCAATGAATTGCAGCGACTTCAAGCACCACATGCACAGGGCACAATCTTTTTATATTGTGAGAGGCTGCCTATAAGCTCCATGCCATACAGCATGCAATAGCACTGCTGCTGCTCTGCTGTCCACCCCCAAGGCTGATTCGGCTAGCTACTGTGAAGAGATGCTACATGCATGCAAAACCATCTTCCTGGATTGTTCCACTGCTCGCACCTGTAGCTGCACTTCAAGGTCCATCTGTCCATAGATGCTCCTGATGGGTTGAATGGACTCTGTCTGAAGATGCTTGTAGTGGGTTAGACTGGCTCTGGCCTCACATACAGTGCATGGTGTTCCTAGCCAAGGACCTGGGGCACATTCTGCTTGCTGAGCTGTGAGCTTTCTTTTCCAAGCAAAGCACCTATAGCAGCAGAGCAGGGCGGCCAGTGCAGATCATGGGGAGAAGGTCTCCTCATGATTAGCATTGACGGCCCCAAAGGCAGCAGAAGAAAGGAGCTCAGTTAGAGTTGCTGCTATCCTTAAGCATTACTCTGGTATGGGGCAAGAACTATTCAAGAACTAGCTGGCAAAACATGGAGCTTGTTTCTCAGCAGCCTCGCCACAAGCACAAGCCATCTAAGTCACCCTTCGGGTGTCATCCAGCAGCACTAGGTTGCATGGACAAGGTCCTACGCTCCACAGGATACGCGGACACGCACCACAGGGACCGCTCTTGTGCCGCCGGAGGCATTTTTACTCTTGACAATATCCGGCCATTGTTATAGCTTCTTTGTTTTTGCCATTGCATTGCAGTGACTTTAAGCACCACATGCATTGGACCTATCTTTCTGAATTGTGAGAGGCTGCCTATAAGCTCCATACCGTGAATAATAGCGCTGCTGTTCTCTGTGCTCATCATCCAGGCTGATTTGGCTAGCTACGTACTTGAATTGGGTGCACATGTAGCTGTGCTTGAGGTCCATCAGTCTGAAGATGCTTGTAATGGGTTGGGCTGACTCTGGCCTCACATACAGTCCATTGTGTTCTTATGTTAGCCATGGGACCTGGGGCATATTCTGCTTCATGATGAGCTGTGAGCTTTCGTCTCCAAGCACCTACAGGAGCAGAAAAGGGCGGCCAGTGCAAATCATGGGGAGAAGATCTCCTCATGATTAGCATTGACCACCCCAAGGCAGCAGGGAAAAGGAGGTAAGTAAAAGTCCCTGAGGCCAATGCCCATTGAGGTATGCAGCTCTAGTATGGGCCAAGAACTTTTCAAGAACTAGCTGGCAAGACATGGAGCTTGTTTCTTAGCAGCATCAGCGCACGCACAAGCCATCAGTCTCCCTTTAGGTGACATCCAGCAGCACTAGGTTGCATAGATGTGGCCCAATCCGGACACGCACCACAGGGACTGCTCTTGTGCCGCCGGGGGGCTTTTGAATTCTTAACAGTATCCGGCAGTTGTTATAGCTTCCTTTATTTTGTCAATCCCATTGCATCGCAGTGACTTTAAGCACTGCATGCAGGGGACACAGTCTTTTAGAATTGCGAGATGCTGCCCATAAGCTCCATGTTGCCATGCAGGAGGCAATGTGTGCTGTTGTTCTGCTGATTTAATTAGCTCTCTATTAACGTCTGCCACTGCTCGCACCTGTCGCTGGGTCTTGAAGGTCTCGAAGTCGTTCAGTTGGGCTGACTAAGCCGGCTAGCTACCATTCTTCCAACTTCACATACATCCTTGGGGCCTACGGCAAGGAGCTGCGACATAAAAGGTAGCGAATTAACATATAATGGCATAAGGAGCATCTTAGGAACGTATGTCATGTACGGTTTGGTATTTGCCTGGAGTGGGGTGAGGCCCCCCTCCTCCCCCCCTGGCGTACCTGTTCCTGAGCTAGCTTCATCATGCTTCAATACCAGCTGCATGGGGCAAGAGTGCGTATCTTTGTGCAATTCCTCAGCTGAAAGAACCACAAGTTAAGCTGTTTGCTGCCCCTATCTACCTCGAAACCATCTGCAGCTTGCGTGCAGCTTGAGGAAAGCGAAGCCTCACTCCTCGAATTAATCCCACACCTCGAATAACCTGCTCAAGACAAACATGCCATAGTTTTAGCTGGGAGATGGGAGCAGTTGTCGTCGGGAAGGGTTCTATAGTCTCGAAGCATCAAAGCTCTCATGCTGAACAACAAGCACAAGCTCAACATGCCATAGTTAGAGCGACAAAGCTGCATCATTCCTATCAACCCTGGCTAAGCACAATCCTACTTGATTGTAGCAGCGCTGGATACAGATGGGGGACCCATGCGAGTATATGGGCCTTATAACTGAGTGAGTGACTTTGAAGGTTGTACAGGCAACCAGTGAGTCCTCCATGATTTCCGGATTTCGGCGCGGGGGCTGTAGCAAGGTTTTAATAGCTGTGGCTGAAACGCTATACCGCGATCAGATACACAAGACATGAGCCGCGCATATCCCTCCTTGCCTCCGCGCTGTTTTGTTTGCGGCGTGGTCGACCATGGAGCCTTCCTCCTTCTCTATCAGCGTACTTCGTTCTCCCACTAGCCATCTGGTAGAGCACCCGCCGAGCAAAGGTCAACGTTCACCCTCTGTTCTAACCTACTAGATCCTAAAGAATGAAGGTCAACGTTAGCCTTTGATTCACATCCCGCTACTTATCCCGCTGCTCAGAAAGCAGAGCTCAGTCAACTGACATGAGCCGGCCACGCACGGAATACCTTACATCGGTACATATGCAGCCTTGGATTCCACTCCAATCAATGCCATCTACAGCATTTACAGAACGGACACTGCAACCAGTAAGAATCACGGACAACCATATGGACAATCAGGGAGCCCCAACTTGTAACCATCCAACAGCAATAGCAGCATACATACATCCTGTTTAGTTGAAAACCACAAGCCACAAGACCAAGAGCCATCCCATAATGCCTCTTCAATTACTTGGCACATCATCTCAAGCAGCCATCAATCAAATGCTTGTCATCTACACCACCTTGTCCCCAAGTTGTCAATCTCGTCCTGCAAGCAAGGCCTACCAGCCCCCCTTAGCCACCCAAGCTTGTCTGCACATCTGCTGCCGCCCCAGCACCTCCCCTCCCCTCTCTGCTGCCCCACATCCTCTCATCTTGTGTAGTAGCTCTTCCTCCAATTGGTCCTCCTTCAAAGTTGCTACAGGGACCAATGTACTGCCTGACCCCTGTCACATTTAGTGACTGTGCCACATCGAGGAGACATCAGCAATTACAACCTGCATCAAGCTCGGTACTCACATATATGCGACTGGGCCGTGCTTGGGTCTCTCGTAACGTATACACGACTGAGTGCTGCCCACCCACACCTCACACATTTGCAACAGCGCAGCCCTTGCAGCCAATGAAGGCTCCTAAGGCTGAAAACATTCAACCGCCACATCAAACCAATGCCCACACCCCTCAGGGGCGACAAATTCCAGAACTCCTTGAAGTAAATTCCAACTGCCAACACTCTCATAGGTACAGCTAGCTTCATACAAGTCATCACCATCACTAACACATGCCATCAGCTAATCATACATGCCAGCGGTGCATGTAATCACTCACTCGCTGAACCGCCTCATGCTGATGATCAAAACTCTGATGGTGCCTCAACTGCCCTGCTGATCCAGCACACAGACCTAGAAACATCTCCATCCAACCCGCAGAATGCTCTGCTCTTTTTACCCTGCACATCCCTCGACGCCGCCCAAGCCGCCCCCAGCTAGGGTTTAGCACCCCCTTTACCAAACCCTAGGGTTTAGTAGATGCCCAGCATGGGCCAGATGGTGAAGGCGCTAGTCATCCAGACAGTCAAGTAGTACACACTCAGGATGAACCCATTCTTTAACCATTCAGGCTGGCTCACGTAACCAGCTCCAAAGTATGGGGGAGCAGAACCAATACCATAGGTGGTCAGGCAACCCATAAGGTTGGAGAGCTGGCCCAGGACAAGGGCAGCAAGCATGGCGGGGGTACCACAAGCACGAGCCACGGCCAAGAAGGCGGTGTACATAGCACCAATGTGTGCGGCACCTAGCAAGTAGAAAACAGCAGAGCAGCACACTTAGAAAACAATCAGATATGCAATCATATGATATCAAACATGGAGTTGGACTAAGTTTATGAAGCACCTGCAATAAGAAGGCAGCAAGAGGTTCCTGAAACGCAAATGGAATCTCCAACTATAGGGCCGGTGTGCAAGCGAGCGCATGCACTAGGGCGCCGATGTGTGCAGCAGCTACGGCAAGACCCGTGCAGAGAATGTAATAGCAGCTGAATGTGCATGCTGTGGGGCTGAACCAAAACAGTATATGACATGAAACAGGCCATTCCTGCTACGTTCAGCATAGCATATACAGACTTGAACCCCGCCGTAAGCAGGAATGGCATATGCTCCTTTGCTGAATTGGAGTACAGAATTGAGCAAAGACGTGAGCAGGAGATGGCGTACTGTTTTTGGAGGCTTGGGAGTACAGGGTTAAGAGCATATGGGAGGATGGCAGGGTGCAGATGTAGGGGCTGAGGGCAACTCTGCTGTAACCACGGGGGCACTGCAAGGCAACTGGGGTACTTGTATATCTTATTATGGCGCTTCCAGTCCGTTTTAAGGCTGAATACCATGGTCAGCACGGGGACTGATACACCCACAGCTGCAAATGCTGAAGATGTGTATCCATCACAACCAAGCTCCTAAGCCTTTATACCCCTGATTTACATGGTCTTGATGTTTGACCCATCCATAAGCCTCCCTCCTATACCCTAAACCCCTGCCTCTCTACACCCTCGGCCCCTGCCTCCCTCAACCCTCGACCCCTGCCTACCTAAATCCTTAGGCCCCTGCCTCACTAAACCCTAGGTACCTACCTTCCTAAACCCTAGGCCCCTTCCTCCCTAAACCGTCCACTCACTGGATGCGCAGAGGTATTGGAAGTAGAAGTACAGCAATTGGCTGCCAGCTCTAGTCCCCAACAAAATCCCACGGCCAGATACAGAGCATAAACCTAAACCCCAGCCTTCCCCAAGCCCTGCCTCCCTAAACCCCGCCCTCACCGGATGCGAAGAAGTAGTGGGAGTAGAAGTACAGCAGCACAATGATGCCAAATGCTGGCTGCCAGCTCAGACCCAGGCCTCCCACCAGGTCCACAACAGTGGCGGAGAACCAAGGGATGAAGCCAAACTTATTCAGGTATGCTGCCATGGCAATCAGGGCGGCAAACCAGGTGAGGGTGTCCCAGGCAGCATTGTTGTTCAGGCACTCCTTCCAGGAAACAACACCTGTTAGGGAGGGAAAAAAGAAGCAGCAATATCATCAATCAATCATTGAAACAACCCGCAAGATCAGCAGCAGCATGAGATCAGAGAGATATTACGGACACTGAGACATTGGGGGCTTCATGATTGGTATGCGAGACAGATCATACGAATGACATTTGGGGGGAAAAGTGGTATATTCTGTCCGGACGATAAGATATTGGCGAGGGGACCAGGTGAGGGTGTCCATGCAGCGTTGCTGTTGAGCCTTTCCTTGCAGGAAAGAACACCTGTTTGAAATGAAAAAGAGAAGCAGCAGGAGGTTGAGAAATAACAGGGGCACTGAGACATCGGGACCTCCATGGCTGCTGTGTGAAAGAGACAGGGTGCGTGAATGATTACTGCTGATAGTCAAATGATTACTGCTGATAGTCAAATGCTCTTGCTGAAGAGTCTACTGCTGAAACTTGCTGTCAGAAGCGAAAATTGAACTTCGCTTCCACGTAGCTTTGCTCTGTCCTGCGGCTAGGATTTGTCATTGGCTCTATGACCCGACCCCTGTCTCATAGTAAGGCACTTCATTACTCAATCCTGTGTTCCAGCCCGCTCTTCTTGTAACAGCTTGAGATATAAGGCTTATAGCACTGTTGCTAGGGCATATCACGGACTGTCACTCTGATATCTACTCTGCTTCCAGTGATGCACAGGATGGCACTTCAATACTCAATCCTGTGTTCCAGAGAATGCTATTCTTGTAAAAGCTTGAGATCTGGGGCCTATCGCACTATTGCTAGGGCATATCACGGACTGTCATGCTGATATCTATTCTGCTTACCTGTGATGAGCAGGGTGGCCAGACCCACAATGATCATTAGACAGTAAATTACATTGATGCAAATTACAACACTGATCTAATGATAATGATAACAGTAATCCTACTTACCTGCGATGAGCAGGGTGGCGAGACCCACAGAAACAGTAATACAGTAGATAATCAAAAAGTAAATGGTAATACTTGATCTAATGAGGATGATGCCAGTAACCCTGCTTACCTGTGATGAGCAGGATTGCCAGTCCCACAGTTGCAGCCGCCACACTGTTTACCCCCAGAGATGCTCCTCCAATCCAGAGCCCCACAGTGATGGCAAAGGCCAGTGCAGTGATCTTCTCGTCACGGCTCATAGGACCAAGCTTCTCAAGCTCCTTCTTGGCAGCAGCAGGAGCATCAGGGGTGTCTTTGGTCTCTGCAAAACCACAAAAGAAAGACCCAAGGGGTTGTGACAAGCATGCTTTTTATCACTTGCCATGTTACTTGGACGTTTATAGCCAACGAGCCAAGCTCAACTAGGTTGCTACTGGCTTCTCAAGCTCCTTCTTGGCAGCAGCAGGAGCATCAGGGGTGTCCTTGGTCTCTGCAAAACCACAAAAGAAAGACACAAGGCATTAAGATAGGCACACGCAATGCTCTTTTCATTATGCCATGTTCCTTGGACGTCTAAGTCAACACACTGAGAGCTCAAAGGAGGTTGATTTCATGTTATGGGTGATGAAATTGCTCCATACTATTCAAGCTCCTTCTTGGCAGCAGCACGAGCACCAGGAATGTCCTTGGTCAAAAAACTTCAGTGAGATGTAAGAATCAAATTGGCGTTTATTAGTAAGTTTTTATGTGGCCTAACTGGTTGACCTGTACGAGGGGTATCCATATGGTTGGCCAGCATGGGGTTGTGTGATGCCTGACCAGTCATCAGGGGTCTTGTGCTGCGTGGTCTTGAGGGACCTTTATTTCGCACAGCTGGTTTTGCGGTTTGATTGATTGATTGATTGGTTGAGTAAGCAAGGCAGTGTAACTTGGTGTAACGAGGCCCATGTGGCCTAGCTAGTAGGGGGGTGTATAGTCAGCCAGGCAGACTCTTACAGCTGCTCGAGTAGCCCATGCCCACCTCAAAACCCCGCACGTGCACAGCACTAAACCCCAACCCTGACCTTACCTGGAGGGTTCAGGGCATAGAGGATGAGGGGTACAGTCAGCAGGCAGAAGATTCCCGGGATGATTCCCGCCAGTGCCCACAGTCCCCAGCTGATGCTGATGCCTTCTGCTGCTGCTAGGTTCACAGCCAGGGGGTTGGCAGCCATAGCAGTGATGAACATGGCAGATGACACAGTGGTGGTCTGCAAGGAGAGAGGGGGCGCAAAAAGGGTTTAGCAGCTATGCTTTTGGGCTAGGGATTAGAGGAAAGGCAGTTCACTGCTAGGGGGTTGGCAGCCATAGCAGTGATGAACATGGCAGATGACACAGTGGTGGTCTGCAAGGAGAGAGGGGGCGCAAAAAGGGTTTAGCAGCTATGCTTTTGGGCTAGGGATTAGAGGAAAGGCAGTTCACTGCTAGGGGGTTGGCAGCCATAGCAGTGATGAACATGGCAGATGACACAGTGGTGGTCTGCAAGGAGAGAGGGGGCGCAAAAAGGGTTTAGCAGCTATGCTTTTGGGCTAGGGATTAGAGGAAAGGCAGTTCACTGCTAGGGGGTTGGCAGCCATAGCAGTGATGAACATGGCAGATGACACAGTGGTGGTCTGCAAGGAGAGAGGGGGCGCAAAAAGGGTTTAGCAGCTATGCTTTTGGGCTAGGGATTAGAGGAAAGGCAGTTCACTGCTAGGGGGTTGGCAGCCATAGCAGTGATGAACATGGCAGATGACACAGTGGTGGTCTGCAAGGAGAGAGGGGGCGCAAAAAGGGTTTAGCAGCTATGCTTTTGGGCTAGGGATTAGAGGAAAGGCAGTTCACTGCTAGGGGGTTGGCAGCCATAGCAGTGATGAACATGGCAGATGACACAGTGGTGGTCTGCAAGGAGAGAGGGGGCGCAAAAAGGGTTTAGCAGCTATGCTTTTGGGCTAGGGATTAGAGGAAAGGCAGTTCACTGCTAGGGGGTTGGCAGCCATAGCAGTGATGAACATGGCAGATGACACAGTGGTGGTCTGCAAGGAGAGAGGGGGCGCAAAAAGGGTTTAGCAGCTATGCTTTTGGGCTAGGGATTAGAGGAAAGGCAGTTCACTGCTAGGGGGTTGGCAGCCATAGCAGTGATGAACATGGCAGATGACACAGTGGTGGTCTGCAAGGAGAGAGGGGGCGCAAAAAGGGTTTAGCAGCTATGCTTTTGGGCTAGGGATTAGAGGAAAGGCAGTTCACTGCTAGGGGGTTGGCAGCCATAGCAGTGATGAACATGGCAGATGACACAGTGGTGGTCTGCAAGGAGAGAGGGGGCGCAAAAAGGGTTTAGCAGCTATGCTTTTGGGCTAGGGATTAGAGGAAAGGCAGTTCACTGCTAGGGGGTTGGCAGCCATAGCAGTGATGAACATGGCAGATGACACAGTGGTGGTCTGCAAGGAGAGAGGGGGCGCAAAAAGGGTTTAGCAGCTATGCTTTTGGGCTAGGGATTAGAGGAAAGGCAGTTCACTGCTAGGGGGTTGGCAGCCATAGCAGTGATGAACATGGCAGATGACACAGTGGTGGTCTGCAAGGAGAGAGGGGGCGCAAAAAGGGTTTAGCAGCTATGCTTTTGGGCTAGGGATTAGAGGAAAGGCAGTTCACTGCTAGGGGGTTGGCAGCCATAGCAGTGATGAACATGGCAGATGACACAGTGGTGGTCTGCAAGGAGAGAGGGGGCGCAAAAAGGGTTTAGCAGCTATGCTTTTGGGCTAGGGATTAGAGGAAAGGCAGTTCACTGCTAGGGGGTTGGCAGCCATAGCAGTGATGAACATGGCAGATGACACAGTGGTGGTCTGCAAGGAGAGAGGGGGCGCAAAAAGGGTTTAGCAGCTATGCTTTTGGGCTAGGGATTAGAGGAAAGGCAGTTCACTGCTAGGGGGTTGGCAGCCATAGCAGTGATGAACATGGCAGATGACACAGTGGTGGTCTGCAAGGAGAGAGGGGGCGCAAAAAGGGTTTAGCAGCTATGCTTTTGGGCTAGGGATTAGAGGAAAGGCAGTTCACTGCTAGGGGGTTGGCAGCCATAGCAGTGATGAACATTGGAGAAGAAACAGTGGTGGTCTGCAAGGAGAGAGGGGGCGCAAAAAGGGTTTAGCAGCTTTGCTTTTGGGCTAGGGATTAGAGGAAAGGCAGTTCACTGCTAGGGGGTTGGCAGCCATAGCAGTGATGAACATTGGAGAAGAAACAGTGGTGGTCTGCAAGGAAAGAGGGGGCGCAAAAAGGGTTTAGCAGCTATGCTTTGGGGCTAGGGTTTACAGGAAAGGCGGTCAACAGTCAGGGGGTTGGCAGCCATAAAAGTAATGAACATGGCAGAAGAAACAGTGGTGGTCTGCAAGGAGGAGGGGAAGGGTTTAGCATCTATATATAGGGTCTAGGCAAAATGCAATACCAGCCAGGGGGTTGGCAGCCATAGCAGTGCTGAACGTCGCAGATGATAAAGTGGTGGTCCGGCAAGGAAAACAAGCGACAAGAAGATGAGCGTCCGATATCTGCACCAGAAGCTCTCTGCTGCTGCTGACGTGGCTTCGCAAGGGACCCTGGGCCCTTGCAGCTGCCTGCCCTCTGCTCCTGGATTTCCTGCTTACTCCTGCTGTTTCCAATCCCCCCAAAGCTACCCCCTGCGCCTCCTTTCTCCAGCAGGGTTCGCAGTCAAACCCAGGCCCCCACACCTCCCTCACCCCCCAGCCTCCCGGCTCTTTCTCAACCCCAGGCAATCACAACTCCTTTCTACTGGGCTTCCATGTGACAGTCTAACAGGCATCCTCACATGCAGGCCCCCCAACTTTCCCCCGGCACCTGCCCGTACTCATTGCAAAGCCGTGCGTGAACATCAGAGATGCCCTCATCCCTTCCTCTCCAAGCCTGCACCAAACCTAGAAACATGTGGCCCGTGACCTAGATATTCCTTGCTTCCCTCTCACCAACCCGCCCTGCCAACCCCCCCCCCCCTGAGTGCCATCATTTGAAAGGAATTGCACAGGACAGGTACCTGGCACCCTCCTTTGAACATGTTTCACCCCTTCAAATCCCTCCCTTTCTTCTCCCCATCGCCTTGCCTGGAGACAAGTGGACATGACATGCGCCCCAAGCTGTAAGGCATTCCCCGTCTGATTTGCCATGCTGCTTAACATCCTATCCTCTTCCCTTTCTCCATTTCCCCTGCGTTATCTCCCGCCCCCCTGCTCCCCACATGTTGACAAGAGGTAAGCCCATCATTTCAGCAGTTCCCCTCCAAGGTGCCATGATGCATAACCCCTATCCTCGTTTCTTTTCTCCTTCCCCCCGCCTCCTTTACTCCTCCTATTGCCTCCCCATTCTCAGTTGGAAGCAAGTAACCATGGCATAAGACCTCATCTTCTTAGCAGCTCTTTACCAATCTGCCATGCTGCATAAAGCCTCAGGCCTTCCCTCCCTCACCTTCCCCCTTTTCTCGGGCCCCCCAACCTATCTGCGGGCATTTGGACATGACATCCACCCCCATACCTCCCGCTTCCAATGTGCCATGCTGCATCAGACCATCCCCCCTTTTCTTCTTTTTGGCAGCCCATAGAAGCCTTTTCTACTTCTCCTATTTGCCCCCCAAACTCACCTGGAAGCAAGTGAGTATGCCACAAGCCCCCATCTTTTTGGCAGTTCCTTTACAATCTGCCATGTCCCATAAGCCCTCATTCCCTTACCCTTCCTCTTTTTCCCTTGGCCCCTCTCTAGCACCCCCCAATTCTAACCTGGAAGCAAGTAGACATGACATAGGCCCCCATCCGCCCCACTTCCAATCTCCCCTGCTGCATCAGCCTCGAATTCTTCCCCTTTCTCCTTTTCTTTATCTCCCCCCTCCCCCATTCTACCCAGAACAAAGTGGACACAACAAAAACTCCCATCTCTCCAGCCGTCCCAATCTGCCATGCTGCATCTGCCTCCATCTTCCCCCTTTCTCCTCATCCCCTGCCTTCATTCTCCCCCCCCCTTCTTCCCCAGCCTCCACCCTGCCCCCCATTCTTACCTGGAAGCAAGTGGACATGACGTAAGCTCCCATCTTCTTCTGAGTTCCCTTCTCCGGGTCGGAGCCACATGCCAAGCACAAGGCCTTAGCCAGAGGGAAGAAGATACCACCTACAGCACACAAGCAATCACTGATCTCAGCCCATCAATGCCTCACATACTGCTCTCCAAAAACCTCGATCGGGTCATGTCGCGGGTGCTACATGATCCGAGGGCTGTGCAGTGGTTTTTCTTAAGACATATTGCTCTCTAGAAGTCTTACCTCTCCGTCTCAGTTTCTGCTCTCCACACATACTAACAAGCTGTTTGGAGTGATGACAGGGACAGGCCACGGCAGAAAGCTGTGCAGTACCTTACCTCACATAATGCCCATGAATCTCGCACATGCTGTTCAGAATTCCCATTGCAGAGACCTTCTAATAGATTTTCCAGAAGAACACACTGGAGGGCGCTGAACGGCCCAAGAGCTGTGCTGTGCCATACAGATTCTAACAAATGCCGCAACCTGCCAGATTCAGACCTGCACCCTCTGCCAGCATGTGGACCACTTGCTAGTAAACCTAGCACTTAACTACACTTGGTGCAGAATGTGCTACACTCGCTGCAGCACCTGTGACCCCTAAGCTGATAAACCCTATCAGCGACCTCCACAGCCCACAAGCTGCCACAGATATCATGTAATCAGCTACACCCTTCCCGCTGTCAATACCCAGCTAAACCCTGCCCACTGTCAATACCCAGCTAAACCCTCCCCCCTACCAATACCCCAGCCTCCTAAGCTTCTAAACCCCATGACCCACCTGCACGAGCTGCTACGGAGGGGATTGCGGGTGACAGCAGTGCCTCTCCCAGCACCAGGGAGTAGGTTAAACCCAAGGTGGTTTTACCGAAAGCAGACACCATGGAATAGGCAATGCGGTTACCCAGGCCGGACTTGATGAAACCGCCAGCAAGCCAGAAAGCAATGGCAATCAGCCAACTGCAGGAACAGCAAGGGGAGGTCAGTTTATAAGTGAGCAAGACGCCAGGAAGAGGCCTAGAGTCAGCCACAAAATTGACATGAGGATAGCAACTTCCACAACAGCACATGAAAGAACGTGTGTGAAACTGCTGGAAAAGCTTGTTGGGATAACAGGGCTGAACTCCGAGGGCAACGTGGGCATTGGAACACTGGGATTGTGGCTGGGAAGGGCTTTAAGAGATGTGCAGTCCTGCCGTAGATGGTAAGGTGCAACTGGATTCGTGCTTATAGTCGTGTGACGTGGCAACTTGGGGATGACAGATTGCTCGAAGATATTTGCATGGACGTTACAAACGTGGCCGCTACAAATGGACATTTGCGGCCAAAGCCACGGCAAACATACTGCAATTATTAAAAAGCCCTCTGTGTTCCAAACTAGTACAGCAAGATCAGGGGATAAGCTGCGAATTAGGTTGCGTACTAGCGGGGGGTTGGATCCCGCGCAGATCCATCGTCCAAGCGGCACTTACGGGATCTCATTGGCGAAGGCGCTGAATGCCTCAGCAAAAGTAAGGGTCTTGGTCAGCATAGACACGCCCAGGCCCAGGATGGCCACAGCTCCCAGAGGCAGGGGTGTAGTGATAACCCCGACGATCGTCCCCGCGAAAATGGACAGGAGGTTCCACGCTTTGGGGGTGACACCCTGAGGTGCGGGGCACAGAGAAAGAGCCGCACCGACACCCACGCAGATGGCTAGGTTCTTCATGTTGGCTCCCCATTTAAAAGGAGCGGGTGCAGTTGCACCAGCAGCAGCGTTAACAACCTGAAGAGGTGCACGCTTCAGTCCCGGACGAGCTAGCACGGGGTTTGACTTCAGCACGGGGCCAGCAAGGGCACTCTGAGAGGGTGCGAACGGACGGCGAGCATGGACAACAGGGGAACAACGGACTACAGGCTTTGCGCATGCGGGCCTGGTGCCCACAGCGCTGATCTGGCGCACACCCAGGGCTGCCATGATGTGAGATGGAAGATGGTACCGATCCTGGCCGATACTCCGGCTGAATGCGTCCAATGCGCTGCCCAAGGACGATATTAACAGACCGGTACAAGGCACCAGGGTGGATCTCAATTTACTCTGAGATGTGGGGCTTAAGGCAGAACCCAATTGTACGTCATGACTAACCGGCAATACTCGAGACCGGCTCCACTGTTGCAGTTGCGCTCTCCAGGGGAACGATACCGCTGCCAATCACTGGTGTTGCCGGAGCTTTGTATCAGCAAATATACTGCCAGTACCTTGAATGCTTTGTTGCGACCTTCTTGATCATAAAGGGCTCGAGGATGGGAGGGTGATCTCTATTCCACTGTGGTTAAAGGGTGCAGCTACAGCGCATTCACCTTATGGAGACCCCCCTTGCTTAGTTTTACGACGTTTCATAGGTCTGTGATGCTTAAGATGCCGGTAGCTGATATCACAAGCAGCATTGGAGGAACGACCACTGCCTGATGTCTTACTGCCATGGAAGGCTTGCCCTTGCTGAATGGCAAGCGCGCCCATAAGCAGGGCACTCAGAAGCTCAACAGGCTGCTTAAGCGGTTGCAGCAGCGTCCCCTAACACTCGCTGCGCTGTACATTGCCTTCGGCGGTGCCTTAGGTATGCAACCAAATCATTCAAACGCGTCGCATAAACGTTAGAACTTGTCAATAGCATGCAGCTTGAGATCCGCGCATACCATGTTCTGCCCGGAGCACCTCTAAGCCGTGTTCAGCAGCAGGCAAAGCGTCAAGGTCTGACTCCGGCCCCACCGTTAACTTTAGGCAGGCTTGTTCCAGAGTTATTCGCGCATCTTACCCATGCCTATCAAATGCCCCGTTCCACTCGTTTCTTGTACTGCAGTTTACTTCGCCCTTGTCAGAAAGCCCAGCCCCACAGTGCAGCACATCATTGCCTCAGTAGAGGGCCCTCTTGCAGCTGCAGCAAAGGCATCTTCGGTCAACACAGCAGCACCAACAGCAGCTGCACGTGCACCTTCAAAGCCAACCGCCAAGGCCATCTGCCGGGACACATGCTTCAAGGTAAGCTGACAGACGCTCCTGTAACACAGCCAAGCAATTCTTCCTACTGTTGTTCCATCGCCACTGCAACAGCAGCAGCAGTACACTAAGTAGGTTAGATCCAGCAAGCATGCATTGGAAGCCAGCAGCAGCAGCAGCAGCAGCAGCAACAGCGGCTGCCAAAATAGCAGATTCTGGCACCAGGAACAGCAGCAACAGCATGTGCAGCAGAAGCAACATCAGGAACAGCAGCAGAATAGCAGCAGTCAACAGCAGATGCAGCAACAGGAGCAATAGGAGGAACAGCAACAGCAGCAGCAAGATTAGGTACAGCAGTAGCAAGAGAAGGCGCAGTGGTAGCAGCAGCTACAGGAACAGCAACAGCAACAGCAGCAGCAGCAGCAGTAGCAATAGCAGCAGCAACAGTAGCAATTGCAATAGCAGCAGTCAATAGCAGATGCAGCAGCAACCACAGCAACAGCAGGGACAGCAGTAGCAAGTGCGGTGCAATAGCAGCAGCAGCCGGCAACATCAGGAATAGCAGCAATCAACAGGAGACGCAGCAACAGCAGCAACTTCAGCAGCAAGTGCGGTACAACAGCAGCACCAGCAGCTGCAGCAGCATGGTAAGCAGCAGCAACAGGATAGGAGCAATCTGGCAGCTCTGGAGACGCTGCAGCCTTCACACATTCGCTATTCACCTGTCCCTCGTCATATCAACACCAGAAACCAGTGCCTTAGTGAATTGTTTGTGAGGCGCAGATGGGGTTTTGGAGCCGCAGCAGCAGCAGACGCGGTAGAAGCTACAGTGATAGGTGGGGCTATCTGGCAACGACATGCATGGTACAGTCAGCAGCAGCAGCATGAACTCGGTTGTGAAAGGGTTATGTCAAGGACATGAGCAAGAAATTTGCATGCATTTTTAAGTATAGACGAAGGTCAAAATTGGCGAAACGGTCTGTACAGCCGGGACCAATAAGGCCACGAATCCTTACAGTCTTTTTTGAGGACTGTGTGGCAGCTCCACACCATTTCTAGAAGTTGGGCGTCCCCAAACCCTAAATGCCCCATGGCCTGGGTCCCTCTGGATCTTTTGGAGATTCCAAGTCCCATCAGGACCCCTACGATCACTGTGCCTGAAGCACAAGTGTGGTTTATGTCATGTTGGTTGAGACTGAAGTTCCTCTATCAACATCCCATTTGATCAAGCTTCAGGTGCCATTTACCCGACAACTTTCCAGAGTGTTTTATTCTTATTGATTCCACATGGCTTGCCTCCTCGACTAGACATTTTGCCTCCTGCTGCTGTTGTTGCTTGGTGTTTAGGCAAGAGATGGTGTTTGTGATGATGGCAGAGATGAAAAGGCCCTCAACTTCTCTCAAGCTGCTAGAGTGCTATGTGATCTGGGAACTGATTGTACTGACTGTGGGGAGTGGGAGGGAGTCACACATTCAAAGGCATGGTAGGCGGGTGCTTTGGGAGGGTGCCTCTGGGCGGCTTGGGGTACAAAGGGTGTTTCGTGATGGAGGGGCTGCTCTGGGGGGTGGGGGGCTAGGGTTGGGTGAGTGCGGCTGGGGGGTAGGGGTGGGGTTTATGACCGATGGGATGCTCAAGGGGTGGGGGGCTAAGGGGGGTGGGAGGGAGTCACACACCCAAGGCATGGTAGGCGGGTGCTTTGGGTGGGTCTTTTGGGGGGGAGAGCAAGTGACACATTCCTCTAGGTGGGTGCTTCCGGAGGGTGCATCAGGGGTGGGGTCCAAGGGGTGTTTTGTGATCAAGGGGGTGCCTTGAGAGGGAAAGAGGGGGTGCAATGTAGGGGTGATTGGATGGGGATGCAGGTGGGATCTAAAGCGGGCTTCATGAGTTAGGGGTGCTCTGGAGGGAAGAGTCTGTGGGGTCTGGGGCTGCCCGAGACCCGGGGGGGGGGGGGGTCAAGGGATGTTTATGATCTAGTGGGTGCACGCATTTGGGGTGCTCAGATTAGGGTATAGGAATGTGTAGCATACAATTGTGAGAAGAGGTGCATCTGGGAGGCGGTGAGTAGGAGGGGTTGCATGTGGGTGGGGCCCCACCATTCAGGTATGACGGACTCGGTCCCTGCTGTTGCTCACGCTGTTGGTGGTGCTGCTGATCTTGCAGGCATGAGCATGTGGGCCCCATAGAATCCCTGAGACAGCAGAACATTACCGTATGGGTGAGAGAGACCCTGCTGGAGGCCCAGTTCCACTTTCATTTCACGATAGACACCACTACACGGCTGCTGCTGCTGGCACTACCATTCCTGCTAGCCTTGCATAATTTATGCCTATTCTGCTGTTGCTCTGACAGGCAAGAGGACGTGGGCCCCATAGCGTAATTGCAGCAGCAGAACATCACAGTATGGGTGAGGGAGACCATTCCCAGACCTTGCTTTTAATCTGCTTTACTAATTCATGCCACTTCATGCTTTCTGCTGCCATTATCTGTCCTGCAGTCTTGCCTAAGTTATGCGCTTTCTGCTGTTGGTGGTGCTATTGCTCTTACAGGCATGAGCATGTGGGCTCCATAGCATGTCTGCAGCAGCGAAAAATTACAGTATGGGTGAGGGAGACCATTCCCAGATCTTGCATTTAATGTGCTTTAACCAATTAACACCACTTCATGGTTCCTCCTGCCACTATCTGTCCTGCAGCTTTGATTCATGTGTGTTCTGCTGTTGGTGGTCCTGTTGCTCCTCTGCTCAGTTCTGCTTTGCATACTCTTTCAGTATTGCTATGAGCTCGCTGCTGGTGCTGCTGTTGACACTTGCAGGCCTTGCGCTCTAATTTCACTTCTGCTGCTGTTGGTGCTGCTGTTGCTGGCACAGGCAGGAGCATGTGGGCCCCATAGGATTCTTGAGGCAGCAGAACATCACCGTATGGGTGAGGGAGACCCAGCTGGAGCCTCAGTTCCACTTTGCTTACACAAACCCAGACCATGACAGAGATGTCAGTGCTGTGATGCATCATGATAAGAAGGTGGAGGCCGGCATATCACATGTGAGTGGGGGTTGGTAAGAAATGAGGGTGCAGGCCTGCTTGTTAAGAGACACCACTGCACAGCCTCTAAACTGTGCAGCACCCAAGCATGACTTTAACGAGTTCATAGTGGGCGGAGTGTGGAAATACGAGCGGGATAGAGAGACAGAGATCTGCAGGAGTGTTTTTGAGATAGAGATATGCACCGCATCAGTAAGGTGCAGTCCCTGGGAAAGCGGACGTGGGCTTTGGGGGGTGCAGGAGTGTTGATAGCCGAACTTGCAGCCATTTCAGAAAGCCAAATCCGCAGAGCTAGAGTGCTCCCAGTACTGCAAATGCGCAGTAGCTACGAAGTAATGGCCCGAGGGGACGTACGATGGTACTTTAGAGCAGCTGCGGGGGGAAGCGCTGGTCCAGTCCCCAATGCATACAAAGCCGCATGCATATGGGATATAGCACAGTGTTGTATAAAGGAATATCATTTGAATAAACACCATTGTTTGAACTTCAAGTTGCTGGCAGACCTCCCTTTGAGTTGCAGATTAAGCCGAGGGTAAGAAATGCTGCCAGCTGTCCCTCTGCTGCTCTGCACTGCTGTTGCTCCGCCTAACACTCCGTCCTTGGTGGCACCTTGCTGCTTGTGCACTGCAGACCTTCTACCATATCCTCCATGGCCCTTGCTCTACCAATACCCCGCCAATATTGCACACCTAGTGCGCGCATTGTAAGGCTCACTGAAAATACAGACTTTTAACACAATGTCCCGGCAAGAGGGATTTTCATGTGCAGTCCTCCAATGGCATGACATTGACACCTCTTCCTCCCTTAATGCACTCAGTGCGTTGATATTGCTTGAGGTAGGTGCTATAGTTGGACGCCAGAGCCAGTCTTCTTTTCATCGTGAACTCTTACATCAAGTGCGTGGGATTACGCGTTTCGGCCTGTAACATACGATGGGAAAACACTGACACCTCTTCCTCCCTTACCGCAGTCAGTAATGGATAAATGCTATGTCTTTGCTGGCACCTTGCTGCTTGTGCACTGCAGATCTTCTACCATATCCTTCATGGCCCTTGCTCTGCTGGCAGGGGCCTACTGGCTGATGTGGGGGGGAACTTCGGCTGGTTCTCAATATTTGCAGGCATACTGGGCTGTAGGTGAGGGAGGAGATAGGGGTGGTTGGGTCGGGATAGCCATGTGTGTCTGTGGAGGGGGGGATGCGTATTGTGTGCTGATTTCCACCCTGTTCTTGCTCTTACTGGAGTTTCTTCCAAGGCTTCAGCTGTGTAGCAGGTGACCACCTTCAGAGTTTCTCTTAAGCAGAGCATAGCACAGGAAACTCCAGCACTTGCTAATCTAGCTATGTCCAAGCGTGGTTGTATGATAGCCTTCTCCTGTAGCATTGGATAGCGTTGGATAGCATTGCATCTGCATTGGTCAAGGGTTCTCAAGACAGCCAACAACACTTTACATGACGGCCAACGGCGGTGTACCAGACAGCCAATAGCGGTTTACAAGACATCCGAGGGCTTACAAGGCAGCCAAGGGTTTACAAGGCAGCCCAACGGTTTACAAGGCAGCCAAATGTTTACCAAACAGCCAAGGGTTTACAAGGCAGCCAAATGTTTACCAAACAGCCAACGGTTTACAAGACAGCCAACTGTTTACCAAACAGCCAACAGTTTACAAGGCAGCCAACGGTCTACCCAACAGCCAACGGTTTACAAGACAGCCAAATATATACCAAACAGCCAACGGTTTACAAGGCAGCCAAATGCTTACAAAATAGCCAACGGTTTACAAGGCAGCCAACGGTATACAAGGCAGCCAAATGTTTACCAAACAGCCAACGGTTTACAAGGCAGCCAAATGTTTACCAAACAGCCAACGGGTTACAAGGCAGCCAATGGTTTGCCAAACAGCCAACGGTTTACAAGGCAGCCAAATGTTTACCAAACAGCCAACGGTTTACAAGGCAGCCAAATGTTTACCAAACAGCCAACGGTTTACAAGGCAGCCAAATGTTTACCAAACAGCCAACGGGTTACAAGGCAGCCAAGGGTTTACAAGGCAGCCAAATGCTTACCAAATAGCCAACGGTTTACAAGGCAGCCAAATGTTTACCAAACAGCCAACGGTTTACAAGGCAGCCAAATGTTTACCAAACAGCCAACGGTTTACAAGGCAGCCAAATGTTTACCAAACAGCCAAGGGGTTTACAAGGCAGCCAAATGTTTACCAAACAGCCAAGGGGTTTACAAGGCAGCCAAATGTTTACCAAACAGCCAACGGTTTACAAGGCAGCCAAATGTTTACCAAACAGCCAAGGGGTTTACAAGGCAGCCAAATGTTTACCAAACAGCCAACGGTTTACAAGGCAGCCAAATGTTTACCAAACAGCCAAGGGGTTTACAAGGCAGCCAAATGTTTACCAAACAGCCAAGGGTTTACAAGGCAGCCAAATGCTTACCAAACAGCCAACGGTTTACAAGGCAGCCAACGGTTTACCAAACAGCCAAGGGTTTACAAGGCAGCCAACGGTTTACAAGGCAGCCAAATGTTTACCAAACAGCCAAATGTTTACCAAACAGCCAAGGGGTTTACAAGGCAGCCAAATGTTTACCAAACAGCCAACGGTTTACAAGGCAGCCAAATTCTTACCAAACAGACAACGGTTTACAAGGCAGCCAAAAGTTTACCAAACAGCCAACGGTTTACAAGGCAGCCAACGGTTTACCAAACAGCCAACGCTTTACAAGGCAGCCAAATGCTTACCAAACAGCCAAATGTTTACCAATCAGCCAAGGGGTTTACAAGGCAGCCAAATGTTTACCAAACAGCCAACGGGTTACAAGGCAGCCAAGGGTTTACAAGGCAGCCAAATGCTTACCAAATAGCCAACGGTTTACAAGGCAGCCAAATGTTTACCAAACAGCCAACGGTTTACAAGGCAGCCAAATGTTTACCAAACAGCCAACGGTTTACAAGGCAGCCAAATGTTTACCAAACAGCCAACGGTTTACAAGGCAGCCAAATGTTTACCAAACAGCCAAGGGGTTTACAAGGCAGCCAAATGTTTACCAAACAGCCAACGGTTTACAAGGCAGCCAAATGTTTACTAAACAGCCAAGGGGTTTACAAGGCAGCCAAATGTTTACCAAACAGCCAACGGTTTACAAGGCAGCCAAATGTTTACCAAACAGCCAAGGGGTTTACAAGGCAGCCAATGGTTTACCAAACAGCCAAGGGTTTACAAGGCAGCCAAATGCTTACCAAACAGCCAACGGTTTACAAGGCAGCCAACGGTTTACCAAACAGCCAACGCTTTACAAGGCAGCCAAATGCTTACCAAACAGCCAAATGTTTACCAATCAGCCAAGGGGTTTACAAGGCAGCCAAATGTTTACCAAACAGCCAACGGGTTACAAGGCAGCCAAGGGTTTACAAGGCAGCCAAATGCTTACCAAATAGCCAACGGTTTACAAGGCAGCCAAATGTTTACCAAACAGCCAACGGTTTACAAGGCAGCCAAATGTTTACCAAACAGCCAACGGTTTACAAGGCAGCCAACGGTTTACAAGGCAGCCAAATGTTTACCAAACAGCCAAATGTTTACCAAACAGCCAAGGGGTTTACAAGGCAGCCAAATGTTTACCAAACAGCCAACGGTTTACAAGGCAGCCAAATTCTTACCAAACAGCCAACGGTTTACAAGGCAGCCAAATGTTTACCAAACAGCCAACGGTTTACAAGGCAGCCAAATTCTTACCAAACAGACAACGGTTTACAAGGCAGCCAAATGCTTACCAAACAGCCAAATGTTTACCAATCAGCCAAGGGGTTTACAAGGCAGCCAAATGTTTACCAAACAGCCAACGGGTTACAAGGCAGCCAAGGGTTTACAAGGCAGCCAAATGCTTACCAAATAGCCAACGGTTTACAAGGCAGCCAAATGTTTACCAAACAGCCAACGGTTTACAAGGCAGCCAAATGTTTACCAAACAGCCAACGGTTTACAAGGCAGCCAAATGTTTACCAAACAGCCAACGGTTTACAAGGCAGCCAAATGTTTACCAAACAGCCAAGGGGTTTACAAGGCAGCCAAATGTTTACCAAACAGCCAACGGTTTACAAGGCAGCCAAATGTTTACTAAACAGCCAAGGGGTTTACAAGGCAGCCAAATGTTTACCAAACAGCCAACGGTTTACAAGGCAGCCAAATGTTTGCCAAACAGCCAAGGGGTTTACAAGGCAGCCAATGGTTTACCAAACAGCCAAGGGTTTACAAGGCAGCCAAATGCTTACCAAACAGCCAACGGTTTACAAGGCAGCCAACGGTTTACCAAACAGCCAAGGGTTTACAAGGCAGCCAACGGTTTACAAGGCAGCCAAATGTTTACCAAACAGCCAAGGGGTTTACAAGGCAGCCAAATGTTTACCAAACAGCCAACGGTTTACAAGGCAGCCAAATTCTTACCAAACAGCCAACGGTTTACAAGGCAGCCAAATGTTTACCAAACAGCCAACGGTTTACAAGGCAGCCAAATTCTTACCAAACAGACAACGGTTTACAAGGCAGCCAAATGCTTACCAAACAGCCAAATGTTTACCAAACAGCCAAGGGGTTTACAAGGCAGCCAAATGTTTGCCAAACAGCCAACGGTTTAGAAGGCAGCCAAATTTACCAAACAGCCAACGGTTTACAAGGCAGCCAAATGTTTACCAAAGAGCCAAATGTTTACCAAACAGCCAAGGGTTTACAAGGCAGCCAAATGTTTACCAAACAGCCAACGGTTTACAAGGCAGCCAAATGTTTACCAAACAGCCAAGGGGTTTACAAGGCAGCCAAATGTTTACCAAACAGCCAAGGGTTTACAAGGCAGCCAAATGCTTACCAAACAGCCAACGGTTTACAAGGCAGCCAACGGTTTACCAAACAGCCAAGGGTTTACAAGGCAGCCAACGGTTTACAAGGCAGCCAAATGTTTACCAAACAGCCAAATGTTTACCAAACAGCCAAGGGGTTTACAAGGCAGCCAAATGTTTACCAAACAGCCAACGGTTTACAAGGCAGCCAAATTCTTACCAAACAGACAACGGTTTACAAGGCAGCCAAAAGTTTACCAAACAGCCAACGGTTTACCAAACAGCCAACGGTTTACAAGGCAGCCAAATGCTTACCAAACAGCCAAATGTTTACCAATCAGCCAAGGGGTTTACAAGGCAGCCAAATTCTTACCAAACAGCCAACGGTTTACAAGGCAGCCAACGGTTTACCAAACAGCCAACGGTTTACAAGGCAGCCAAATGTTTACCAAAGAGCCAAATGTTTACCAATCAGCCAAGGGGTTTACAAGGCAGCCAAATGCTTACCAAACAGCCAAGGGTTTACAAGGCAGCCAAATGTTTACCAAACAGCCAAGGGTTTACAAGGCAGCCAATTGTTTACCAAACAGCCAACGGTTTACAAGGCAGCCAAATGTTTACCAAACAGCCAACGGTTTACAAGGCAGCCAATTGTTTACCAAACAGCCAACGGTTTACAAGGCAGCCAAATGTTTACCAAACAGCCAAATGTTTACCAAACAGCCAAGGGTTTACAAGGCAGCCAAATGCTTACCAAACAGCCAAGGGTTTACAAGGCAGCCAAATGTTTACCAAACAGCCAAGGGTTTTTAAGCCAGCCAAATGTTTACCAAACAGCCAAGGGTTTACAAGGCAGCCAAATGCTTACCAAACAGCCAAGGGGTTTACAAGGCAGCCAAATGTTTACCAAACAGCCAAGGGGTTTACAAGGCAGCCAAATGTTTACCAAACAGCCAACGGTTTACAAGGCAGCCAAATGTTTACCAAACAGCCAAATGTTTACCAAACAGCCAAGGGTTTACAAGGCAGCCAAATGCTTACCAAACAGCCAAGGGTTTACAAGGCAGCCAAATGTTTACCAAACAGCCAAGGGTTTTTAAGCCAGCCAAATGTTTACCAAACAGCCAAGGGTTTACAAGGCAGCCAAATGCTTACCAAACAGCCAAGGGGTTTACAAGGCAGCCAAATGTTTACCAAACAGCCAAGGGGTTTACAAGGCAGCCAAATGTTTACCAAACAGCCAACGGTTTACAAGGCAGCCAAATGTTTACCAAACAGCCAAGGGGTTTACAAGGCAGCCAAATGTTTACCAAACAGCCAACGGTTTACAAGGCAGCCAAATGTTTACCAAACAGCCAAGGGGTTTACAAGGCAGCCAAATGTTTACCAAACAGCCAAGGGTTTACAAGGCAGCCAAATGCTTACCAAACAGCCAACGGTTTACAAGGCAGCCAACGGTTTACCAAACAGCCAAGGGTTTACAAGGCAGCCAACGGTTTACAAGGCAGCCAAATGTTTACCAAACAGCCAAATGTTTACCAAACAGCCAAATGTTTACCAAACAGCCAAATGTTTACCAAACAGCCAAGGGGTTTACAAGGCAGCCAAATGTTTACCAAACAGCCAACGGTTTACAAGGCAGCCAAATTCTTACCAAACAGACAACGGTTTACAAGGCAGCCAAAAGTTTACCAAACAGCCAACGGTTTACAAGGCAGCCAACGGTTTACCAAACAGCCAACGCTTTACAAGGCAGCCAAATGCTTACCAAACAGCCAAATGTTTACCAATCAGCCAAGGGGTTTACAAGGCAGCCAAATGTTTGCCAAACAGCCAACGGTTTAGAAGGCAGCCAAATTTACCAAACAGCCAACGGTTTACAAGGCAGCCAACGGTTTACCAAACAGCCAACGGTTTACAAGGCAGCCAAATGTTTACCAAACAGCCAACGGTTTACAAGGCAGCCAAATGTTTACCAAACAGCCAACGGTTTACAAGGCAGCCAAATGTTTACCAAACAGCCAAGGGGTTTACAAGGCAGCCAAATGTTTACCAAACAGCCAACGGTTTACAAGGCAGCCAAATGTTTACTAAACAGCCAAGGGGTTTACAAGGCAGCCAAATGTTTACCAAACAGCCAACGGTTTACAAGGCAGCCAAATGTTTACCAAACAGCCAAGGGGTTTACAAGGCAGCCAATGGTTTACCAAACAGCCAAGGGTTTACAAGGCAGCCAAATGCTTACCAAACAGCCAACGGTTTACAAGGCAGCCAACGGTTTACCAAACAGCCAAGGGTTTACAAGGCAGCCAACGGTTTACAAGGCAGCCAAATGTTTACCAAACAGCCAAATGTTTACCAAACAGCCAAGGGGTTTACAAGGCAGCCAAATGTTTACCAAACAGCCAACGGTTTACAAGGCAGCCAAATTCTTACCAAACAGCCAACGGTTTACAAGGCAGCCAAATGTTTACCAAACAGCCAACGGTTTACAAGGCAGCCAAATTCTTACCAAACAGACAACGGTTTACAAGGCAGCCAAATGCTTACCAAACAGCCAAATGTTTACCAAACAGCCAAGGGGTTTACAAGGCAGCCAAATGTTTGCCAAACAGCCAACGGTTTAGAAGGCAGCCAAATTTACCAAACAGCCAACGGTTTACAAGGCAGCCAAATGTTTACCAAAGAGCCAAATGTTTACCAAACAGCCAAGGGTTTACAAGGCAGCCAAATGTTTACCAAACAGCCAACGGTTTACAAGGCAGCCAAATGTTTACCAAACAGCCAAGGGGTTTACAAGGCAGCCAATGGTTTACCAAACAGCCAAGGGTTTACAAGGCAGCCAAATGCTTACCAAACAGCCAACGGTTTACAAGGCAGCCAACGGTTTACCAAACAGCCAAGGGTTTACAAGGCAGCCAACGGTTTACAAGGCAGCCAAATGTTTACCAAACAGCCAAATGTTTACCAAACAGCCAAGGGGTTTACAAGGCAGCCAAATGTTTACCAAACAGCCAACGGTTTACAAGGCAGCCAAATTCTTACCAAACAGACAACGGTTTACAAGGCAGCCAAAAGTTTACCAAACAGCCAACGGTTTACCAAACAGCCAACGGTTTACAAGGCAGCCAAATGCTTACCAAACAGCCAAATGTTTACCAATCAGCCAAGGGGTTTACAAGGCAGCCAAATTCTTACCAAACAGCCAACGGTTTACAAGGCAGCCAACGGTTTACCAAACAGCCAACGGTTTACAAGGCAGCCAAATGTTTACCAAAGAGCCAAATGTTTACCAATCAGCCAAGGGGTTTACAAGGCAGCCAAATGCTTACCAAACAGCCAAGGGTTTACAAGGCAGCCAAATGTTTACCAAACAGCCAAGGGTTTACAAGGCAGCCAATTGTTTACCAAACAGCCAACGGTTTACAAGGCAGCCAAATGTTTACCAAACAGCCAACGGTTTACAAGGCAGCCAATTGTTTACCAAACAGCCAACGGTTTACAAGGCAGCCAAATGTTTACCAAACAGCCAAATGTTTACCAAACAGCCAAGGGTTTACAAGGCAGCCAAATGCTTACCAAACAGCCAAGGGTTTACAAGGCAGCCAAATGTTTACCAAACAGCCAAGGGTTTTTAAGCCAGCCAAATGTTTACCAAACAGCCAAGGGTTTACAAGGCAGCCAAATGCTTACCAAACAGCCAAGGGGTTTACAAGGCAGCCAAATGTTTACCAAACAGCCAAGGGGTTTACAAGGCAGCCAAATGTTTACCAAACAGCCAACGGTTTACAAGGCAGCCAAATGTTTACCAAACAGCCAAGGGTTTACAAGGCAGCCAAATGCTTACCAAACAGCCAAGGGTTTACAAGGCAGCCAAATGTTTACCAAACAGCCAAGGGTTTTTAAGCCAGCCAAATGTTTACCAAACAGCCAAGGGTTTACAAGGCAGCCAAATGCTTACCAAACAGCCAAGGGGTTTACAAGGCAGCCAAATGTTTACCAAACAGCCAAGGGGTTTACAAGGCAGCCAATGGTTTACCAAACAGCCAAGGGTTTACAAGGCAGCCAAATGCTTACCAAACAGCCAACGGTTTACAAGGCAGCCAACGGTTTACCAAACAGCCAAGGGTTTACAAGGCAGCCAACGGTTTACAAGGCAGCCAAATGTTTACCAAACAGCCAAATGTTTACCAAACAGCCAAGGGGTTTACAAGGCAGCCAAATGTTTACCAAACAGCCAACGGTTTACAAGGCAGCCAAATTCTTACCAAACAGCCAACGGTTTACAAGGCAGCCAAATGTTTACCAAACAGCCAACGGTTTACAAGGCAGCCAAATTCTTACCAAACAGACAACGGTTTACAAGGCAGCCAAATGCTTACCAAACAGCCAAATGTTTACCAAACAGCCAAGGGGTTTACAAGGCAGCCAAATGTTTGCCAAACAGCCAACGGTTTAGAAGGCAGCCAAATTTACCAAACAGCCAACGGTTTACAAGGCAGCCAAATGTTTACCAAAGAGCCAAATGTTTACCAAACAGCCAAGGGTTTACAAGGCAGCCAAATGTTTACCAAACAGCCAACGGTTTACAAGGCAGCCAAATGTTTACCAAACAGCCAAGGGGTTTACAAGGCAGCCAATGGTTTACCAAACAGCCAAGGGTTTACAAGGCAGCCAAATGCTTACCAAACAGCCAACGGTTTACAAGGCAGCCAACGGTTTACCAAACAGCCAAGGGTTTACAAGGCAGCCAACGGTTTACAAGGCAGCCAAATGTTTACCAAACAGCCAAATGTTTACCAAACAGCCAAGGGGTTTACAAGGCAGCCAAATGTTTACCAAACAGCCAACGGTTTACAAGGCAGCCAAATTCTTACCAAACAGACAACGGTTTACAAGGCAGCCAAAAGTTTACCAAACAGCCAACGGTTTACCAAACAGCCAACGGTTTACAAGGCAGCCAAATGCTTACCAAACAGCCAAATGTTTACCAATCAGCCAAGGGGTTTACAAGGCAGCCAAATTCTTACCAAACAGCCAACGGTTTACAAGGCAGCCAACGGTTTACCAAACAGCCAACGGTTTACAAGGCAGCCAAATGTTTACCAAAGAGCCAAATGTTTACCAATCAGCCAAGGGGTTTACAAGGCAGCCAAATGCTTACCAAACAGCCAAGGGTTTACAAGGCAGCCAAATGTTTACCAAACAGCCAAGGGTTTACAAGGCAGCCAATTGTTTACCAAACAGCCAACGGTTTACAAGGCAGCCAAATGTTTACCAAACAGCCAACGGTTTACAAGGCAGCCAATTGTTTACCAAACAGCCAACGGTTTACAAGGCAGCCAAATGTTTACCAAACAGCCAAATGTTTACCAAACAGCCAAGGGTTTACAAGGCAGCCAAATGCTTACCAAACAGCCAAGGGTTTACAAGGCAGCCAAATGTTTACCAAACAGCCAAGGGTTTTTAAGCCAGCCAAATGTTTACCAAACAGCCAAGGGTTTACAAGGCAGCCAAATGCTTACCAAACAGCCAAGGGGTTTACAAGGCAGCCAAATGTTTACCAAACAGCCAAGGGGTTTACAAGGCAGCCAAATGTTTACCAAACAGCCAACGGTTTACAAGGCAGCCAAATGTTTACCAAACAGCCAAATGTTTACCAAACAGCCAAGGGTTTACAAGGCAGCCGAATGCTTACCAAACAGCCAAGGGTTTACAAGGCAGCCAAATGTTTACCAAACAGCCAAGGGTTTTTAAGCCAGCCAAATGTTTACCAAACAGCCAAGGGTTTACAAGGCAGCCAAATGCTTACCAAACAGCCAAGGGGTTTACAAGGCAGCCAAATGTTTACCAAACAGCCAAGGGGTTTACAAGGCAGCCAAATGTTTACCAAACAGCCAACGGTTTACAAGGCAGCCAAATGTTTACCAAACAGCCAAGGGGTTTACAAGGCAGCCAAATGTTTACCAAACAGCCAACGGTTTACAAGGCAGCCAAATGTTTACCAAACAGCCAAGGGGTTTACAAGGCAGCCAAATGTTTACCAAACAGCCAAGGGTTTACAAGGCAGCCAAATGCTTACCAAACAGCCAACGGTTTACAAGGCAGCCAACGGTTTACCAAACAGCCAAGGGTTTACAAGGCAGCCAACGGTTTACAAGGCAGCCAAATGTTTACCAAACAGCCAAATGTTTACCAAACAGCCAAGGGGTTTACAAGGCAGCCAAATGTTTACCAAACAGCCAACGGTTTACAAGGCAGCCAAATTCTTACCAAACAGACAACGGTTTACAAGGCAGCCAAAAGTTTACCAAACAGCCAACGGTTTACAAGGCAGCCAACGGTTTACCAAACAGCCAACGCTTTACAAGGCAGCCAAATGCTTACCAAACAGCCAAATGTTTACCAATCAGCCAAGGGGTTTACAAGGCAGCCAAATGTTTGCCAAACAGCCAACGGTTTAGAAGGCAGCCAAATTTACCAAACAGCCAACGGTTTACAAGGCAGCCAACGGTTTACCAAACAGCCAACGGTTTACAAGGCAGCCAAATGTTTACCAAACAGCCAACGGTTTACAAGGCAGCCAAATGTTTACCAAACAGCCAACGGTTTACAAGGCAGCCAAATGTTTACCAAACAGCCAAGGGGTTTACAAGGCAGCCAAATGTTTACCAAACAGCCAACGGTTTACAAGGCAGCCAAATGTTTACTAAACAGCCAAGGGGTTTACAAGGCAGCCAAATGTTTACCAAACAGCCAACGGTTTACAAGGCAGCCAAATGTTTACCAAACAGCCAAGGGGTTTACAAGGCAGCCAATGGTTTACCAAACAGCCAAGGGTTTACAAGGCAGCCAAATGCTTACCAAACAGCCAACGGTTTACAAGGCAGCCAACGGTTTACCAAACAGCCAAGGGTTTACAAGGCAGCCAACGGTTTACAAGGCAGCCAAATGTTTACCAAACAGCCAAATGTTTACCAAACAGCCAAGGGGTTTACAAGGCAGCCAAATGTTTACCAAACAGCCAACGGTTTACAAGGCAGCCAAATTCTTACCAAACAGCCAACGGTTTACAAGGCAGCCAAATGTTTACCAAACAGCCAACGGTTTACAAGGCAGCCAAATTCTTACCAAACAGACAACGGTTTACAAGGCAGCCAAATGCTTACCAAACAGCCAAATGTTTACCAAACAGCCAAGGGGTTTACAAGGCAGCCAAATGTTTGCCAAACAGCCAACGGTTTAGAAGGCAGCCAAATTTACCAAACAGCCAACGGTTTACAAGGCAGCCAAATGTTTACCAAAGAGCCAAATGTTTACCAAACAGCCAAGGGTTTACAAGGCAGCCAAATGTTTACCAAACAGCCAACGGTTTACAAGGCAGCCAAATGTTTACCAAACAGCCAAGGGGTTTACAAGGCAGCCAATGGTTTACCAAACAGCCAAGGGTTTACAAGGCAGCCAAATGCTTACCAAACAGCCAACGGTTTACAAGGCAGCCAACGGTTTACCAAACAGCCAAGGGTTTACAAGGCAGCCAACGGTTTACAAGGCAGCCAAATGTTTACCAAACAGCCAAATGTTTACCAAACAGCCAAGGGGTTTACAAGGCAGCCAAATGTTTACCAAACAGCCAACGGTTTACAAGGCAGCCAAATTCTTACCAAACAGACAACGGTTTACAAGGCAGCCAAAAGTTTACCAAACAGCCAACGGTTTACCAAACAGCCAACGGTTTACAAGGCAGCCAAATGCTTACCAAACAGCCAAATGTTTACCAATCAGCCAAGGGGTTTACAAGGCAGCCAAATTCTTACCAAACAGCCAACGGTTTACAAGGCAGCCAACGGTTTACCAAACAGCCAACGGTTTACAAGGCAGCCAAATGTTTACCAAAGAGCCAAATGTTTACCAAACAGCCACGGGTTTACAAGGCAGCCAAATGCTTACCAAACAGCCAAGGGTTTACAAGGCAGCCAAATGTTTACCAAACAGCCAAGGGTTTACAAGGCAGCCAATTGTTTACCAAACAGCCAACGGTTTACAAGGCAGCCAAATGTTTACCAAACAGCCAACGGTTTACAAGGCAGCCAATTGTTTACCAAACAGCCAACGGTTTACAAGGCAGCCAAATGTTTACCAAACAGCCAAATGTTTACCAAACAGCCAAGGGTTTACAAGGCAGCCAAATGCTTACCAAACAGCCAAGGGTTTACCAAACAGCCAAGGGTTTTTAAGCCAGCCAAATGTTTACCAAACAGCCAAGGGTTTACAAGGCAGCCAAATGCTTACCAAACAGCCAAGGGTTTACAAGGCAGCCAAATGTTTACCAAACAGCCAAGGGTTTATAAGCCAGCCAAATGTTTACCAAACAGCCAAGGGGTTTACAAGGCAGCCAAATGTTTACCAAACAGCCAACGGTTTACAAGGCAGCCAAATGTTTACCAAACAGCCAAGGGGTTTACAAGGCAGCCAAATGTTTACCAAACAGCCAAGGGTTTACAAGGCAGCCAAATGCTTACCAAACAGCCAACGGTTTACCAAACAGCCAAGGGTTTTTAAGCCAGCCAAATGTTTACCAAACAGCCAACGGTTTACAAGGCAGCCAAATGTTTACCAAACAGCCAAGGGGTTTACAAGGCAGCCAATGGTTTACCAAACAGCCAAGGGTTTACAAGGCAGCCAAATGCTTACCAAACAGCCAACGGTTTACAAGGCAGCCAAATGCTTACCAAACAGCCAAGGGTTTACCAAACAGCCAAGGGTTTTTAAGCCAGCCAAATGTTTACCAAACAGCCAACGGTTTACAAGGCAGCCAAATGTTTACCAAACAGCCAAGGGGTTTACAAGGCAGCCAATGGTTTACCAAACAGCCAAGGGTTTACAAGGCAGCCAAATGCTTACCAAACAGCCAACGGTTTACAAGGCAGCCAACGGTTTACCAAACAGCCAAGGGTTTACAAGGCAGCCAACGGTTTACAAGGCAGCCAAATGTTTACCAAACAGCCAAATGTTTACCAAACAGCCAAGGGGTTTACAAGGCAGCCAAATGTTTACCAAACAGCCAACGGTTTACAAGGCAGCCAAATTCTTACCAAACAGCCAACGGTTTACAAGGCAGCCAAATGTTTACCAAACAGCCAACGGTTTACAAGGCAGCCAAATGTTTACCAAACAGCCAACGGTTTACAAGGCAGCCAAATTCTTACCAAACAGCCAACGGTTTACAAGGCAGCCAAATGTTTACCAAACAGCCAACGGTTTACAAGGCAGCCAAATTCTTACCAAACAGACAACGGTTTACAAGGCAGCCAAATGCTTACCAAACAGCCAAATGTTTACCAAACAGCCAAGGGGTTTACAAGGCAGCCAAATGTTTGCCAAACAGCCAACGGTTTAGAAGGCAGCCAAATTTACCAAACAGCCAACGGTTTACAAGGCAGCCAAATGTTTACCAAAGAGCCAAATGTTTACCAAACAGCCAAGGGTTTACAAGGCAGCCAAATGTTTACCAAACAGCCAACGGTTTACAAGGCAGCCAAATGTTTACCAAACAGCCAAGGGGTTTACAAGGCAGCCAAATGTTTACCAAACAGCCAACGGTTTACAAGGCAGCCAAATTCTTACCAAACAGACAACGGTTTACAAGGCAGCCAAAAGTTTACCAAACAGCCAACGGTTTACAAGGCAGCCAACGGTTTACCAAACAGCCAACGCTTTACAAGGCAGCCAAATGCTTACCAAACAGCCAAATGTTTACCAATCAGCCAAGGGGTTTACAAGGCAGCCAAATGTTTGCCAAACAGCCAACGGTTTAGAAGGCAGCCAAATTTACCAAACAGCCAACGGTTTACAAGGCAGCCAACGGTTTACCAAACAGCCAACGGTTTACAAGGCAGCCAAATGTTTACCAAACAGCCAACGGTTTACAAGGCAGCCAAATGTTTACCAAACAGCCAACGGTTTACAAGGCAGCCAAATGTTTACCAAACAGCCAAGGGGTTTACAAGGCAGCCAAATGTTTACCAAACAGCCAACGGTTTACAAGGCAGCCAAATGTTTACTAAACAGCCAAGGGGTTTACAAGGCAGCCAAATGTTTACCAAACAGCCAACGGTTTACAAGGCAGCCAAATGTTTACCAAACAGCCAAGGGGTTTACAAGGCAGCCAATGGTTTACCAAACAGCCAAGGGTTTACAAGGCAGCCAAATGCTTACCAAACAGCCAACGGTTTACAAGGCAGCCAACGGTTTACCAAACAGCCAAGGGTTTACAAGGCAGCCAACGGTTTACAAGGCAGCCAAATGTTTACCAAACAGCCAAATGTTTACCAAACAGCCAAGGGGTTTACAAGGCAGCCAAATGTTTACCAAACAGCCAACGGTTTACAAGGCAGCCAAATTCTTACCAAACAGCCAACGGTTTACAAGGCAGCCAAATGTTTACCAAACAGCCAACGGTTTACAAGGCAGCCAAATTCTTACCAAACAGACAACGGTTTACAAGGCAGCCAAATGCTTACCAAACAGCCAAATGTTTACCAAACAGCCAAGGGGTTTACAAGGCAGCCAAATGTTTGCCAAACAGCCAACGGTTTAGAAGGCAGCCAAATTTACCAAACAGCCAACGGTTTACAAGGCAGCCAAATGTTTACCAAAGAGCCAAATGTTTACCAAACAGCCAAGGGTTTACAAGGCAGCCAAATGTTTACCAAACAGCCAACGGTTTACAAGGCAGCCAAATGTTTACCAAACAGCCAAGGGGTTTACAAGGCAGCCAATGGTTTACCAAACAGCCAAGGGTTTACAAGGCAGCCAAATGCTTACCAAACAGCCAACGGTTTACAAGGCAGCCAACGGTTTACCAAACAGCCAAGGGTTTACAAGGCAGCCAACGGTTTACAAGGCAGCCAAATGTTTACCAAACAGCCAAATGTTTACCAAACAGCCAAGGGGTTTACAAGGCAGCCAAATGTTTACCAAACAGCCAACGGTTTACAAGGCAGCCAAATTCTTACCAAACAGACAACGGTTTACAAGGCAGCCAAAAGTTTACCAAACAGCCAACGGTTTACCAAACAGCCAACGGTTTACAAGGCAGCCAAATGCTTACCAAACAGCCAAATGTTTACCAATCAGCCAAGGGGTTTACAAGGCAGCCAAATTCTTACCAAACAGCCAACGGTTTACAAGGCAGCCAACGGTTTACCAAACAGCCAACGGTTTACAAGGCAGCCAAATGTTTACCAAAGAGCCAAATGTTTACCAAACAGCCACGGGTTTACAAGGCAGCCAAATGCTTACCAAACAGCCAAGGGTTTACAAGGCAGCCAAATGTTTACCAAACAGCCAAGGGTTTACAAGGCAGCCAATTGTTTACCAAACAGCCAACGGTGTACAAGGCAGCCAAATGTTTACCAAACAGCCAACGGTTTACAAGGCAGCCAATTGTTTACCAAACAGCCAACGGTTTACAAGGCAGCCAAATGTTTACCAAACAGCCAAATGTTTACCAAACAGCCAAGGGTTTACAAGGCAGCCAAATGCTTACCAAACAGCCAAGGGTTTACCAAACAGCCAAGGGTTTTTAAGCCAGCCAAATGTTTACCAAACAGCCAAGGGTTTACAAGGCAGCCAAATGCTTACCAAACAGCCAAGGGTTTACAAGGCAGCCAAATGTTTACCAAACAGCCAAGGGTTTATAAGCCAGCCAAATGTTTACCAAACAGCAAACGGTTTACAAGGCAGCCAAATGTTTACCAAACAGCCAAGGGTTTACAAGGCAGCCAAATGTTTACCAAACAGCCAAGGGTTTACAAGCCAGCCAATTGTTTACCAAACAGCCAAGGGTTTACAAGGCAGGCAAGTGTTTACAAGACATCAAACGGTGGTTTACAAGACAGCCAAGGGTTAAGAAAACAGCCAAGGGTTTACAAGACAGCCAGCGGCGGTTGCAAGACAGCTTACGGTTTTCTCTGCTACCTACTCCATCTGATCCCGGTTTGTGCCTCTTGCTGCTGCAAGTGCTGCTCCTGGTTGTCGTTTTGCCTTACAGGGTTATATCCCGGGAGTGTGTGCCTTTCTTCCGATACAAAGTAGCATGCAATAAGCTGCACCATCTGATAAAGCCGACCCATTCAAGCGAGGTAATCCATTATCCCTCTCCCATCTGAGTAATGATTGCAGTGCAATATGCATTGGCTTAAGCTCTAGTGCACTACCCCTGCTGCTTTTGATCATAACCCTTTTCCTCTTGCTGCTGCTGGTCCTTGTTTTTCCTTACAGGGTTGTTTCCTGGGAGCCTGTGCCCATCTTCCGGGCCTTTTTTGAGTACAACATAGCGCGCAATAAGCTGCACCATCTGATAGAGCTGCGTCCAAGCGTGGTGGTGGAATATCCCTCAGCGCCCAGAGAAGCAAATTATACAGTGGTAGTGCCGCAACGAGGCTTCTGGGGGACAGCAAGCATTGGAGGTGCAAACATTGATGAATTTATAGACAATGAGGGGGACTATAAGAAGGTGAGGGGATGTGGGGGCCATTCTGATGGGATTTGGGCATTTCCAGAGCACTTGGATTAATTCAAAAAAATTGTACAACCATGGCTTGACTGTTATCATCTTTTATCTCCAACCAGGCCAAGAACTGTCACATAGCGGCAAGGCGGAAAATGTTGTACATGCTCTCAGTATTGAATTCATTTGCTTTGGGGGAGGGCAGGCATTAGTGTGCTGATTTCCAAGCTGGTAAAGAGATGGATTGAGGCAGGTGCAAATCACATGAAATGACACAGATTTGTTGCAGATGCACAAAGATTTGTGTGGCCTCGTGATTGTGATCAGGAGACTTGCCTTTATGGCCAGGGTTTGTTTGGCCCTTGGGACTAGCTGGTTGTGCCTTTTGTTTTATCGGTTACTCCATGGATTGGTTGCCAAGGGAAGCACTATTCTCAAATAATACAAGAGCTATATATATTCACGCAGAAAGCACACTTTCGTAATACGGTCGCGTGCGTCGCATGTTAGGGGAGCTGTTCAACCTTGGCTAAGTTTTGAGGAACTTGACAGGTGTGCAGCAAAGCAAAGCCCACCTTGAAGGAGCATGACATGCATTCATGGCCATGCAGCTTTTCACATTGACACAGTCAGGCAGCATACCAGGCTGTCACAGGACAGACCCAGGTTCAATCCCTTGAAACTGCACTTTTCTTCTCTTGAAGTAGGCCTACGTCCTTAATTGTACGCCACAAGTGGTGTGTGCGTAGATGAAACCATCTCACCATGCACTTCCTGTTCTACCATTGTTTGCCTTAGTGCTGATTGTAAGCCACTCTCTGCTCTAACCTTAGCCTCTAAAGCATGGCCACACAGCTGTAGTGGAGATACAAGGCGGTGCAGCCGCTTGCAATAGCTGGCCCATGGTCAGCATTATCCCATGGTCCCTTGAGCTGATTGTGTCAAGATTGCGTCGCCGTCTCTGCCTCTGTCTCTTGCTTGGCGCTTCTCTTGTGGCCCCTGGGCATTCTCACATGGTCCCTTGTGCAGATTTTGTGGCGCTTGTTATAATCATACGCAGGTTAACGTCACCGGGGAGTCGCTGGACCAAGTCCTCGGCCCCCGAAACCAGCGGATCACCCTCCTAAAAGCTGATGTTGAGGGTTTTGAGCCTGGGGTTGTAGCTGGCGCTCAACGGCTACTACAGGACGAGCGGGTGGACAATATGGTCATGGAGTACTCCCCAGCGGTTTGGGAAAAGAACAAGTGAGTCAGCATTGCATGTGATGAAGAAATATCTCTTCTTTGTACCAGTTTGCAATAACAGGTGGGGCTTTACGGGTCAGGCTCCTCTTCGGGTTTGGAAAAGAAACAAGCAAATCATTGCATATAATGATGAAGCGGGCCAGCTACCAGCAGCCCGTATTACCCTCACTTAACACCCTGATCCTACTCCAAACTGCCACCTGAACTAGGCCCCCAGGTATTTATTGTGTTGTACCAGTTTGCAATATCAGGTCAGATTTCTTTGACCGGGTTAGACTGTGTGTGCGAAGACTTGCGTTTAAGCTCCTTTTGTGCAACCTGCACTTGACCTGCGTCGACTGTTCAACCTTGCTGTTTTTGTACCAGCTTGAGGTGTGGGGCCTGGGGCACTTTTGCTACGGCAGTCATGAATGTAATAATAGTCTTTGCAGAGGACGCCTGCACTCAGCCTATGTCTCTTTCTCGACACACTAGGACTACTGGTTGGATTCATGGGTGGGTGCTGCGCGACCTGAAAGCTTTGTAATGATATGTTTCATATGCACCTGCCAGACCCCCTATTTTGCAGCATTGCCCCATATGGTTGAGGCCTGCATTGCCTGTTTTCTGAAGCAACTGCCTCCCTTTCCTCTGTGTACTTGCTGCTGTAGTTTGAGCAGTGTCCACATAGGCCCAGAGATGCTATTGCAGCTGCACCACCTCCATTCGCCACACATACAACATCTGAGAGGCTTGCCAGACTCACTAGTTCTCAGGCCCTTTCTCGTATATCTATAGCCTGCATCGCCTGTTGCTCTGACTAACAATGCTTCCCTTCCGCTCTGTGCACTTGCTGCTGTAGTTTGAGCAGTGTCCATATAGGTCCAGAGATGCTATTGCAGCTGCACCACCTCAATTTCAGCATTGGACATATACAACACAAGGAGGGGCTGCCAGACCATTCCTTCCAGAGCTGGAGTGAACCCTTGGCACAACTGCAGGAGGTTACAAAGAAGAGTATAATGTTCGATCTGTGGGATGCAAAGCAGATAAGGTAATGGGGAAAGGGGGACTTATGGAGGGAGGGGATAAAGTAGGGGAAAAAGTTGGGGATGGGAAATAAGCGGGGGGGGGGGGGGGGAGAGTGGAATGCAGGAGGGAGGAGATAAGGTACCGGTATCCGGAAAGGTGTAATACGGTAGGGACGACGGGCCTGGAATGGGGGGGGAGCAGGGGAGGGGGGTGGCCCAGCAACGGACCATGGTATGCTTGGCCAGTGGGGAAAGACGGCAATCTGGTGTAGGGGGTTACTGGGATTGCGCTGACTAAATTGTAGGGGCGTTGCATACAACCACATGACAAAGGGCTGCCAGAGCTTTGAGAGAGAGAGAGAGACCTCGAGACCGTATGTTGTTCTCCAGCGTGGGATTGTGGGAAGGGTTCCTCGGTGTAAAGATTACACAGAGCCCTTACCTTTTGTAGGATGCCATAGCTTTCATCCTGCAGCTGGGTTGAACCCTTGAGGCAATTGCAGGATGTTATGGGGATTAACTCCGGTTTGATTTGTGGGATGCAAACCAGATAAGGTAGAGACGCCAGCCTACATGTGTCTTGCTTCATAGGGAACCATAGAGAGGTGTAATGAGCCCTGTATGTCCTGGCTTTTAGAAGCACTGCTTGTGTTTTGCTCTGTGACCCTCTAATGCTCGACCTGAACTTGAAGTTTGACCTCATGATGCCCAGGTTGAAATATTTCTATAGTTCCAGTTGGTTAAGGAGGGTATTCGAGAGTGATCCCAACATTCAGGTTGGTTTAGGATGTTCACTGATCCAATTTTATCTGGCATCCTCTGAGTGTATGGATTCCTTGCTTTGGGAGCGCATCTGACGTACCTGTGCCAGTGCCCCTGCATCTCATGCTGGCTGCTTTGTCTTCTTGCATTGTTGCCTAATATGTTTCGGTGCTCCTGCTCCAGTCAGAACCTGATGTGGTTCAAGCCCCCATGCGAAGAAATGCAATCCTTGCGCTTAATCAACGATGGCATTCCAGAGCGCTGCCACCCCAAGTCCTTCCGGTCAATCATCGCTATAAATACAAATATTTGGGCATCCAGAGACCCTGCCTTTAAACCCTACCTGCAAGGTCCTCCTGTTGGGGTGTTCCCGACTAAGAGGAAACTATCGGATAGCTGGTTTGTGCCGGAGTGGCAGGATATGGGGCAAGGAGGGAGGGGCTGTAAGTCGTTGAGAGAGGCAGCAAAGGCAAAGAATATGAGTGAGAAGGAGAGGGCAGCACTGTTGATCAGCCATAGGTGTAGGTAAGGAAGGGAGAAGGGGGGAGGGGGGGTGAGAAGGAGTAGTTGTGGGGGACAGGGGGCCGTGGAGAGGGAAAGGGGGGGAGGGGTGAGGGGCAGGGCAAGGTGGGGGGCTTTGGGTGCGAGTGGAAAAAGGGGCGTGGAGGGGAGGAGGGCGGGAGCATGGGGCGGGGTGGTGGAAGGGAGGCGCCGGAAGGGAGGAGGGAGGGGACGTTGGGGGGAGGGGATGAGGGCCAGGTGAAAGGGAGGGTGCGGGCTTTGTGCCAGAGTGGCAGGATTTGGTGCAAGGGGGAAAGGCCTGTAAGTACTTGAGAGAGGTGGCAAAGGGGGAGAAGATGAGTGAGAAGGAGAGGGCAGCACTGTTAATCAGTCATAGGTGCAGGTAAGGGAGGGAGAAGGAGGGGGGAGAGGAGTAGGTGTGGGGGACAGGGGGCCGTGGAAGGGGGAGAGGAGGCACAGGGAGGGGGAGGGGCCAGGGGGTTGTGGGGCAGGGAAGGGGCATGGCAAGGTAGGGTGCCCGTGGATGCGAGTGGAAAAGGAAGGCCGGAAGGGAGGAGGGAGGGGGCATGGGGGAGGGGGGAGGTACGAGTGGAAGAGTTTACTTTGAAGAAAGGAGGCAGGGCGGTGAGGGGAGGGGAAGGGACGAAGCAGGCGGGAGGGAGCAAGAGAGGGGATTTTATGGGATTGTGAAAGGTTTGGCAAGATATGTGGTGATGGTAGAGGGGATACATATATATTTCCAGGGGCCCCAGTGGACAGAGGGGTATTTGTGTGGGCGAGACCAGGGAGCGTCCAGCAGTGGGTGCATGGGAAACATATGTTGAGATAAGTGGCAGAAAGCACAGGGCGACATGCCACAATCAAGTGGAAAGGAAGGGCAGCAAAAAGTACACGAGTCAGGGAAAGGAGAGGGCAGAGGAGAGGGCAGAGGGGAGGGAGGGGGGGTTGGGGGGGGGGGGGGCGGTAAATGGGGTCTTTGTGATCGCAGGACCGGCAAAATGCACAAGCCCCAGTGAAGGGGAGGTGCAGGATTGCTTGGCAGTCACATACATGCAGGTAGCAATATAGGTAGACATGAGTTGAAGGGGGGAAGAAGGAGAAATGCAGTGGAGATGCAGGGAGGGTGGAGTAGAGGCTCACCAAGGGAGGGAAGTGGCAAGGACTGTAATAGGGGAAGGGAATGGGGCAGCACACTATGCACAAGGACACTCTTAGGCTTTCCCTAGGAAGTGTGGTTATGTGGTGGTAGTTTCTTTATGGGGTGGAGGAAGGGAGGGAGGTAGGGAGGTAGGGGGTGGGAGCGGTCCAGATCAGTGGGGTGGGCCGGGTAGCGGGCCGGCTTTCTCGACAATTATAGTTACACAGGGATGTAGTAAAAGAGGGACTGAAAGCGAGCGGGCCATCTGCACGTTCCGAATCTGTGTTTACCGTCATGACCCGTTGTGGCAGCTGTTGTATGTGGTAATCAGATGTGGTCTCCTCCCAAGCACTATTGCCATTGCTCAATAGCTTGTAGGTGATGCAGTGCAGACTTTGGTGGAGGAAGGGCTGAGGAATGGTGGATTATGAGGCGACAGTTTTGGTGATTTAGAGGTGTTGCATGGACATGCAGCAAAGGGAAGAGGGGGCTGGGGTGACAAGGGTAGGACTGGCAAAAGCAGACAGCAGAGCTGCCTTGAGTAAAGGAAACTGAGGGCTGGGATGGCAGAGCATATTGAAGGAGTTATGGAGTTATGATCCAGCTAACTATACCTCAAGTTGGCATTACTGCATATTTTGCTGTCATGGCTAAGAGGCTATATTCTATAGGCAATGGAAAGACCCCACATTGCCCCATTGAGAGAACGGGTGAAAGCAGGGTGAAGGCAAACATTAACTGAGGACATCAGTGCATTGTTCCCCTCTGCACTGCTGCAGGTGTGGTCCCGATCAGCCATGCCAAAAAGAAGAAGAGATTGCAGACGCGTGTGCTCAATCAGGGAGGACCCCTTTTGACGAGGAGCCAAAGAGCGTGCTGCAGCAAAGATGACAGCAGCTCAAACGGTGTGTGGCCCTAAATAATGAGGTACGCGAGCTGTGTCTAGTAACAGGACACCAATTTTTGTAGGTACGATATATATGGCTTGGTTGTACAGTAGGATAGCGTGTATCGCTTGTAACAGGGCAAATGTAACTTCTCCGGGGCGACTTTAGCTCCTGTCCTCTAGTGCTGGATGCCATAGATTCTTAAGCATAGCTAGAATCACAGCTGCAGCAGGGGCTGGCTCTCAGTGAGCTGCTGGGTCTGCGCTCTCTTTTGACAGCTGGTACCGTGTGCCAGTGCAAAATGTGAGATGGTTGGGATGGACGTGGATTGTTCTGATTGGATGTGTTGGACTGGAAGTCATGTTTCGGTAGAGGCGGTGTGCCTATCTACTTCCTTATTTGTACACCAGGATTGATAGATGTAACCAGTATAGGCAGCCATTGAAGATTGTGTTCTCTGCATATATTTAATCACGTCAACACAAGGGTCCACGCACGCAAGGGTGCCAGAATGCGTACCTGGTCTCAGGGAGATCTCGATGTGGACTCAGACGCGCAAGACCGCACTAGAGCAGGCGTGCCCAACTTGATTCCTTAAAAAGCGTGCGTCCACGTGTTGGCGCGGTAATCCTTTCACGCGTCAGGGCCACGGAACCACGGGTGCGAAGAAGAGGTGAGAAGTTCTAGACAATCAAGGCACTACGAGTGCTGTTACTTCTGTTTCTCTTCACGTGCTCCACCAGTGCGCACACTTTGCTATGCGACCCTGAAAACCGTAAGTGAAATGCTCATCAACCGGCGAGCGAGCGAGCTACGCAAGGAGGCTCGTGAGGCGGCCTCCCGCGTGGGGTTAAGGGACTGCACGCTATCCTGGAACATCCAGTGCTGCTAGTACCATTGGTGTGGGGGGCATTCCACCCGGTTCCCACAACCATGCCCACCCTGGGCCAGGGTCAGTGCCTTTGTTTCATGCAGCGCACTTCACCACACTGCGTATGACCACTGTGATCCATCTACTTGGATCCTTCTCTCTACCTGAGAGAGCTCTCTTATCCAGTTTCTCCGGATTCGGACCGGACCGCACCCCTCCTTTCTCAAGGGAGACCCTCCTCAATGGGGACCATCTAAACCGCTCGAAAGTCCGGTTCAGGTGCGTTGTTTCGATGGAAGAGCCTGTGTGGGATCGGACCACACAGTGAGCGGCTTTCCATCTAGCGACGGTAGTGGGATTTGAACCCACACCATTCCTCGCATGAGGCGCCAAATCTTGCCGACAACGGGATTTGAACCCACGCCTGCTAGAAGCTTGCCATCCTAAGGCAGCGCGCTAACCAACTGCGCTAAAGCCGCATCCTATCGCGGTCACTTCGAAGATTTGACGATTTGTACCCGGGGCAGGGATCGAACCTGCGACTTCACGGATGTGAATCCGGTGCTCTAACCAACTGAGCTACCCGGGGCTCATCAACCGGCTAATTGTCCAATGCGCCCATTTCAAGGCTCCAGCAGCGCGCAACTGGTTGTAACGTGCGCATGACGGGCTTGGCAGAATTTGCATTACCAGACCTACTCAACGCGGCATTTAGATACCTCACCCACACTGGGCCCCATCAGTGTACCCACATAATTCTTTCCCGGGGAACAGAGCTCCTGCAATCAAGCAGCAGCACCGTGACATACTTAGCGGTACCGGCATCGTGTAGAGCTTAGGATGCGGACAAGCGCTGCCTTCAGACGTGGTCATCTCGCAGTTCTCGTTGTCCTGCTCTTGTATGGAAGGGCCCATGCGTCTCAGGACACGTTGGAGCTGACACAAATGGATGGCACGAAGTGGTATGGCACAAACGGAGAACCGTACCGCAAGGGGGTCTACTGTGAAAACGCGCTGGGGTTGCCCTCGTCAAAACCAATCGATGCGATCTGCAACAACAGAAACCCAACATTATTCTCTGGGAGTGCTGCGGACATGTTCATGGCCGCACGGTTTGGTGGCAACCTCTCTTATGGGGCCGGCTTTTGGAATTCAAACAGCTCATCGACACCTTACACCACTGATCCGAACACCCCATGGATGCTTGCTGACTACGTTCTAACAGTGTCAAAAACGCAAGGGAGGGTTGACAGCTGGAAGAACATTAGCACAAAGGCCCAGGTGGACTTGCTGCTCTGCAGCGATCCTCAGTGCACCTACATGGGCGACTTGCAGTCAGTCATCCCAGAGGATGGCAGCATGATGAATGCGACTCTTGCCATGGGACTGACTATCTTCAGAGCACGCAGATGGGCCGGGCTGCAGCTGAATTTCCCGCAGGGAAACATCAGAGAGGGCGTGCAGAGCTTTAGTGAAACGAAATCAATGTTGGGTGACCAGGTTGTTGGTTACAAGACATTGGCCAAGGAGGGCTTGAACATCCAGCAGGTCCACTGGTCAAATAAAAATCTGGCTTGGTCACCTGAACGCTTTAGTGTACAGCAGATGCCCTCTTTGGGATTGTTGACAAAAATGCTGGCCGCTAAGAATCATCATCATGCGCTTCTTCCCCGTTTTGGCCTCTACAAAGCCACTGTGCTCATGAGAGATCAGGAGTCCGACTTGGAGGCACAAAGACGGAATGCAGGCCTGCCAATCATCAGGGAGGGAAGGGAGGAGTGTGTGCTAATAATTTACCCCAGCCATCCACAGTTGGATGCTGCAGGTTGGAATGTGTCAGACCCTGATTGTTATGGAACAAGCAGCAAAGGTGATGCGTTTAGCAGGGTCCAAGCTGGCTATGTGTTGGACAGCTGGGTGCCCCAAGCACGCTTTTTAGGACCTGAACGCTCACATCTGACAGATTCGGATTTGCTTCGTGGCACGCTCCTAAGCGGGGAGTCAGACACGCTTTGGGACCAAGAACTCATGCAGAGGTCTAGTATAATGGGACCATCCAATGTACACAATGACACCTGGATATGGCAGCACATGTTAAAACTGAGTACGGACCTTGCTGCGCCGATTGATATCACAGAGCTTAAAAGCAAGCAGTTCGGAGACCTGGGGGGCAGGTATGGTTTTACATGGTCATGCACCCGTGGTGTTGAGGAGAACAAGGACTTTAAGAATGATAACCCTTGGGATGGGTGTAGTCCAATGACACAGCTGGAGGCAGAATGTGTAGCAAAAGTGGAGAATACACCTGATGGTAGTGCATCTGCAAAAGGCAACTGCACTGTACTTCAGGTCGGGGCTGCCACTGTAGCTGCACGGCGCTTTAACTGGGCAAACGATATTCCCAGACGCCTGTTTCAGGCACAGTTCATTGGGAGGAGGCCGGGTGGTCTGCCTGATGCAAAGGACCTTCCATGGTGTTGGGACCGTGGGGCACCCTGTGATACATCCTGGTGTGGGGCTCCACGAGGTTTCATAGTTGCCGAGCTTGAAAACGTCACAGGTCTCAAAGGCAGCATCAGGGCTTCGGGCAATTGTTCACTTTGGAGCAGGCTTGGGTTAGATCGTGTGCACCTAAAGGGTTCTGAGCCTGGGCCATCTGCATGGCACATGCATGAGCTGCTCAATGTTGAGTGGTTAAACCTTACTAGTACCGAATCAGGCCCAGTGCCTTTGGCTAGAGCATCAGGCCCAGTACCTTTTCCTCGTGATTCTCCAGAGGGTTGGGGTTTTTGGAGTATGGATGGCTACAACGACACAGTCCTGGACCTCATGAAGGCCGCTTACCAAGCTACAGATAGGATATCAAGCCAGGAACTGACTACTGTAGATGCAACAAAAACCTTGTCTGGCGCAGTGCTTGACAGCACAGTAGTGCTGGTTGCAATCTTTGCAATGGCGGCTGGTTACAAGGACATGCTGAGCTTTGCGGTAAGGATCCAATGCAAAGTCTTTAGAAAACCAGTGCCTGATCCAATGGCATCTGCACCACTTTACATTCTCATGCCTGCAAAGTTGACAACAACAGCAATCATTGCGCTGGCTTTAGTGGTATCTCCCATTATCACACTCCTTTCAGAGCAGGCAGCCCATGAAGGGAACCCTAAAGGGGACAGCAGCAAGGTGGGATGGCTGTCAGTCCCCACTAGAGTTGGCTTCGGGCCATATGTGGTTGTTGCTGCAGTCTCTATGAGCACCCGCGCTTACTATGATGAAGCAGCCTATAGTATTGTGATCGTTAATCTGGTAGTGGCTTGTGTAGCCGCTGTATGGCTGTCTGCTCTTTTGTGGCGGGAGGAGCTCAGGCCTTGTTTGGCCCAGATGATCAGGCTGCACAAGTTCATGGCACGCCAGTTCAAGCAGCTTCAAACAGTACTGGCAGGTTGGTGCACCTGAGTGAGCTGCTTGGCATGTAGGAGACAGCCATGGCTAGCTGCTATAGTACTCCCATGTATGACCATGCATCCCTTTCTCTTCTATAGCTGCTAGAACAAAGGGATGTTAGTGCTAAAGTGCTGCTTTTCAGGTGGTGGCGCTACTGCACCTGTGGTGGACGAGCTTGTAGTGCTGCTTCTGAGTCCGTGTTCATGCATATGGCTGGTGCTAAGCAAGGAATGGTGCTTAGATGTTTGTGCTTGTGCTTGCACGCATGTGACTGTCCCTTTGTTTGCCATCCAATGTCATGAGCACAGTGACTTTGTATACTGGTGAGAGTAATGGAGGGCAGTCAAAAGTGACAATTGGAGCTGCTAAAACAGAGATGATGAGGTGATTGCTCCTGAAGGTACCTCTGGGGCTGGAATGCATGCGTGCAGAGGCTGCTCTTGAATGCAGTTTTACGTCTAGATGTGGAGGGCCTTCAGCACTTCAGCAGGGGTATCAAGGTATGCACTGCGGGCAGAATAAGTGATGAGAAACTTTGCCTGGCTGCTCCACGCAGTTGGTCTTAGGACGCTATGTGCATCTAAGTGTGGGGCAACCATGAATTAACCCACGGGGGATGTTTGAGCATTACCAAGGCCGCGGGGTGGGGCTCAAGTGGGCGTCATGGAGGGTGGCAGAGCATACCCTACTCGATAACAAACGCAACTGCAGTTGTGGGTGCGTGGCATGCATGGGCTTGGCAGCATGGGTTGGATGGGATGGGAATGAACGAGTTTGCTGGTAATTGCATAAATGGCTGTTTGTTAAGTCCGTTGAAGATTAAGTTGAAATAATTGACATAATAGATTTATGCGCTGATGGTCTCAGTTAAAACTGTTTAAGGTGCAGGGTTCCTCCTGAGCTCAAGTCAGAAGCAGCCACCTAAGGTGGCTGATTGTATGCTAATTAGGGTTTAGGGTTTAGGAAGGGACTATGTACCTAAGGTAGCTGATTTCGTGCTAGAAAGTTGAAGTAGTCCCAGCAGTTAGGAGCTGGCACAGACCACAGTTAGCTTGTGAGCATGTTTGCCAGTTTGAGCTAGAAGTTCGGTCCTGGCCGTGGGCACAGCTGATTGTACGGAGAGCAGCAACTGAGTGGCCTTTATTCTTCAGGATGGTGTGGTTTTTCTGTTCTAACTATGGTCTCTATTCAGACGAGAGACGCATTTGCTTGCTAATGCATATGAGTGACGAGGTAGTCACAGCACGAAAGGGCATTGGACCAATACTGACCACCGTGTAGTGCACTTGATTGGGACAGCTAGGTTTAAAACAGAATCACTGAGAGAAAAGGCACAGCACTCATTGCTATGGCTTTCAATGGTGCCCAATGTGGCGTTGATGCTGAGGGAGAAGAAGTGTTGTCAGCAATATCTGTGAGCTATGTCTGCTATCTGGGTTATCAAAATTATTCAGCAAGGGGGGCCGGAACAGGGGGACGGGGGACGGAACAGCGACGAGTGTGCACAACACAGTAGAGACTATTTTGCATATGCATTTTGATGAACAGGCTGTGGAGAACATACACGGCATGCAAGTTCTTTGAGTGCCGGGCGCTGAACCCTGCAACAGCACCTTCTACGGAGGTGTTAATATCCACATATAAGAAGTTTGTGGGGAGGAAGGAGGGTTGAGCAAGGCATATGTCTTATGTTGTACCAATGCATCTCAGGACTGGCAGCTTCTTGGGCTGCAATGTCGGTATCCAATGTGGATATCCAATATTCCAAAGATTATAAGGCATCAATGAGCTGCTTGGCAACTTGCTGTGGACTGGGTCAATTGGTCAGCACATGGCTTGTCAAAATGAGCTGGCCTGGCACACTGATCATTGGCTCGCAAGGGATCAGTAGTGTGGGCTGGTGGCAGCCGTTGTGTGAGTCTTGGACAGGAAGTTGAGTATGCCGTTGGAGCCTAAGTTGGCTCCTTGTGGATGGCGCTGCCCTCACGGTGGGCGTCATGCTGCAGCGGAGATGACAGTCTCATTGCAAAGATGGGGCCTACATACTGCCTGAGGGCTGTGTTATCTATATGCAGCATCATACCGGTATTCATTGTAACAATCATTATGTAGATTATGTACATTGTTTGGTTTAAGGTAGAATCGACTCTATGGCTTTTTGGTGTTTGTTTTATTTTAATGGGCCAAAATGTAATCGTAATTGTAATCTGAAGAGACAGCTGCGATAACGGTATAGGGGTGTTGGCTGGCATCATCTGCGCATTCACACAGGACGTTGGCAGCTGCCTGCCCTCCTACGTCCTCAACGTACTTGTTTGCGCTGTAGTTCCACAGCCGTGGATGATGAGGCACATTGCCTCTTCTTGTGTGAACACCCGACAATTGTTGAGGCACGAGATGACAAGGAGACATCTGTTATGTTATGTTATGTTGGGGAGTTTCTGGTGCCTTCAGATCACTGGATCACCAGATTTATCAGGGTACCAACGATCTAGCCCAGAACGAAGCTTCTGCCCTTGTGAGCCAATGAAGGCTCATAGGGCAACTTGCAGGGCGACGTTGACTGCAGTCATTCTGGTTCAATCATTCCTTACACAGCAAGTGTTTTTCATACCATACTGCATTAGACCCACCGTCACAATGCTGCTCGTACTACTGCATGCTGCCCAACCGGCTGCCGCGAATAACCCGGCTCTTCGCGGACTTCCTGCCTGGGTGGGCCGCCCAGCAGGGGAGCCGATTCCGGCAGCTGCCAACTGCCAGTCATTCACAGAGAATGAAGTACACAGAACAGCGGGCTCACTGTAGCGATCAGGAACGTCGAGCTCGATGTCTGTCACTCATCAGTCGGGTTGACCACCGACCGGCCAGAGTGTGGCGCGGAGGGCCAGCGGCGAGGCCCAGTTACCTTCCCAGGATTGTCACTTTTGGTCTGGCTTGACGCCGCGGGACAGACATACTCCCAGTCACCATGGGGCCCAACCTCGGAGTTGTGAATGAATGTATGTGGTGCTTGGGTCCAGTGGACCTTGTTCTTGGCCATGTTGTGGTCCTCCACACCATGGCCAATAATCATTTACAGCAAACTGGCTGGCTGGGAAGGTCTAAACATTATTCAGCGGGATGCGTGCAGGAACTAGTAAGCTCTCTGCAAGTACCACCCGAAGCAGACATACAAGTTGGCTGTTAGTTGGCTGCAGTCTGCTCTGCGTGACCTTGCAATTGTGAACTGGCTTACGTTCGTCCAGCTGCGGCCCTGCTGACTTACTTACTTGCTTGACTGTCTGCCCCGGCTTGTCAAGTAGTCGCGGGCCAACGGAGCTCCAACAGCCTGCGCGAGCGTGGATGGGGGTCGCAAAGGAGCCCATGGCAGAGGGAGCCTTCGCCTCTGGTCAACTGCTCAGGAGGCTCTTGGAGGCGGTGTGCAGCGATTTGTGGATGGTGCCTACTTCGAAGATTCCAGTCAGGTGTGGCCTGCTACATACTCCAAGGCACCTAGCGGGAAACCTGAACCAAATTGGCAATAAAGGCATACATCCCCCGGTCAGCGTATCCATAATGCGCCAGCTGAGTGCCCATGCATGCAGCCCAACTTGTAACCTTGGAAAATCAGGCTACTGCTGCAGCCAATTTGTCTGGGCCAGCTCATCCATTCACCAGCGGCATCGGAACTGCTATATACATCCCAACCCCTGTATGTGTCGCGCCTGTTCTTCTCACTTCCCATATAGGCGTTCCTAGCCAACTGCTACTTGATAGCTGCCATCTCGGCTGTTGCTGAATTTGACATGGAGATCCTGAGCCAACTCTTCCAGGGTGCAACAGAATACCAGCCAGGTGAGTACAAAGGTGGAATACGGGTGGATTTATAGCAGAGAGGATGTGACATTTTGCCTCATGCTGACCAAAGCGCCAGTCTGACTACCCTGTGGAGTGAAGCACCTTAAGACTTGAAATATGATATGGCACTTTTTGCTATGGCATATCATGAAATGTAATCATTTTTGCAGTAGTGCGGGAGCTTCATTTCTGGCGTGCAGTAATTGCTCAATGCATGTGCCATATCATAATACAGTTTTGAATGCGAAAGCCGGACAGCTCAGCCAGCCCTCTCTGTGCTGTCTTGCAGCGCTACCATAACTTCAATGAATCTCAGAATCAAAGCATAAGCTGTGATATGCCTTGCCGATGCATCATTTTTATGCACAGTGCCAAAAAGAAACTCTGGATCTTACTACGCACGTAGTGCTGCTTTCAAGTTTTGCTCATGTCGCTCCTTTTCAGGCAAGCGCATCACCTTGAAGCTGTTCAGTCGTACCCAGCAGGACTGGGTGGACATCAAGGTGGAGAAAAGCTTCTCATTGGGGGCTGATGGAAAGCTGATTGTGACCAAGCCAAGTAGGTGTAGTAAAGTGCCTGGGTGATGACAGTAGCTAGGCATAACATGATCATCACAGACCCCTCGGTTAGTGCTTGAACCGCGTATGCGCTGTCAGCAGGCCCAGCACTCTTGGGGTTGTGAGTTTGAATTCAGGGCGCTAAACCCTAAACCCTAAAACCTAAGCGCTAAATCCTGGAGTGCGCAACCTGTGGTTGTAGCAGATGAAGGACGAAAACACCGAAACAGGTAGTGTGGCTGGTTGCGGTGTAAACCCCCATGCATCGAAGCTTCCCAGTCCGGGCGTATCATTACAGCGCCCCTCGGCAGACAGCACAGCAGGCACAACTATATCATGCAGACTGGCACAGCACTATTGCTTGTTTCTTCATGTCTGCCCATACCTGCCTTGCCATTTTCTCTGCTTCTGCAAGTGCCACTCGCACATGTCCACTGTTTTCCAGACGGTTTAGAAGTGAGAAAATGAGGATGAAGGGGCAAGAATCTGGTCTTGGAATACAGCATGATAAGGCTATGGTGTGGAAGTCATCAAGCCTCTTTACAACACCCTTTGCATCCCTCCTTTGCTTTCTGTGCACTAGCTGCTGTACCCCCAAGGCTTCACGGCTAACTGCTCAATACCCATGCTTCCTGTAATTTTCCCTCCCGGAACTGTTTTTTGTGACGGCTTGTGGTGCGGGGCCTATGGCACTATATGCTATGCCATATCATGATATGTACTATCAATGACACTTCCTATGCGTGCTCTGCTGCTGCACTTGCATAGCTGATCAGGAGACTTGGTTCCTGTACCTGGAGAAGGCATGTGCCCAGCTTGTCAGCCCAGATGAGGCCGACCCTGCCATCCAGTATGAGGACAGCACCAGCAGCTCTGAAGATGATGGCCTTCAGTGGATCACAGGTATGGCGGGGGGGTTAGTCCTGCAGGGATCCTGATATGTTGGTTTTTTGGCAGTGAATTCCACTGGCATCTGCACACCTGTTCGCTGCAGTGCTGCACAATTGATATGAGGAGAGTGTGTTTGGCCTCCCAGAAGGTGCTCTGCAATGGGTTAGGGTTTAAGGCCTAAACCCTACACCTAAACCCTAAAGCCTAGCCTAGCAGGTGCTCTGCAGGGGCTACTGGCAGGTATGAACAAGTTAACTCTGCCAATCTGAAGTAGGAGGGAGGCTCTTACCCCCATCGGGACAGTGGAGGTTTTGGGTGCTTCTGACCTAGCTGCTGGACCTCATGTCTTGGCATCTCTTGCATGCCAAAGACACTCCGTATTCTGTTCCACTTTGCTGGTTTTTTGACCGCCTGAGGTCTAGGGCCTATGGCACTTTTTGCTATGGCATACCATGAAACGTGATAATGATAATGAACCACCTCTCTGTTGCCCTCTCCTGCCTTCACCACAGGCACTTCACATCACATTGTGAACCTCCGCACTCACACCTCCCGCCTGGATTCCCTGCAAGGTGGAACCTCTGGCACCTACCTCACCAAGCCGGAGGGTGAGACCCTGGACTCAACTATTGGCACCGAGGTGCTGGGTGGGGACGTGGGAGATGCCTGCTGAGGAAATCTGCTGGCTTCCTTAAGTGTACGCTGCTCATGTTGTAGCGAGGGTAGATTTGACAACCTGCTGGCGCTGAACCCTGAGCTGGGTCTAGAGGAGGAGGCTCCTGAGGACCCCTGCCATGCTGAGCTGCCAGTGGGCACTGCAGTGGCAATGGCACCTGCAGGAGAGGAGGTGGAGGTGGCATGAGAGGGAGGGGTTATGAATGCGGAGCTTCTTAAGCTGGTTGCCATGAGATTTGCGGTTTACGGTGTTGAATGGGAGGATACCTTTAACTTAACAAATATTATCAACGCTTGCTGAGGTTACCGCTGTTCATCTGTCTCAGAGCAGATGTGTGTTGGAACTTAATGTGGGACAGGACTATCAAGGTCGATGCCAACATGTCTTGTTGTATGGGTATGTGTTGTGTTGCATGGGTATGGGATCGTGCTGTATGTGTATGGGTAATGGCAATAGCTTCTGTGTTAAACAAATGTATTTGAGAAGTTTTACATTGATGAAGGTAGCCCTTTGCAGCTGGTACTGAGTTTGGGTCTGTGGCTTCTCAAAGCAATGGGAAAAGGATGGGGCACAAATGAACAGGTCTGAGAAGATGTGATGGCATCGCGCAAGCATCGATAAAGGCTGGTGCCTTGTGACCCCAGCCACCGCACCTCGTTCTGTGAATAATCCTAGCAGCCCTCATTTGTAGTTGCCACACCAAAAGTTTTGTTTGTTTGTTTTATGGCTGGTTGATGTATTGAGTTGGCATTGTGGCTCAAATTAGACCCGACAGGCTCGTTAGAACAGTGCGGAGCTCAGAGGAGTTGAATTATGTTGGTAGTGTTGGTAGCTGGGTTGTAAATTAGTGGCGTGAATGGCATGAAGACATGCAGAGGTCTGGTGTCTGGGCCCACTTTGCAATTAACAACCTCTTAGTATAATTATTATCCTCTTTTGTATGGATATGCATTAATTCATGGCACCCCGCATGCATTTCTGGAGCAACTTGTTTGATATACTTAACATGAATTGGTCATAGCTGCTTTGCTGCTTTTAGGTTCATTGCTGTGGATTTCATGCAGTGACTTTGGTATAGTTAATGCTACGCATGGAATATATCACATACCTCTTATAACTGATATGTATGATGCCTAGCTCTTCCCAAACCCATGCCCAGCCAGGTGCTGTCTTCGCAGCAGCTAGTTCAGTCGTCATGGCTTATGGCTTACTTACAGCCTACCGCTGCCTTTGCAGGCCTACATAAGGCTGCTCTTGAAATGATACCACCTGCCAGCTCTGCAAAAGACTAAAACAAATAAACAACACATCAAAAAAATGCCGCCGCAGCACAACTAGGTGCGCTGACGTTAATGATTAGGCAAAAGGGGCGAGACAGGTACAGCATGCCAGGTGGCACCTAGGGACCCTTACGGCAGCCATACAGCCGTACCTACAAGCAGGTAGAAGACAAAACAGCTAGTGGACTCGTAATGCCGGATTGCAGTACTCACTGTCTGCAACTTGCCTGTGACGGCACCCCGAGCAGCAGCTGCTGATTCCACTTCACACTCATCCGTCCATGCACTGCCCACTCTTAAATCCTGCCGTTGAACCCAACTATGTTGGCAGTAAGAAGCATAGTACTTGGAACAAAGCTGGCACCCATTTCTTTATTTCCAGGCCTAGTTGCCGCAAAAGCATCCTCCGCATTTGCCGCAACCATGCCAACCGTACCTATTAAAACAACTCAAGGCACCTATCTGATCAGCAACCATTATTGCGTCCCTGCACAGTGCAACCATAGTGCACCTCCACTTGCAACCAACCCCTCAGGCCCCTGTCCTTCCATGTAATGTAGTTTTGCCAGGGCAGCCTGCGTGCTCATTGTCGACTCGTCGTTACTGCAAATTGCTTTGGCTGCAACATAATGCTACATCCTACTTCCACAGCCACACCCACTTAGTCCTGGCAACCTGTGCTGGCACACCTTCTGTTAGAACGGGAGCTGCCACTGCTTAGACAAAGCCAGTGACACTTGTATTGCATGGCCGCCATACAGTACAAGTGTCACTGGCTTTGTTCGAGCACTGACTCAGCAGCGGCAGCAGTGACAGTGCGGCAGTGCCTCGCGCCTTGCTGCGGAGTGACATGCACTGCTGGCGCATAACCCACGGCACCACACACCCCGTGCTTGGCACTCACCAACACAAGCTCAATGAATCACAGCTATTTCAAAACACAACAATGCAAACCTACTGCACCGCCACTGTTCTACGGTCATACTTAAGTCAAACCAGCTAGCACCACCTCCCAACAGTGAAGAACCTAGGTGTCCTAGCTGCAGTGAAGAGACCACCACGACCCAAAGAGAGCCGTTGAACAGTTCTGAGGCCGATAAGCAATGCCATACACAGCCACAATAAAGTCCTGCTGCTTTCCTGGGGGCGCTCATGAGACTCAAAGCTGGCAGGAGGGCAGAATCCATCCCAAAATAGGTAGGCTAAAGCGCATCCTAACTCCCAGCGAGCCTACCAGTAGCAGCAGTAGCCGCGTCATAAATCCGCCACTGCAGCAGCATCGCCATGATCACCAGCACCACCTAGGTATGGCATCCTTCCCCTCTGGCCTCCACCACCTGCAACCTACTCATTCTTAAGGTGTGTGGATATTGGAACAAGCAATCCCCCAAGAAGGAGCATTCTTGATTAGCCACAACCAGGACGCATCCGACAGAACCATGCCACTGGTCATATTCAGCCGCACTCAGCTGCTTGTTTCATAGTGGATGAAGGTCCATCCTATGCTGCAGCAACCGTCCAAAGCAAAAAGTACGGACTAACCACCTTCCCCAGAGCAAAGCCATGCCATACCATACGTTGCCAGCGTCCTCAATGAGATGCCCTCATGCCCTTCCTTGTTGAGGCAATCTAAGCTACATTAATTGCAGCCGAGGCTCCCAGAACCAAACAGGAGTTCCACCAGCAGCAGCTACCCAACAGTATATCCAGCCTTTTTCATATGTGCTATCCACAACCTCAAACAGATCTGGAGGTCCTCTTCCACCATGATACCCCATTGAGCTGCTACTGATGCACGGCCCAAACCTAATTACATGCCTCACACTTCCAGGATGCCAGGCAGCTACCAGCTGCATGCATGGTAAGAGCAAATGGCAGCAGCATGCCAGCTCATGCTGCTGCTGCTGCTGCTGGTGCATCTTCCATGAGTTCCTGCTGCAGCGCTGCAACACCCTACAACTGGTCCTCCTACTGCTGCTGTCTGATAGGACTCCTCTCCACGCTCAAAAGCTCTGGCAAGCCAACACTCGCTCCCCCTGTTCCACATTCATTCCTAGCCCTGCTTCTCAGAAAATAGCCCCCAAGCCACAGTCCCAACCTCATAAATTCTCTGAAAAGCAGAGAAGAATAATGTCTACAGCACCTGTTTGCGACGAACGGAAGTGCATATGCTGCATGCATACCATGCAAAAGCCGCCATATCGCCGGCAGTGCAATCACTCACTGCGCTACAGCTGAGCCATTGGGAACGTCTGGCAGGGAAACAGTAAAGCCTTTGGGATGAGCCTTACCAGGCAACAGAAATACAAGCCACTTTCTTGCAGCCCTTCCACTTTCAGCGGTCTTTGACCCCGACATGCCTAATGCAGAGCTTACAGCTTATCCCAGAAGGATGAAGGTACGGTATAAGGAACCTCTGCCAAGAAGCCAGCCCCCCCATCTGTAGCTACAGCAAGGAATGCTGCAGATACTTCCATTATCATAACAATCGTACAGCTCACATGCCTTAACTGTGTGTAAGAGCTACAGACATGCACATACCCAAATGATGATCCAAGACATGACGCTACACACCATGCTTGGCCTCAACGCCGGTAGTGCATCAAGTAATTGCAGATGCTTCCCAGATAACCCTCAATGTTCAGCACACCTCTGTTGCTGGTGCTAGCTAGGACGTCCCAGCCATGCTCAACCACAGAACAGGAAAGAGAGTAATACATTGCAATACCAGCAGCCGTGTGGCATGCTCCACCTGCTCCAATGCAAAGTTCGGGAGGAAAACCAATCAGCTGCACCCAAAAGTACCTTGCTTCCCAACCCCCTATGCTCTGCTGAAACCCTCACATGTGTCTAAAGCTACTGCAACAAGTGAGCCACATTCTCTGACACTGTTTGCAAGAGTCCGCAGAAAAACCGCTACAGCACAGGCATTTCCGGATTCAAAGTTTTCCCCAATATCAGCACAACATGGCACAGAGATACACTAACAGTAGTACGGCACATTACCTACACCATAGCAAGCATTTTAGGACCTCGCTCTTTCAGCTCAAGCTTCATCAAAGAAGGCAGCTTGCCAGATGCGACAGCAGCTGCCTTCACAGCATCAGCTTGCATTGCAGACAGCCCAGCCACTGTTAGCTTCTGCAGCTTTTGCAGTGCTGCCAACGGGGAAACCACATCAGCATCAGGGGGCCCAGTATAGCTAAAGCACAGGCTGGTCAGCTGCCTGAGCCCCGAGAACACTTTGATATCCAAGACACCACAGCCCCAGAGAGTGAGGTCCTTCAGGCCTGTAGCAGCTGTTGCCAAACATGACAGCACAGCACGAGAGCATGGATCTGACGATGGACCATTAGCACTCACCCAGTCCATAGCAACGGACCAGGACATGCCGGTGAGCTTGCTTAGGCAGTCCTTACCTTGCTGACTTGTGCACCACGTCACACACTCGTCCAAGTCGTCTTCCAGAACCTCCACAGCCAAGAAGCTGCAAGACAGCTTTACAAGGGCTGTCAGGTCACAATTAAACTGCCAGCTCACGTCCAGCTTCAACTCGTGCAGAGGGGGAAGGTTGGGGCAGGAGGCAAGGTACCTCAAAGGAAGGCCTGTGCGCCTCACATCCAACCTTGTCAGAGCAACCAGCCGCCTGAGAATCTGGTGAACCTCATCTTCTTCGTAGAGACCGAAAGCCGGCGATTGGTGGAGGTCGAGGGATTCGAGTTGGCGGGGGAGGCTTTCTAAGAACTGGGGCGTGCTTAACATCTGGCGATTTGCACTGGAGATTTCCAGGCTGCTCAGCTGCTTCAGGTGCTGCATATCCGGCAGTGTGTTGGCATCCAAACATATGAGCTGTAGACCAGAAAGGGAGCTGCAGCTTTGGATAGCGCTAGCGAGCTCTCCCCATGGCAAGTCAAGCTGATCCCGGATTGCTGCAAGGTCCAGGCTGAAGTGGCGCAGGGTGGAGCCATGGTGCCTCAACCACAAGCTTAGCTGCTGCACGGACCGTTCGCTGCGTAAGGCAAGGTCCAGAGAGGTGAAGGTCGAAAGAGAGAGGTGGTACCAGGAGCGGCAGACACAAGGGATGATGCCAAACCTGTGGCGCTGGTCCAGCTGCTGCCAAGCTTGCAGAAGTAGAGCCTCAGACTCATGGCGCGGTAGACGATCGAATATTGGGACGTCATTTGCCATGCCTGCAGACAACGTGTATAGAGCATTAAATCTCTGGGTGGTCTACAGACTAACTGTCAGCACTAACTCTGCTCTGGTTTGATGCCATTATTGAGCAGAGCAGAGTTACCAGGGGCAGAGCAGAGTTACCAACTCAATCCAGAGCCATGCTACACTGTTCACCTAAGGACTACAATGTTCAAGGGCGCAGGGTGCCTTGGAAAGAGGCAAGCCGCTGCATACATACACAATGCAAAGCACAGACCTTGAAAATGTGGCCAGCCGCAGAGCGGCATCGCGTCACCACCATAGGCAGTACACCTTCCCTGTATCTCACAAGCGTACGCGAAAGTGCAGCCATGCCATCATATAATCCAAGGTTTGCGTTAACGATCGCTGGTCACATCCGTCCGGGATACTTTGCTGTATCCCTCGTGATGTGTTGTCAGCTCACTATATGACAAACAACTGATTGAAGTGCATCCACAACTACATGCAAGCATGCCATCCATGCATCATTCCTATCCTCAACAAGAACACCACTCTCAATAAAGAATCCACTGACTGTGTTTGGGGGGCACCTGGGCAATACTATTGCAGTAAAACCCACGTGGCATAACGGCCACAGTGGCTACTACAACCTGAGCAACACACAGCACAACAGTATTGCAGTAAAACCCACGCGGCATAACGGCCACAGTGGCTACTACAAACTGAGCACACAAAGAGCATGTGCCAGGGTACTCCAGAAAAACCCGTCCATGCAACAAAGGCATGGGCCAGAGCCCACAGACCCAACCCCAGAAACCACACAGCGGAGACCACGCACCAAACACCAAAAGAGTTGGGCAGCAGGCAACAGCTCTTCCTCAAGCTGTCCAGTAGCCCTGGAGGCAAATCACTTGCAATAAAACCCCGGCTTACGGAGAGAGGCATATCCAATACACCTGATACACCTGACTACACCAACTCCTTGATGAGAGGCTGTGGCAAAGCGCACAAGAAAGAATATGAGGCCGCACCCGTGTGACGGCAACTATGCCCACTAAATCCAATGCACGTCTGCAAGGTGGTAACAACATGCAAGACTGCAAGAAACACACACGTGTGATCACCAATTCCTACCAGAATGATGTTCTGCCAGCTTGCAAGTACATGACAAGCTGCAGGAAACAAACAGTGTGACCATTAGTTCATATCAGAATGATGTTATGCAAGCTCACGACTACAGGCCAAGCTGCAACGGAAACAAACAGTGTGACCACCAATTCCTACCAGAATGTTGTTCTGCAAGCTGGCAACTACAGGCCAAGCTGCAAGAAACAAACAATGTCACCACTAATTCCTAAATGAATGTTGTTCTGTAAGCTGGCAACTACAGGCCAAGCTGCAAGAAACAAACAATGTGACCAGCAATTCCTACGAGAATGTTGTTCGGCAAGCTCGCAACCAAAGGCCAAGCTGCAAATGATGTTCTGCAAGTTGTCAACTACATGCTAAGCTGCAAGTAACGAACCATGTGACCACCAGTTCCTACCCAATTGATGTTCTGCAAGCTGGCAACTACAGGCCAAGCTGCAAGAAACAAACAATGCAACCACCATTTCCTACGAGAATGTTGTTCTGCAAGCTGGCAACTACAGGCCAAGCTGCAAGAAACAAATAATGCGACCACCAATTCCTACAAGAATGTTGTTCTGCAAGCTGGCAACTACAGGCCAAGCTGCAAGAAACAAACAGTATGACCACCGACACCTACCAAAATGATGTTCTGCAAACTGGCAACTACATGCCAAGTTGCAAATGATGTTCTGCAAGCTGGCAACTACATGCTAAGCTGCTAAAATTGAACAATGTGACCACCAACTCCTACGAGAATGTTGTTCTGCAAGCTGGCAACTACAGGCCAAGCTGCAAGAAACAAACAATGCGACCACCAATTCCTACAAGAGTGTTGTTCTGCAAGCTGGCAACTACAGGCCAAGCTGCAAGAAACAAACAATGCACCCACCATTTCCTACGTCAATGTTGTTCTGCAAACTGGCAACTACAGGCCAAACTGCAAGAAACAAACAATGCAACCACCAACTCCTACGGGATTGTTGTTCTGCAAGCTGGCAACCGTACATGCCAAGCTGCAAGAAAGGAACAATGCGACCACAAATTCCTACAAAAATGTCGTTCTGCAAGCTGGCAACTACATGCCAAGCTGCAAGAAACAAACAATATGACCACCAATACCTACCATTGAAATGGTGTTCTGCAAACTGGCAACTACAGGCCAAGCTGCAAATGATGTTCTGCAAGCTGGCAACTACAGGCCAAGCTGCAAGAAACAAACAATGCGACCACCAATACCTACAAGAACGTTGTTCTGCAAGCCGGCACTACAGGCCAAGCTGCAAGAAACAAACAATGCACCCACCATTTCCTACGAGAATGTTGTTCTGCAAACTGGCAACTACAGGCCAAGCTGCAAGGAACAAACAATGCAACCACCAACTCCTATGGGAATGTTGTTCTGCAAGCTGGCAACCGTACATGCCAAGCCGCAAGAAAGGAACAATGCGACCACCAACTCCTACGAGAATGTTGTTCTGCAAGCTGGCAACTACATGCCAAGCTGCAAGAAACAAACAGTATGACCACCAATGATACCCACCAAAATGATGTTCTGCAAACTGGCAACTACATGCCAAGCTGCAAATGATGTTCTGCAAGCTGTCAACTACATGCTAAGCTGCAAGAACTGAACAATGTGACCACCAGTTCCTACCAGAATGATGTTCTGCAAGCTGGCAACTACATGCTGCCAAACTGCAAGAAACAAACAACGTGACCACCAGCTCTCACCAGAATGATGTTATGCAATGACGTGCCAAGCTGCAAATTATGACACACACATTCAAACCACAGGTGAACCACAAACCAATGTGCTGCAAGCCATCAACTACATGACAAGCGGCCGCAAATGACAGCGTGTTGCAAGCCATCAACTACATGAGAAGCAGCTACAAATGACACACTGTTGAAGCCCACAAGTTACCGACAAGCCAGAGTGCTGCACGCCAACTTTAACTAGTTCATGACAAGCGGCTGCAAATGACACACATAATCACCACACACCGGTAAGTGACAGCGCAGAAGCAAACCAATGTTTTGAAGCCTTCCAATTCCATGACAACTTGACCACAGCAGATGGGTAACAGAACCTCAGTGGAAGCACAAGCCAGACTGCAACATGCAGCGCCATTATACCTAGAAAAAGCTGTACAGCACAATACCAAAACTAGAGGCTGCAATAATGGCCTCAAACCAGAGCAGAGTTACCAACAAACAGAGCTCTGTCAGCACATTACAACATGCAAAAACAAGAAGGCAGCAGATTTAGAGGGTATGACAGCAGAGGCGCTGAAGCTAGCTGTGGCATCTAGGGCAAGTTCCTTGCTGGATTGTGTGACAGCTGTTATTGATGGATGTCACAAGGAAGTACCTAAGCAAATGACCCTGAATAAGTTGACGCCTATCCCAAAGGAAGCACACAGTGGGCAGGATGTGCATTTGTATAGGGGCATATCTGTGGCAAACCTGTTTGGCAAACTGGGTGACAAGTTCAGATGTGCAAGGTTGACGCGCATATGTGAAGAGAAGGGTATCAGGAGTTTTACACAGTGTGGGTTTCGACCGCAGCATGGCACTCTTGATGCTATATATGCCTTTTTGCATGCAGCGGACTCTGCAAAAGCAAAAGGAAAGGAACATGCTCTAATTGCGTGCCTTGTGGATTTTGAGAAAGCTTTTGATAAGGCACACAGGGGTTTAATGCTTAAAAGGCTCAGTGAGTTTGGGGTCAGTGGACCTTTCTATGATGCATTGGTGGCTCTGTACGACAAGATTCAGATGGTCGTATGTCTGAATGGGGAACAAGGAGAGCCTTTCGACACATACCAGGGCACCAAACAAGGCAGTGAGCTTAGTCCATTACTTTTTGGGATGTTTATTGAGCAGCTGCACGAGCTGATAAAAGAGAAGGTTCCAGGGGCTGGGCCCAAGTTTGGAAAGGTGAATGTTCCTGATATCACGTATGCTGATGACGTCAACTTGGTGGTGGTGGATGATGCCAAACAGATGCAGGATCTTCTAAATGTGCTTCAATTGTTTTGTGACCTATTTGGAATGAAGGTTAACATGAAGAAGACAAAATTGATGATCATCAGGAGTGGTAAGCTTGTGCCAAAGCACCTAAAGGCACTTGCACTCACATACAATGGGCAGCCTTTGTCATTCAGTGAGCAGGAGAAGTATTTGGGGCTTGTTATGCACGAGTGCAAAGGTATGATTTTTGCAGCAGAGCAGAGGGCAGCAGTAGGCGCAAAGGCATATCATAGCATGATGGTCACTGTTGCTCAAAAGGGGTTGCAAAGGCCAGATATTCTATGTGACCTTTTTGACAAAAAGGTGCGCCCTGTCCTGTCTTATGGGGCACATATATGGGGGCCATATATGTTTAACAGGTGGACAAGGGACCCACTCAGTCCTGAAAACAGACCAGAAAAGGTACATACAGCATTTTTAAGAAGAATCTCTGGCATGGGCAAGGCTGTGCATAAGGCTTCCTTGTACAAGGAGTATGGCAGATACCCGCTGATGCTGCAGTGGTTGGTTTTGGCAGCTAGGTTTTGGAACAAAATGGCAGACAGGAGTGAATCAGCACTTATACTTATGGCGTATAAGGACAATGTGGAGTTGATGCTCAGGGGGAAAAAGTGTTGGACATGGCATTTTTTGAAAGCCATGGTTGCTATAGGGGCGATCAAGAACGCTGCGGCATTCAAGGTGCAAGGAAAGAAGACAGCAAAAATGTGCAGGACACGGCTGAGAAGATTATGCAAAGGCATTTTGATGAAGAGATGGTGGAGAGTAAGGCATATATGTTTTTGGACAAGGCATGGGAAAAATGTCAGGCATCGAATCCTGCAACGGCACCTTCTGACCAAGTCTTTATATCCACATATAAGAACTGGGTGGGGGTGCATGAGGGGGGAGCAAAGCACATTTCTCATTTCATGCCAATGCATCTCAGGAGGCAGCTTGTTGGGCTGCGATGTGGATGTCACCCTCTAAATGTGCACAGGATGAGGTTTAATGGTGTTCCCAGGGGGGAAAGGACATGTCGAGTGTGTGGCCATGAGGGGGCGGTCGAGGATCTCATGCACTTTATGTTGCATTGTGAGCACTATGCTCCCATAAGGGCAAATCAATCAATCAATCAATCAAAACGCAAGACCAGCAATGCCAATGGCCAAACAAACCTAGGCCACAAACACAAGGCTCCTGATCACAATCACGAAGCCACACAACCGATGGTGGATTTGCCACACACAAGCTGAGGCTAGATGCAACGGCGTGCACACCAAGGGTAAACAAACACCACCACTAAAACCCAAAACCTGCTCCACTTCCATCACACATGGGTGGCGGGGAGGCAGCAGGATCAAGCACCACCCTAGTAGGGGCTGGAGGTGGCTCCCACCACCTAGGTACTGGTGAACCACCAGCCTCCCAACCACTGAAAGGCACCACATAGCGCTCCACATGCTTATCAATAGCTTGCTTAGTGCGCCTTCTACACCTCACTAAACGTTGGCTTTCCCAAGGGTGCGTAAGATCCCACAACCTCTTCCTCCAAGCACTCTTAATCTGACATGAAGCCTCCCAACTCCCCTCATCTTGACCAAGCACCTTCAGATCAGCACACACGCATTTCTCCCAGGTATGGCGAGGCCTACCCACTGGCCTCGTTATGTCACCATGTAATGAAGAGAACAACGCAATATGCGGCAACCTGCCCTCCTCCATGCGGCCCACATGCCCCAGCCACCTCAGCCTATTTGCTGTGATGTATGCTGACAAGGTGGCTACCCCACATGATTTCCTGATATGCTCATTTGTGTGCCGATCTGACAGCCTGACCCCCAGGATGCTCCTAAGGCAGCTAGAGTGCACCCGCTCAAGCTTTTGCGATTGCACTTTGGTCAGGGACCAACACTCACTCTCGAACAGCAGAATTGGCAACACATATGCCTTATAACACTTCACCTTCGTAGCCAATGACAGATGCTTGGTACCCCACATCTTTTCAAACTGCTTAAAACTCCCCACAGCCTTGCCCCTCCTGATATTCAACTCCACATCCAACCTGCCATCAGTCACAAGCACACTTCCCAAGTACTTGAACTGTGACACCTCTTTTACCACACCCTCACTGATAACCACCTCTGGTCCTTGCTGCACTGGCAAATCCCCCTCCTTCCAATCCTTGTCAATGGACAAAATCTCAGTCTTGCTTGCATTGATGCGCAACCCAAGACTAGCAGCAACCTTGTCCATCATTTGCAGCATGACCACCAACTCCTCCCTGCTGGGACTTAGCAACACCATATCATCTGCATACAGCAGAACAGACAACAGCTCACACACCCACCACTACCACACCCATCACGCTCAAGTTTCCCATCTGCATGATAGGCTAGCTTCACCCCACATCCCTCCGGCATCTGAGCCATTGCCTGCCGAACCACAAAGTCCATGTAGATGTTGAACAGCAAGGGAGCAATGACACATCCCTGCCGCACCCCGCCATGCACGTCAAACCACTCAGACACCACACCACCCATCCTAACAGCAGCCTGTGTGCCAGTATGCAAGTCCATCAGCAACTCTATCAGCTTTGTGTGTACCCCGTACACACGCAGGATGCGCCATAGCGTGTCTCGCGGTACAGAATCATATGCCTTACGCAAATCCACAAAAGCCATGAATAGAGGCTGATTGAATGCTACAGACTTAGAGATGACCTGGCGTATGGTGAACAGAGCATCAGTGAGGCCCCTCCCCTCCCTAAAAGCAGACTGGTTATCAAGCAGTTGTGCATCGATATGAGAACTGATCTTAGCCAAAATGACCAAGACATACACCTTCCCCGGTATACTTAGCAAGCTTATCCCCCTATAGCTATCTCTCACTTTGCGCTCTCCTTTGCCTTTATACAGTGCCACCAACAGTGCACGTTTCCACTCCACTGGCGCTTTCCCTGACTCCCACACCGCCACAATGACCCTGTGCAACCACTTCAGCATGGTCCCACTGAGCTTTAGCATAGGCGCTGCGATACCATCAACCCCAGGAGCTGCCCCATTACGACAGGCAAAGACAGCTTCTTCAACCTCCTGCACAGTAGGTGGCTGAGCTGCTGCTTCACTCTGCTGGTTTGCACTACCTTGCCTTGCCTCCATCTTCTGCACTAACTCCTCAATGGTCTGCTGCATTTGCTGGTCGAGCTTGGCAGGGCAGTTGAGGACATCAGCAAAGTGCTCAGCAAAGCACTTCACCACCTCCTCCCTGCTTTGGAACAGCTGCTTGCCATCAGCACCCCCTAGCACAGCTGTAGGAGCAGCAGAACTACTGCCCTGCTGCTCCTTGAAGATCCGCTGGACATGCTTGTGGGCAAAGCATACAAATATCTTTTCAGATGCACATGCAGCTGGCAAGTACAACAATGAGGTGCTGCGAATGGTCCTGAACCACGAGCATCAGCTAGATCTAGCTTGCTGTATAGAGGAGATGTTCTCTCACAGGGAAACAATTCTGGAGATCAAAGAAGTTGTACGGGAGCAAGAGCATGGGCCAGGACATATAGTGGTAGATGTTGGTGCTGTTAAGCAAGGGAGTACTCCTCCCCATGTTGTGGTTGAAGGTAGTAGGTCGCAGCACTATAACCTACGAGGTGTTAAATTCAAGCTACCTGATGGATTTTTCGAGGTTTATGACTAGAGTTTAGTGTCTATTTTTTGGGATGTTGTGTGGGGGAATATACAATTTTTTTCCTTTTGAGTGGATATGGTGGCATAAAGGGGGGGGGGGGGGGATCAGTTTCCTTTGATTTGGATGGGATGAAAGGAAATGCATGGGATGGGTGTTGTCAGGGTTATCGTTGGGTCAGGGTTTTTAGGTTTTTAGCAAAGGGTTTTCAGGGTGTGTGTGTTTGGGCCAGAAACAACCCTGGAACCCAGGGCGGTGTTTGCTGGTACGGATGACAGGAAGGGGAAGGGCAGGTCCTATAAGTAGGCTGCCTAGTATTTGGTCTCGTTACCTGGCAGCGTGGGAGTCCACCTGGTATCCGGGTTGGGCTGAACAGCATGCTGACTACTTGGTAATCACTTCACTTCACTAACTGCCACCTTGCAGAAGGTTCCGCAGTTCGTTTTAGGTGTTTCCCGGGGATCGATCTCCCACCTACTACAGCAATAATACACTCACCTGGATCCGAAACAAGGTGCTCCTTGGTAGTTGCTGAACTGGCGAAGCCCTAAAGAATGGCTAATGCTTCTCGTACGCTCGCACTAATCAAGCTGTGAAGCGGACGCGCACCCCTTGCAAAGCAGCCAAGTATCACAGCATTCCAATCTTCTCACACGCGGACGCACGCAGGTTGAATCTAGCCGGAAACTTTGTAGCAAGGCCCACAGATCCTGGAGGACATCCCAGGGACAGAAGGTTGCGTATGTCCCGCATGTGACGACTTGAAATTGTTTTATAGGAGGCGCCATGACCCCCATGGACTCCTAGCTTGTTAGATTATTAGCGGTTGAGCTCTTCACTCTGTCTGCTGGTGACAAGGGAGATGTACGGCAGTCGACACTCACTGCTGACACTTCCACTCTTCCGGCAGAGTTCCAGGAGTCAGCAATACTAACAGCGAAGAGCTTCGAAGACCTAAACACAATATCAAGGCTTGGTAGACACCGTCCTCAGACGGGACACGTTTCCCGTATGGTCTTGAAACAATGTTGACCCCGAGCAGTTGAAGTGTTATGAGGCAGATTAGCATTTGCAAGCATAACTACAATTTCATCAACATGATTTTTTGGACGTTTTAATGAGCATCAAGCTGGCAGGAAGGCAGAAGGCACAGCAACATGGGTCGGCATTAGGCCGCCGGCTCAGGATTGGCTCAGGCCGCTGCTGCTGGTCGATCTTCCTGCTTTTGCTGCTGCACCCTACAAAACCCTTCGCCAAGGTATCTCGCTACCGCTGCTCTTTAAAAGCACACATCTGCAAACCCATGTAGCAGCTTTGACAAGACCTTACTTCCTTGGCGCTTGCCCATATCGTCCTAATAAGCCCAGCATTATTGACCCCCTACCCAAGCATGGACACCATACAAAACATGGGGCTTCAGCCTGAACCTCTTGCACAGCGGATATGAACACTCTCTGCTGAACCCATGTGTGGCACAACAAGCTCGGACCATGCTGCAACTAACTACCAGAGGTACCAGCTCATCCAATCCATGGGCTGACCAACATGCGGCCAAAAAATCTGGCCATGTGGTGCTTAAACACTGGAGCGTCAGAATGACCACACCCATCCGTTGCAGATGCCAATAAACATATTGGTGTGTCAATCGAGGCCCGCTGACTGAAAGCGCCCTGGTGGTTAAGAACAGATTGACTTGGGCTGCATTTCTACAGAACAATCCATCCACAGAGCAAACACCCATAACAGTGATGAGGGTCGGCCAGTCAATGTTCATAAGACCGCACATGTTCATCTTTCCCATTACATACACACAAAACGCATACGTCGTACATACATGCTACTGGTCTGCTTGCTCTACTTCGAAGTTCATGACATAATAAGTTCCATCACAGTCTACCCTTAACATTATACATCGCTCTGCTTGGCGGTGACATGTCTTTTTTAGGCATGTTACCGCCGAGCCTGTAAAGTGAACTAGTAGGGAGTTTAGAACTCGGTGAAGGCAGCTGGATCCCGTGTGTGCGTCCCTGTCTCGTCCAGGGGGCATGCGCGCCAGTTGCAGCGCACAGCTGGTCACTGAGCCATGCAACCGGGTCAAACGACCTCGCAACGTGCACAGCAAGAGGCATGGGCCTGTTGAGCACTTGCGATTGCTTAAGACGGGGTCCGAACGCCTCAGCTTCGTGAACTGCAGAACTTTCGGCAGTGACGATGCTTCGGTACAGAGCAAGCTATCCTCTTACGTCATGCAGCTGTCTCGCCTTGGCGTTGGAGCCTGTGGTGTTGCTGAAAGCAGGATACCGGGTAGTGGATGTCGTAATGTTACGAAGGACTGGCAGTTGATATGGTCCGGGCTGCCAGAGGGTCAGCCACGGCAACATGGGGTGGGCCTGTTTCTTAACTCGAAGTGGTCCCGTTGCCTAATCGACTGGTCTGCTGTCAGTGAGCGAATCCTGGTAGTCCGTGTGAGAATCAGCAGTGGGATAAACGCCTCAATCGTGGTAGCATATTCGCCGACTGATACCGAGTCCACCCCTGAGGAGGTCAAGGAAGCTTTCTACCTGCAGTTGGAAGCTATCTTGGCAGCGCTGCCTTCCAGGGACATGCTAGTCCTTCTGGGTGACTTCAACGCCCAGGTTGGCACTGATCCAGAACCGTATGGGGGTGTTATGGGGCCTCATGGCTTTGGGAAGCAGCAGCCTTCAGGGAATGGTGAGCGACTCTTGCAGCTGGCTGGTGCCTTGAACCTTCGCTTAGCCAACACCTTCTTCAAGCACAGCAATTACCGGACTGCTACTCACAAGATGGTTAATAGAAACAAGCAGGATGTGCTCAGGGTCATCGATTACATAGCTGTCTCCAAGCGGTTCATGTCAAGTGTGACAGACTGCAGGGTCTTTCGCAGCTTTGATACAGGTGGCTCTGATCATAGAATGCTGGTGCTTACGATGCGCCTCCGCTTGTCAGTGGCCAAGCAGCACAGTGCGAAGGGACAGCCAGCACGGCCCTATGACTGCAGCCGGCTGCAAGAATCTGCAGCAACTCAGCAGTGCTTTGAGCTGGCAATGTCTAACCAGTTCAGCCGTCTGGTAGGGGCTCAGTTGCAGAGCGCACAAGACGAATGGACACAGCTAACAGTGGCAGCCAGCCAAGCAGCCCATAAGGCTGGTCTAAACCTCAAGCCTCAGCAGCGGCGCCGAGATTTCGCTATATCCGATGCGACCTTGCAGAAGATTGAGCGGAAACATGCAGCACATGCAGCGGTGCTGTCCTCTCCTAATGATGCTACCAGGGCAGATTACAGGGAGGCCAATAATGCTGCTAGGCGAGCGGTTAAGAAGGATCAGGAGCGGTACTTCAAGCAGCAAGCGCTGTTTGCGGAACATGCTCTAAAAGCTGGTAATCTAGCCGTGTTCCACAAGCATGTCCAGCGGATCTTCAAGGAGCAGCAGGGCAGTAGCTCTGCTGCTCCTACAGCTGTGCTAGGGGGTGCTGATGGCAAGCAGCTGTTCCAAAGCAGGGAGGAGGTGGTGAAGTGCTTTGCTGAGCACTTTGCTGATGTCCTCAACTGCCCTGCCAAGCTCGACCAGCAAATGCAGCAGACCATTGAGGAGTTAGTGCAGAAGATGGAGGCAGGGCAAGGTGCAAACCAGCAGAGTGAAGCAGCAGCTCAGCCACCTACTGTGCAGGAGGTTGAAGAAGCTGTCTTTGCCTGTCGTAATGGGGCAGCTCCTGGGGTTGATGGTATCGCAGCGCCTATGCTAAAGCTCAGTGGGACCATGCTGAAATGGTTGCACAGGGTCATTGTGGCGGTGTGGGAGTCAGGGAAAGCGCCAGTGGAGTGGAAACGTGCACTGTTGGTGGCACTGTATAAAGGCAAAGGAGAGCGCAAAGTGAGAGATAGCTATAGGGGGATAAGCTTGCTAAGTATACCGGGGAAGGTGTATGTCTTGGTCATTTTGGCTAAGATCAGTTCTCATATCGATGCACAACTGCTTGATAACCAGTCTGCTTTTAGGAAGGGGAGGGGCCTCACTGATGCTCTGTTCACCATACGCCAGGTCATCTCTAAGTCTGTAGCATTCGATCAGCCTCTATTCATGGCTTTTGTGGATTTGCGTAAGGCATATGATTCTGTACCGCGAGACACGCTATGGCGCATCCTGCATGTGTACGGGGTACACACAAAGCTGATAGAGTTGCTGATGGACTTGCATACTGGCACACAGGCTGCTGTTAGGATGGGTGGTGTGGTGTCTGAGTGGTTTGATGTGCATGGCGGGGTGCGGCAGGGATGTGTCATTGCTCCCTTGCTGTTCAACATCTACATGGACTTTGTGGTTCGGCAGGCAATGGCTCAGATGCCGGAGGGATGTGGGGTGAAGCTAGCCTATCATGCAGATGGGAAACTTGAGCGTGATGGGTGTGGTAGTGGTGGGTGTGTGGAGCTGTTGTCTGTTCTGCTGTATGCAGATGATATGGTGTTGCTAAGTCCCAGCAGGGAGGAGTTGGTGGTCATGCTGCAGGTGATGGACAAGGTTGCTGCTAGTCTTGGGTTGCGCATCAATGCAAGCAAGACTGAGATCCTGTCCATTGACAAGGATTGGAAGGAGGGGGATGTGCCAGTGCAGCAAGGACCAGAGGTGGTTATCAGTGAGGGTGTGGTAAAAGAGGTGTCACAGTTCAAGTACTTGGGAAGTGTGCTTGTGACTGATGGCAGGTTGGATGTGGAGTTGAATATCAGGAGGGGTAAGGCTGTGGGGAGGTTTAAGCAGTTTGAAAAGATGTGGGGTACCAAGCATCTGTCATTGGCTACGAAGGTGAAGTGTTACAAGGCATATGTGTTGCCAATTCTGCTGTTCGGGAGTGAGTGTTGGTCCCTGACCAAAGTGCAATCGCAAAAGCTTGAGCGGGTGCACTCTAGCTGCCTTAGGAGCATCCTGGGGGTCAGGCTGTCAGATCGGCACACCAATGAGCATATCAGGAAATCATGTGGGGTAGCCACCTTGTCAGCATACATCACAGCAAATAGGCTGAGGTGGCTGGGGCATGTGGGCCGCATGGAGGAGGGCAGGTTGCCGCATATTGCGTTGTTCTCTTCATTACATGGTGACATGACGAGGCCAGTGGGTAGGCCTCGCCATACCTGGGAGAAATGCGTGTGTGCAGATCTGAAGGTGCTTGGTCAAGATGAGGGGAGCTGGGAGGCTTCATGTCAGATTAAGAGTGCTTGGAGGAAGAGGTTGTGGGATCTTACGCACCCTTGGGAAAGCCAACGGTTAGTGAGGTGTAGAAGGCGCACTAAGCAAGCTATTGATAAGCATGTGGAGCGCTATGTGGTGCCTTTCAGTGGCTGGGAGGATGGTGGTTCACCAGTACCTAGGTGGTGGGAGCCACCTCCAGCCCCTACTAGGGTGGTGCTTGATCCTGCTGCCTCCCCGCCACCCATGTGTGATGGAAGTGGAGCAGGTTTTGGGTTTTAGTGGTGGTGTTTGCTTCCCCTTGGTGTGCACGCCGTTGCATCTAGCCTCAGCTTGTGTGTGGCAAATCCACCATCGGTTGTGTGGCTTCGTGATTGTGATCAGGAGCCTTGTGTTTGTGGCCTAGGTTTGTTTGGCCATTGGCATTGCTGGTCTTGCGTTTTGATTGATTGATTGATTGATTGATTGATTGATTGATTGATTGGTCTGCTTGCTAGTACATCCAATGTTATTGCAGTGCACGCAGCAGTCAGATTCCATGATACAGGCCATCACAGGATGGCATCCCTCACACTAACAACTGCATGATGTACTGGCCATGCACTCATCATCAAGGGCACCCACCCATCACTCATCCACCAGGGTGAAGAACTTGCGGACGTTCTCCTTCACCACAAACCTGCAAGCAGCATAGAAAGGCACAGCACTGTCAGCATGATAGCTTGCTCTTTGATTCTTCAAACACATGTTCTCAGGGGCATGCACGCTGCTGCGGAGCTTGAGGACAGTCATAAGCTCGAAAAGAGAAGCTGGGAACTGCCCTTGGCAGGCACACCGGGGTCACACATGATACCGCGGGCAGCTACCAGTACTGGAGTTCCTTAGCGCTGCATGCTACTCAATGCCAAGGCATCCTGCTCAGTGGCATGCTTAAAGGAGGCCGTGGAGCACCACTGTTGTGGCTGTCCATTGGCACCGGTGTTTCTTTAAGCAGCTGTCCCCATTTCCAACCAGCTAGCCTTGGCCCGTCTGAATTTGCCCCTGTAATGTCAGATGTTATAGCCCCCTGCAGCTCATAGTGCAGTGCCGTGCCATACATGGGTATCAAAGCCATCAGCTAGTCCCGTGCCACAGCTGCCTAAACTACGCCTACGGGCCCCAGAGAATCCAGTAATAGCTTTACGTTTTCCAACAGCTCAGCTTTACAAGGCTTGTAAAGCTACAGGGACAGCTCGGAAAGCTGACTCTGAAGCAGGAGCAGGGTAGCTAAGCTTTGAAAGCTGCAGAGAAGCTTCCCAGGGCCCATCACGAGGGTAGCTTTGGGGCGTAGTGCTATATCAGTGGTACAAGGGCAGCAAGAATGGTGCAAGCCTGCTAGAGCGACTGATCCCTTTCACCAGTGGCCAAGTATCACTATCAGCTGCACTTGTTGTCTCGAGCATGCAGGCTGACATTCGGCAATGGGGTGATGCAACCGAGGTGGTCCATGAATGTTAACAAGGACAGAGCCATGCATAAAAAGCTGACTGGGCTGATAAGAGTATGGCGTGACAATGCAACTTATAAGTAAACATCAACGGGATGCCGCTGCCCTTAGTTCTGTCTTAAAGCTAGTTATTGGCAAAAGGCTGGGCTGCTGCATGCAAGTGCCAACAACAATTGTGTAAACTCTATAGAGCATTGTGGAGCTGTCGACTCAGCAGCCAAGCACTAGCTCACTCACTTCGTTTCACCCACAGGGAAGCGCACGAAGTCACCTCCATTGATCTCAACCGGCTCAGCACCTGCGGGAAGCAGCAGCAGGAGGGTATGGAGTACAGCCTGTTGCAGTCAAAGTGATTCTAAGGCTGGGCAATCCATTTGCATTGTTCTTGCAGAATGCAGCAATATCAGTCACCATTACGATGTAAGATCTGATGGGGATTCCTTCTGCAGAGTTTAGTACTATCATTTGTATCCCAGTTATCCATGGGCAAGTGGGAGGTTCCCATCAACCGCTACAAAGCAGACCTCGTGTTTGCATTTAGGTAAATGAACACATCGTGCAACTGCCATTGATGTGATATCCTGCCGTGGTGAATGAAATGCAACAAAACCACTTCAGCACCTATTCAAACACGGTAACAAGCAGCCTTGCTGCATGCTTGGCTCCTCTGCCCTGAGTGTGGATGCCTCTGCCCTTGGCAAAAGCAGCGATAACAGGATGATTCAAGCTGCGTATAGCTATATATATCAAGAGGTGGCTGCCCCGGCACCCCTTGGCTGCATGCACTGCTCTGAGGGTCAATGCCTTTGCCCCCACCGAAATCAGCAAAAACAGGCTGATTTAAGCTAATGAGCTTGGCTTAGATGATGATCAAGAGGAGGCTGCCCCCGCACTCACCTTCGTATTGCACAGTGAACTTGCCCTCCAGCACGTATGCATACTCGACCTGCAATCCAGGTGAGCAGTCCAAACTCATCAAGGTTTAAGGGCTTGAGTTTCTAATGGCATGTCTGCATGCCCATGGTTTGACTCACATACCAGCTTCCTAGGCATTGCAGAAAGCCGAAAGCCCTAGCAAATAAACTAGTCCAGCCATTGTAGTGCCATTGTGCAATTGAGTGAGCTGCTGAGTGGAACATTAACGGCTATTTAATCTGCAGCCCCGTTTGTGCTCATTTTTTAGGGTTCCAGGGGTCGGTGATGGTGTGCTTATCATTATGTTGCCAGTATGTATAACCAATATATGGAAAGCAGTCAAAGTGGTGCAGCTGTCACAGTGGTGTGGTGAGGCGAGCTAGGCACGCACTGGGTGACCCCAATGGTGCTTAAATGGACCAACGTTCGAGCAGAACCATTCAGCACCAGCTCTGAATGGTGTTATTACGCTGCTATCTAGAGTGGTAGCTCCGGTCCCCTGAGTCACCTTGCCATAGCTCCAGGGGAATTCACTGGGTGCGCAGTTCCAAAAGGTCCACTGCATGCTCTTGCCAGCGATGTAGTCATCCAGGCTGAAGCTTGCAAGATTCTGTGCAGCATTTCACAAAAAGGTTGGAATGAAAGATTGGATCAACTGCTGGACTTTCCGGTAGCGAGGTAGTACTGGGGAAAGGGTGGGAGCGGATACAAAACGATGGTTGCAAAGGTAACATGGGATCAACTTAGCCCTAGTCGAATGGATTGATGTACCAACATCGTGTAAAGCCCCTCAACAGGTCAGAACTTTGAACCGAGCTCCGACGTACCGCTGTGCCCTGCCCAGGCTAACGCAGTAATGCAGTAGTTGTACGCGCTAGTGGATGTCGTGCGCACCTCTAGGGATGCCGTGGCATCTTTCTTTGTGATTTGGATCTCCGCTGGCATCGTCACCTCGACCTCATTGACTGCAGCACTGCGCAGCACCAGCCTGCATGGCTTCAGTGTTGCCCTGGGTTGAGCTCGAGATAAACGCGACTGGCAAGCTGGCGCCCTCAAGGTGTTGGCCTGGATTGCTGCCATTGTTCCTTCACTGGGTTTGGGGTGAGCCTGATGCTGCACGCACCACTTCGGGTTGGGTGTAAATGCAGGGTTGGCAAGTTGCAGCAAGGAGGGGCAGATGCTGGCCGCTGTGGCTGGCTGCAGTTAATTTGAGGGGAAGGGAAAGGCTGTGGCACCCCAGCCCAGAGGATTAGCATAGCAACTAGGGTTACGTTATGGTGCACGTGGGGCACGTGTCCGAGTGCCAACGGATCCTCATAACTGCCAGATTGCACTACAGGCCTCACATCATGCATGAGACGCCCTACCAATACTACGATATGCCAGAATGCATCAGATCACCTCCGCAGTCAGTGCGCCCGACTCGCCAGGATAGGGACCTGCCGTGTGACTGACATGTCTGGCGCCATGCGGTTGCTTACTCATATGTCGGCAAGCGACTGCTCTCTGCCGAGGGAACATAACGGTAGAATCATCCGCCCCCATAGAATGGTCTCATGTAATGCCCAAACCGCTGCCAAGTGTCCCTTTGCTGGCAGCAGCAAGTTCGCCATTGCATCTCCCCCGCCGGGGGCTAGAACGAAACCCACACCTCTGGACAGCCAAGATCAACCTTTCTCAGCACCCGCGGACGTGTTTCTCGCGGGAGGTTCCTCAGGCCAGAACGTACCCGGCAAGCTGGTGGCGGGAATCAGCAGGCTGTACGACGTAGGCATTCGGGAACTATCATAGTTTAAAGCATAAGCAAGGTGTTGGGAACGTTGGGAACGTGGAATAGCTTTGTGTGCTTTACCTTGTAACGCACTTCGATTATATATACAACATAACCGAGCCATATCACCCTGGCCTCATGAACTTCCTCAAGAAGCCATGCATCATCATCACAATTCATGATATGCCATAGCAAAAAGTGCCATAGGCCCCGCACCTCAAGCTGTCGCAAGGAACAGCGAGGTGGAACAAAAATACGGGTTGTCTTCGCCATGCATGCATAGAAAGCTGTTGTGCAGACAGGCAGATGCGGTCTGCAGGGCCTTTCACAGTGCAGCAAAAGCACCTAGTAAAAAGCTACTATCCCACTGGCATGCTGGTTTAATCCCTAAAAAGAAGAATGGGTGAATGAAAAGTAAGCTCAGCACCCAAGGCTGGCCATTGCACCGTACACATCTGTTTGTTTAAAGCTTGTTGGCGACTGATTGCTTCACCGCGTTCATTAGTCATCTACTCATGATTGCAGGCGGGGCAGTTCCTTCTTGAAGACCCTGAGCGTCTGGATTATGAGTTGCGCCTCAAAGAAGACGCGCTAGCCACGCGGAAGCACGAGGTTTTGGTCGCAGAAGCTGAATCCTTACCCGCACAGCAAGAGCTGCTGGAACTGTTCTTAGAGCACCTTCCAGCCTACTACCCAGATATCTACAGCGTACATGGACAAGGGAACGCTGCAAGGGTGGTCATTAAACCCCCAGGAGGTTTAGTGAGGGAGTATGCAGTGGAAGACTACCAGGCCTGTCCCTTAGAGCTCTGCAGCAGATTAGTCGCGGTGAGTCAGATTTGCAATGATCACTGGGAGGTGCTGCTGCCTCTAGGTCTAGGTTTGGGGTGGGGTCCATATCTAGGTTTAGGGTGGTGGTTGCAACCTGCTTAAGTTGTTCGCTGCACCCTGTCTTATTCGTTTCAGCACTGCATGACAGACCCTGTTTTTCTTGTCACATCCCTCTACCCTGCTTTATTTACCTGTACCCAACCTCCAAGTGCTGCTGCCTGTGTGATAAATCACGCATCATTAGCAGTCTGAACAATGTTCTTATCAATCCTTTCAAAGTCAATGGTTTGTCCTAAGCCTCAGCAGCAGGCAGCGTAGCGCGCCTGGTCCTGGTTATCTCTTTTTGTGTTTTGCATTGCAGCAGCCCTGCTGCTGCCTAAATCAAACCCAGGCATTGGCTGCTGCTCCATGGCAGAACGCTCTTCTGCCTCAACTGCCCTGCTGCGCTGGAACCACTCCTGCTGCCACTCCTTTTCTGCACTGCCTTGCCTGGCCCAGACCTGCTTGAAGCGCCCCTAAATGAATGGTGCTCTGCAACTGATACTGCCCACTTGCACTGCTTTCCAACCCATTGAGTCACTTAGTAGTCGATCACCAAAACTAGCGCCGATTGGTCAGCCTGAACGACTTCTAACTGTTCTCTACCGGCTGCTCCTAATTGTGCCACTCTCCCCCAGGAGGACCTGGTTCTGATGCGTGAGTCTGCTTCTGCTCTTAAACCCTGCCACCCCCTCCCCTCTCCAGGAGGACCTGGTGGCCTCTCATTCTCTCTGCTTCTCCTCCTAAACCCCCCGCCCCCCAGGAGGATCTGGTGCCCTCTCACTGCCCCTACATCTCCTCCTAAACCCTGCTGCTCTCCCCCCCCCCAGGAGGACCTTGTGTTGATGCGTGAGTCTGCTTCTGTTCTTAAACCCTGCCGGCCCCTCCCTCCTGGGAGGACCTGGTGCCCTCTCACTCCTCCTGCTTCTTCTCCTGAACCCTGCTGCTCTACCACGCCCCCCCCCCCCAGGAGGACCTGGTTCTGATGCGTGAGTCATCTGCTCCCGGGCCATCCCCCCATGCCCGCCACCACGTCATGACAGCAGCCTGTGTGGTGTTCTCCTTTGCTGGTCTGAGGGACAAGCTAGGGCAGCCCATGCTGTACCTGCATACACCTGTGCCAGGATATGAGCAAGCTCTGGAGAAGGTGCTGAACAAGATGTTCACAGCAATGGAGGTATGGGGAGAGGGAGAAACACATGACTGCTAGTGTAGTGTGTTCATACTATTCCAGAGGATCAGATTACCAGATTACCAAATAGCCCCAGAAGGGCATCCCATTCGAGCCAATGAAGGCTCATAGGGCCAAAACACCAACACTATTTCCTTCTTTCAGTTGTACACAAAGGGTGAGCAAGGGCACATAGCATCATAAATGTTGGTTCATGCTCCTGCAGTACACCATGAACAGAGAGTTGTTGCTTCAGTGTATATAATGTGCTTCTTTAAAAGTATTGCTTCAGTTTAAATTCTTCAGTTTAAAGTTATGAACTGGTTTAATTGCTCACTTCCCTGATGAGGTAGACAGCAGGGCAGTCACAAATATAGTATCATGTCCATTCCCTTATCCCTAGCTCAAACCCAACAAGACCATCTGGTACATTTTCCTACTGACAGTGCAAGTTTTGTGATTGATAAGTTGTCAATGTTGTGAAATTATTCCCATCTAGACCCCACAAGGTCATGATGTTGACATAAATAAATACTAATTAAAAAGATAAGAATTACATGATAATAACGAGACGGCCACGGGCTGTGTTGGTTTTGCATCTGCAAACATCTACCATAAAACTCATTCTGTAGCCGTATTTGATACACCCCAAGTCCCCAAGCTAACTTTCCTCCTGCTGCATCTGCTGCTGCTGTTCACTTGCTGCTGACACTGCTCCCCTCCCCCCCCCCTCCCACCCACCCCACCCCTCCCTGCCTCATTTCTACCTCCAGCCAGACAAGCCCTAACTAGCCCCTGCTGCTGCTGTTCCTGCTGCTCCCCTCCCCCCCACCCACCTCCTCCCGCATCTGTACCTCAAGCCCAACAAGCCCATCTGGCGCAAGAACTGCCTGGGGCATCTCCCTCAATGGCGACATATCTCAGCCCATATACAGCAAAAGAGCATGGTACCCTTATAGAAATACCAAGGCTCACAGGCTCCGCTCTCCAACACAAAAGAACCATACAGCATCTGCACACATTTTACTCTTGAACTCCTTTTATGTAGCTGTAAATGATGTACCTCTAACCCCCGGGCTAGCTTTTCCCTGCTGCTGCTGCTGCTGCTTCCTGCTGCTGCTTCCTGCCCAACCCAGCCTGACCAGAAAAAACACTATCTCACAGTAGATAATGTACCTCTAACCCCCGGCTAACTCCCTTCTGCTGCTGCTGCGGTCTCCTGCTGCTGCTTCCTGCCCAACCCCAGCCTGACAAGCCCATCTGGCGCAACAATTGGGGCATCGCTCTAAACGGCGACATCTCTCAGCCCATCTACAGCATAGAGCCAGGTACCCGCGGCCCTGCCCTTGCTCCTGGTGCTGCTCGACCTCACCCCAGGGACCTCTGGCTCAAGACGGAATACGAAACCCTCCGCCGCCTTCCTGAGAGCAGGGGCATCCTGTTCACTATTAAGACTCTGACACAGCCCATAAACACCATTGGCCCGGCTGCTGCTGCTGTCTTTGCAAGTTCCCTGGCTGGTATGCAGCCTGAGTTGAGGAAATACAAGGGGCTGGAGGGGGAGGCGGCGGAGGACATGCTGCGTTACCTGGAGACACTACAGTCTAGTTAGGGTTTAGGGTTTAGGGTTTCAGGGTTAAGGTCGTTTAAACCTAACCCTAAGCCCTAGAAGCGGCGGAGGAGATGCTGCTGCACTACCTGGAGACACTACAGTCTTGTTATGTTATAGGGTTTGTTAAGCCTAACCTAAGCTGTGGAGGCCGCGGGGGACATGCTGCACTACTTGGAGACGCTACAGCAGCAGACCTCTGGCTACCGTAGTATGCAGGCACTCAAGGGAGCGTTTCTCCCTTACTGGAGCCATAATGTACAGCTAGTTCTGGGCACTCAGTTGTTTATGGTCTGTATAGCAGGTTGCCAATCTGAGCAGGGCTTGTCAGATTGATGTTGTTCCACAGCAGCTAGGAGAAGAGTTGCTTGTGATTTGAACAGTATGTCAGAGGGCTCTGGTGGCGGCATCATTTCACTGTGCAGCTAGTGTGGGGCAGCAGGGCCAGGAAGTTGGGGTTAATATATTGCTGTCGGATCAAATTATCAATGCACCAACCTGTAATCATGACAGCGGGGTCTAGTTCTGAATGTGCTTCATTCATTCTGCTGTGCTGAATTGGTGAGACTTTATTTGAGTCCACAGGGTCACTACAAATTGCACTTCAGTTGGTTGTATAATGTATGCTGCAAATGTGGTAAGCGTATGTATGATATGCGGTGTAACCATTCTGATATATGAGAGAGGGAAAGAGACAGGACTGTGGCATGAGGTGATTGTGCCATATTGTATGCAGTGTGTGTCACTTGGGGGGGGGGGGGGTATGGAGAGAGTCCTTGGGTGTATCTTTGGGTAACCATTGCATCGCTGATCACATGGGGCTGCCAAATTGCTGATGAGGAATATCATGTACGTACCGCCTGTGTGATTTTGTAAGGCTTGTACTACTTTGGGCGAATGGCTCTGTCCGTATGGAGTTGGTTTGTCACATATGTGCGCTCTTTCAATGCTGAAGGCAGTACAGGATGCAGTGATTGTCATTTATCAGGCGGGATCTGCTGCTTAGAGGGGCAGTGTGTGCAATCTCTATGCCTTTGTTATTCAGAGCTGAACATCATTAAGAACAGAGCCATGTATAAACTGGTCACTTGTCTACAGCAGCAGCCATAGCTGTCAGCCTTCATCCGTCCATGCACGGTCCAACATGGCCAGTGCCGTGTCGTAGAAGTAATTATTATTTGGCACGAACTCGGGTAGCATTCTGAGATGCAAAGAGACCGGGAGATTAAATAGCTATGCGAATGAAGAGGGCATACACGGTCCTGCAGAACGGGCATATCTGCCAGCTCACAGATAGACGTTCCTGCGGCCTCAATAAGATGCCTGCTGTAGATGTTCAATTCTGCCAGACTCAGCCGCGTTTCTTGATTTGTCTCTTGCTACGCACGAAGACGCAATGGCGCCTAATTTATTACTGGTTTGTAGTTTTTATATGTTTGGCTTTCATTGAAAGGTAAATAATCGATCTACCATACATTGATCGGCACCTGCAACAAGGGCTCGACTAACAGAGCTCATCTCCCGGCGTGAATGCCAGCATGCTGCTAAAGGGAACGCCGCACCAACTGATCTTATCAGATGCATGGCGCTGGATACGGTGATGATCTAAAGATATTGAAGCCGCTCAAAGTGCTCATGGCGTGAGCTCGGGTGCGAGAGCATCACCTTATCTTGTGGCAGCCTTTTGCAGTTAGGGCCAAGTTGATCAGGAGGGCGGGACCTAGGGCCTTTTGTTGGCACTGATCTGACTTTCAGCGCCCTCGTAATCGGGTCACTGCACGCTGACCAGAGTGAGTGCAAGTACGTAACGTACTGATCACGTGTACTATCATAATCTGAAGAACCCAATGCCTGCCCACGTGCGATATGTAAAGCAACGGAGAGCCATTGTACATGTGCATTGCTATCAAGGCCCAACTAGCCACAGGCTGCTAATAACTTCTGCATCTTCAGCTCCTTCATGTTCGCATCACGGCACACCCTTTCCACTGGCCTTCAAGGCAACACCCGAGCCAGTTCTATCCAGAATGTCTTGCCCCAAAGAGTGTGTGTGAAATCAAGGAAATCAGGCCGACAGTACGTTCACGCCATGGCTGGCCCTGCACCAACCTGCGGGAAGCCCATCGAGTGCAAGGCAGCGATCGCCTGGGAAGCCAAGAAGCCGCTGGAGGTGACAACCGTCACTGTAGATCCCCCGGGCCCAGGGGAAGTGCGCATCAAGATTGTAGCGACAGCCTTGTGCCACACCGTAAGTTGGCATGTCTGGGCATGCAATATGAAATTGGTCGCCGCTCTGCAGGCATTTTGCAAACAGTGTGACGTGGTGTGTTGCCTATGCAGGATGCGTACACTCTTGATGGACTAGATCCTGAAGGTGAGGCCCGTCCTCATCTGCACCCATCATGAGGTCACGTGATGTCATTCAACCCTTGGCTCCAGCCCTGAGCCCCTTCTTGAGAACACACAGGCTTTGTACCGGCAAACTAAGACATGCTGCTGCGCAGGGTTGTTCCCCTGCATCCTTGGACACGAGGCAGCTGGTGTTGTGGAGAGTGTAGGCGAGGGGGTGACCTCGGTCAAGCCAGGTAAAGTGCAGGGTGGCAACTGAATGAGTCAGGTGGGCTTTGACATAGCTTTAACAGATTGGAGTACTTAATGTTTTTTAAGGCCCTCTGTCATCCCTAGAGTGAAAATAAGTGATAACTAAAGGCCACCTATAGGCAAGCCTGAGGCTAATGGGGGTGCCGACTGCCTTTTAGCAGCTACATACGACACAACACTGACTGCACCCATAATCTGATGAAAGACAATGAACTTGAGTGTAAGTTTTATCTTGAATGCACATGCACTAGACTATTGAAGAGGCTGTAGCTTCACCGTAGCTATGCTGATGGTAGCACCGACCAGTCTGTGCAACATCTTTACATGGGTCTTGCACATAAACCCACGCCAAAGTTACAACATGGCCATAGCTCTTGCCAACCCCTCGCCCCTTGGGGTGGGAACATCTACCACCGTCCACTGCTCCTATTTTAAGTTCATCTGCTGGTTCATATGCTGGTTCATCAGCAGGGTACGTGTCATACGCCATCCCGTCCCATCCCCAGCACATGCATGTTCTGCCACTGCTCTTACAGGTCCAGTAGCATTGTTTGCAGATTGGATCGAACCTTGACATCCAGTTATAACACTCCCCCTACCGGAATACAATCTAGAGAGTTGCTTCTTGCATGCCAAAGATAACATGTATTCTGTTCCAGCTTGCTGCTTTTGGTGACTGCTTGAGGTGCGGGGCCCATGGCAATTTTTGCTCTGCCGGCATATTATGAATTGTGCATAAAAGACAACACATCTTGTTTCTCTGCCCTGCTGCTGCTGTTTGGTTCTGGTATACTCAGGTGACCATGTGATCCCCTGATATCATGGAATGTATAAACAATGGACACCTTCTCTCTCTGCCCTGCTGCTGCTGCTATTGGTTCTTTTGGCTCCACTAGGTGACCATGTGATCCCCTGCTATCAGGCATATTGTGGGGAGTGCAAGTTCTGCAAGCACCCTGAATCAAACCTGTGTGTGTCTGTCAGAGCATTCACTGGTGAGTGCAAGCAGAGAGCTCACAAGTGATCAATACAACAGGTGCGGTAAGCCAGGGGCTCCAGCAGATCATTTGACATCCCTGAGGTTGTATTCCAGCAAACAAATCCACCATGTTATCAACCTGTTTGCATTGTTTGATGTGCCACAGTGGCAAGCAAGTGCCCATAGGCTAATATGTTGACGTATTAGGCTAACGTGTTGACATACACCTAAATTATGCATGATTGGTCGTGCTAGTAGTCAGCAGGTCACCACTAGTACATCTTATGCTAGCTCCAGCAACAGGCTTTCTCCCTTTCCCAGCCCACACTAAAGCCTTGGCAACTATGCCATGCTTTTGCCACCTAGATATACTACAGCATGTCTAGCCCCTGCATCCGCCAATTGCTGTACATTGACAGGCAGCAGCAGGAGCTGTATATCTATTCAGATTGACAGGTCTCAGCCGCAGGGCTTGTGGACCGCTAATTGTAGAACCTCAAGTTCTCTGTTAGAGACTTAACCCTTGACCGTCCGAGGGACATTTCTGTCCCCTAGCTGGAAACCGCAATTTCCGCCAACCTGTGCGCCGGCGCAAGTTACGAAAGTGACTCAAGTTACGAGGAACATCGTTTGCATGCACCGCAAAGGCAGCGGGGTGTTCTTCGAGGTGTTTCGTTCATCTTTTTCAGTCGATGTACTTGATACATCGCCAGAACGACTTTGCCATATGCTTCGAGTTAGCACGTTTTTCAGCTGGGCTATACTTCGGGGTGTCCAAAGAAGCTATTTGGAGCTTGGGAAGCTTGCACCGAGTTAAGATACTTGCCATCGGCCCACAGTGACTCCCTGCACCACTGTTAACCCCCTTTCATTTGCATTCACAGCTTGCATGGTCAGCTGGGGCAAGGGACAGGGGTCAGAAAGGCAGGAAGGGGGACCTCTAATATGGTGCTTTGAGATGCATCTGCCATAGCTATGCAAATACATCATATATATGGCTTGGCATGGGCTGGGATATGCTCAATTTACCGGATTCTAAAGGGTTAAACTGAACCCGTCCCCTGCTGCTGCTGCTTCCTCCTATTAGGCAAGGGCCTGATGAAATCTGATGGAAAGACACGGTTTCATAAGGATGGGAAGGTAAGCTAAATGAGACAGATGAGGCAAGGTTTTGCCATCGGTTACCTAGCTCCCCCTAGGACCCTAAATCCTAAGCCCTAAACCCTGAAATTAAACCCTAAAAGCTAGAGGTCCTGCCATGGTTCCCTAGCTCAGACTGGAGAACAGGAGACAATGCTGGTACTTGGCACATAGTGTTGGCTCTCTCAGTCTCCCTTTGCCATATCATATCATATTGCATAGCCTCTAATACGTACGTGCAGGTACACAACAAATGTTCTAGGGCTCTGCAATTAATGTTTGAGTATCTAGGTTAGAACAGATAGTACATTACATCGTAGATCACAGGAACACATCCTGATCATATCTCTTCGAATGGCAGTGCTATCGCTTAATAGATGCCGAGATTTAATTTACATCAAACACTCTATGCAGGTCCTACTGATATGATTGCATCCAGCACTGTTGCCACTAGTTCCAATCTTGCTCTCAGGACCACATGACACCTCATACATACAGTAATGCTGCTGTTTTGAACATTGGCTTGGTTGCAAACCACGTCATGACTCATATTCTGCATCCAGCTTCAGCTTCCAGTAATTGCTTTCACCTTCCTTTCAAGATTGACTTGCCAAACAAACCCACTGGCCATAAGGCAAACTGTGAATCTTGCCAGTTTCTGTTTTTTTCAAAATCTGATGATGGCGAACAGGCCGAACTAAGCACGTAATTTCATGCACTTGATACAAGGGTTCAGGATCAAAAGAAGAAAGGCTCTGGCTGCTAATGCTGACTCATTGGCATCGTGTAAAGTGTACCCGGGACTCAACTTTGCCACCGCCGTTTTAGTCTGATGCCAAGTCCCTTTTGTCAATGCCCCCCTCCCACACTTCTGTATCACTTTGCTAGCATTGCCTTCTCCAATTTCCGATGCCCCCTCCCTTGCCTCCTCCCCCTCCCTCCTGTCCCTCATGTAGCCTATGTATCACTTTGCTACCTTTGACCCTACCAATCCTTAATTCGATGTAGTAGTAAGTGCCCTGCTGTCTGCCTAGGGGTGATGTAAGCGCTACGCACACACGGAAGCTTCAGCGCATGGGAATTTACACGTAACCAGCCACACTACCTTTGACCTTACCAATCCTTAAATCCTGCTCCCTTGGTCCCCCCCTCCCTCCAATCCCGCAGCCTCTATATCACTTCATGGGCACCAGCACCTTTGCGGAATACACTGTGGTACATGAGGAGAGTGTGGCACTCATTTGTAAGGAAGCACCTCTAGACAAGGTGAGGGCCACGGAGGGGGGGGGGGGGAGTTAAAACGCTTCTGCTGGGGTTTAGCTACTGGTGCTTTGGGGGTTTGTGGCACATAGAGCAAGGGCAAGGTGACGGGGGGGGAATGGGGTTTGGTGGGAGTGGGTGCGCGTGGGGAGGTGGGGGTGGAAAATTGGGGGCGGGGGGGAGGGGGGAGGAGGGGGCTGGGGGGTGGCGGGAAAGGAAAGCTCCTCCCGGTGGGGGTTAGTAGGTTAGGGCTTTGCACGCTATCCCCCACCACCAGTTGGTAGCAACAGCAGGTCGTAACTCTGATAGGGGTTTTAGGGTTTAGGGTTTACCAATTTCATTTTTTCCGTTAGAACACGTACTGGCAGCACATTTGACAAGCAGCAGATGCAGTGATCCTGGTGTGCTATGTACAAAGCCCTTATTGCTAAGTCCCAGCAAGAGCCTCAAGACCCCAGCCCCATATCAAGATGGCAGCAGCAGCAGTTCTCCACCTTCTGATATCAAACGGGCTACAACACCTTGATTACACCCCATCATTCAGAAGTTCAAAGACCCCACTACAAAAACAGTATAAAAAAAGTGCAGAAGCCGGCGGCAGTACTCCTGGCTGATTATGAGTCCAATAGCTTCATGGCGCCTTTGGAGATCCACAACGTCTTGGACAGCCCCCTAAGTGTGCGACTTCTTCTTTCAGTCTAGACTGATCTCTACCCCCAAAGGCCCTCTTTTAAAGAACTTTTTTGGTGATAACGTAGGGTTTAGATAAACCTTAAACCCTAATCTGAAACTAAACCCTACACCCTGGCTTTCTTTGCCCCTTTCCAGGTATGCCTGCTAGGTTGTGGTGTGTCTACTGGTTGGGGTGCTGTGTACAACACTGCCAAGGTTCAACCAGGAACTACAGTGGCGGTCTTTGGACTGGGGGCAGTGGGCCTGGCAGTCATTGAAGCAGCCAAGAGGGCAGGTCAGGAGGGGTGGACTACATTGGGGTCTAGGGGGCAGGGTTTAGGGCTTAGGATTTTGCATTCATCGCACTCGGGTTGGTGGGGGTAGTGGGACTGGCAGTCATTGAAGCAGCCAAGAGGGCAGGTCAGGAAGAGCGGGCAAGATCAGGGGAGGGGAGGGGGAGGAGGATGTAGCATTCGTGTTAAGGTATTAGGGTTGCAATTGGGATTAGCAAGCGCAGCTAGTTGTGTTGTCCACAAACTAAATGTCTTTTACGGGTCGGGTGCTTAATCATGGTTGTTGTATGTGCCACATTGCAAGCTTTCATTGAACCAGGTGTATAGTAGAAGCCCTCTGCTTGCTCGGTGCCGGCTAGTTGACCATTGGACCCTGTGAAGCGAGCAAGCAATACTGAAACCATCCTGCACCCTAAACCCTAACCCAGGGCGTGAGATTCAGCTCCTAAACTATCTCAAATGTGACTCAAAACCGTCTTCACTAGCTAGCCTTTTCTGCCGGTTTCTGCTATACACTTGGGCCGTATCTTTACCCCTGGGCCTCAATAACAATTATGTGCTGTAAGTCCACCTCCCCAACTCCTCCTTCCCTCCTGCGCATTCCCTTCTTTCCTCCCTCTTTCCCGCCCACTCATTGTTTTTCTGTCAACTCCGATGAACCAGGCGCCTCTCATATCTTTGCCATTGACATCAATCCCTCCAAGTTTCCCGCTGCCATGGAGTGGGGTGCCACTGAATGTATCAACCCCAAAGACCATGATAAGCCAATACAGCAGGTGCTGGTGGAAAAGACGGAGTGGGGATGTGATTACACGTGAGTGGGGATGTGATTACACGTGAGTGGGGATGTGATTACACGTGAGTGGGGATGTGATTACACGTGAGTGGGGAACAGGGGATGGAGGGGGTGGGGGTGGGGGGTGCGTGGTGTTAAGGTTTAGGCAGGGTCGCGTGACTTCTGTTAAGCCTGAGTGTGCACGGGAGAAATTAATGAGGGGGAGGCCGCTTATACTAGCCAAGATGAGGTCTGGGTGAGTGGTGGATGGAGGGATCTTGTGTATTAAAAAAACGGTGAACTGTAGCCGACCCGTATCCCATGCACCTGTGCAGACGCATGCCCTCAGGGGCCATATCATGGGCCATATCATGCCTAAGCTCTTCTGAACCATGCCTAAGCTCTTCTGAACCATCTTAACACATGACTGCTTGCAGCTTAGACTGCCGCCTTGCCAGTGTTGCTGTGGGCTCCCGCATGGAGGGCTACCTGATGGTATGGGCCCATAACACCACGTGAACCCGTAACCCCTATCTGAACCGTAACCTCTCTGCAGTCAACTCAAATGAGCTTGTTGGCAGCTTGTTGGCAGCTTGTTGTAACTCACAATTTTGTGTTGCAAGGGGCTGCACTTGTCCCTCTACAAAACCCCTAAATCATCCCAAACCCAAAATAAATCCTAAAATCTAAAACTGGAAACCAAACCATGTTTGTAGGTTTGAGTGCATTAGCAGTGGGTCTGTGCTGCGTGCTTTGCTGGAAATTGCTAGCTTTTACTAAAATTCTAAACCCTTCCTGACCCTTAGACCCTAATTCATTATTCCACAGGTTTGAGTGCATTGGCAATGTGTTTGTGATGCAGAAGTTTGACATTAATGACTTAGCTTTTACTGGAACCCTAAAACCTAATTCTTTTTTCCACAGGTTTGAGTGCATAGGCGATGTGTCTGTGATGCGTGCTGCCCTTGAACCTACGCCCAAAAACCATAACTATAATTGAAACCCTAAATCAACCCTACGTGAACCCTGACCCTTAAACCCCTCTTGCAGGTTTTGAGTGCATTGGCAATGTGTCCTGTAAATGCATGCTTTGCTAAAATCTGGCCATTCAATGCCTGAACCCTACTGAACCCCGACCCATAAACCCTGTTTTTTTATTCCACAGGTTTGAGTGCATAGGCAATGTGTCAGTGATGCGAGCTGCCCTTGAGTCTGCCCATCGTGGTTGGGGTGTGAGTGTGGTGGTGGGGGTGGCAGCAGCTGGTCAAGAGATCAGCACTAGACCTTTCCAGCTGGTCACAGGGAGGACTTGGAAGGGAACAGCTTTTGGAGGGTATAAGAGCAGGGTACAGGTAGGAGGGGCAGTGGGGGGTGGAGGATCTATGGCAGGGCATTGCATTTGGGAGGGTATAAGAGCAGGGTACAGATGAGAGGAGGCTGGGAGGGGGTCAATGGAAGTAAACATATTTTGGAGGGTAAAAAGGCAGGGTACAGGTGGGAGGAGGGCGGGGGAAACGCATGTGTCTTTTTATGATTCTCAGCAACATTAAAGGAGAAGGTATGTGGGTGAGCTGGCTAATTACCGGGGGATGTCGCTAATCTGATCACTAGAAAATGAACAAACTCAGTATGTGCATAGGCATGTTTTGATTTTGTGCTGCTATCACTGTAGCATTACTGGCAAGCTGTCTGTAGGGCTGTCTTAGTACAAGACAATGAATGTGCGGGGATTAGTTGAGCAAAGCTATTGAGCTCTTAGTTCTGAGAGGCTTACTTGCCTGCCAGCCCTGCTCATCCCCATACCATTTATGAGATCATACATGCATGAGTGTATGAGATCATAAGCATGATGCTTATGCACGCTCAGCTGGCCCACATAGTATCATGCCTGCCTGCCCGCCTGTCTGCCTGCCTGCCCACCTGGCTGCCTGCCTGCCCACCTGCCTGCCTGCCCACCTGCCTGCCTGCCTGCCTGCCTGCCTGCCCACCTGCCTGCCTGCCTGCCTGCCTGCCTGCCTGTCTGTTGTCTGCCTCTCTGTCTGTCTATTCTCTGCAGTTCTATGACGGGCTGTACACTAGCTTAACCCAGCAACACAACCTAATTGTGCTTCATCATTTTGTGATGCTTCCTTCCTGATTTCCCAGGTTCCTGAGCTTGTTGAGCAGTACATGGCAGGCGGTACCATGCTGGACAAGTACATCACCCACACACTGGACTTTGACAACATCAATGAGGCATTTACACTGCTACACTCAGGGGAGTGCATGAGAGCAGTGCTCACATTCGGCAATGAGACCAAGTGACTGCGACTGCTGTCAATAGTGAGAAGTGACTGATTACTTATCGATGGATATGATCAGCCACAGTGATGGTTGCTTGATCAGCGGATTGTTTTGGCAGTTGCAGCACCACAGCAAGAGGGAGTAAGCGAGTGAGTGAGTGCGTGAGTATGATATTGATGCGGGGTGCAGGTAGTGACGCTGCGGCTGAAGGTGATTTCGGGATGTGACAGTATGGGCCAAGTTCCATTGGTTGTGTGGTGACAGCCATCCAGTGCTACGACCATATGTGGGAAGAGAAAGAGAGAAAGGAATACTCTGGGTAGGTGGTCCTCACTAAGTAGACCTACTTCCTTATTTATTGTACGCCACAGATGGTGTGTGCGTAGATGTAACCATGTAAAACCACACAAGGAGACCGTGTATTGTTCTGCAGCGTGGGATTGTGGGAACTGTGAGCAGCCATTTGAGGGGTTTACCGTTTGGTGTTCGTGCTCTGGAGGGGAACAACCTCACTCAGTAGGCCTACTTCTCTAATTGTACCCCACTCGTTGTGAAGTGAGCGTAGATGTAATTATGTAGTTATGTTGGGACTTACCAATGTTGATACTCTAGTTTGCATGGTCCCTTTGATGAAATTCTGCTGACTAATTCATGATGCCTTAATCCACTGTTACTATTTTATTGCCAAAAATGCGTTTAGGTTTTATGGAGTTCTCACACTGTAAGTTAGTTTAAAGTTTAGTCAGGGGCAGTATGGTGCCAGAAGCTGCCAGACCATGATGTGTTGTATGAGGGCTGCATTCTGCGGGTAAAAGCATACGGCAGATGGCACGCATGAATTAAGCAGAGGTGCCGCTGCACAGCTAAAACTGATGGCAAATTGTTCAGGTGTGCCGTTGGATAAGTCACATGTTGTGGGGTTATTGTGGGGCGACGGGGCCAAGTGTCATGCAGCAGTGACTTCATCTTTATTCAAACTCCACAAAGAAGGGTCTTCATCATGTTGGTGGGAGGGTCATGGGAGTGCGATCTCTAGATTAAAAACCGAATAACCTCATTCTTCGGCTCAAGCGCTGGCGGTGTATGGTGGTTTCGGCCAGATCGTGTGGTGTGCTGGATGGTGGTTATGGCTTATGAGCCTCTACTGGCTCCAAGGGCTCAGTGGGGTAGTTGGTAATCTGGTAATCACGCACGGCCTTGTGGGCTAGTAGTGGTAATCTGGTAATCACGGCCTTGTAGTGGGCTAGTTGGTAGTAATCTGGTTATCACGGTCTTGCTACGTAGTCGTCTGCCGTGTCTTGATGTCCTCATATGAGCTTGTGTTCTAGGGTACAATTGATAAGTTGTATAAAGTATCGGGTACTGTTACAGCGATGCTGGTAATATGCCTATGAGCAGACGCGTGTTGATCACTGTACCATACGCTAACAAGCAGCAGCAGTTCCCTCCTTGATGAGTCAACGCTTGCATTCTGTGTAGGCCCAGATTAACCAGTGATAACATAACAAACATTTAAGGTGTGGCAACCGCAAAGGGCTGCTAGGAATTACCAGATTACCAACCAGCCCAGAGAGGCGTCGCTAGAAAGCGCGGGGCTAGTTGGTAATATCGTACCGAGAAGGCTCATCATAGTCCCATAGCACACCAAGCAGCTTTTGTTGCTCCTCTGAGATTAGTGCTTATATGCTTCAATCAGAGACCTTAGGTTCATTAGCAAGATGAGGCGTGACCTCAACAACATGCATCAGCATGAGCCGGCGCTTCAGTCACCTGAGGTTACAATCCCAGTCTAGTCATCTCTCCATTTAATTTATCCTTCAGGTTACTCAAAGGATAATATCAAACATATGCTTCTCCCACTCAAGCATCCTAGATGATGCTGGGCATATCAATACTGTTGGAATTTGTTCTGGCTCTATCTTGAGTGGTGCACAGTCACAATCACACAAACCCCATCAGGGCCACAACTAACGAATAGCTGCTGTATGAGATGCGCTCGTGCTCGAGAGGATCTCCTATAGTAGCCCTCGGTTCCGAGCAACTACGGTATTTAAACAAAACAAACCAACAAATAAATTGATTGTGCCGCGGCAACCGCAAAAGGGCTGCTAGGTCGAAACAACCAAACACACGGCATCGGAATGTGTCAAATAGAGACGCATGTTGCTAGTGAAGTGAGTACCAGACAACAGCAGGCTTCCCATTGAAGTACACACAAGCAGTTTTAGGGCCCCAAACGCTGCGCACACCCCATGGTAAAAAAGTATTTTTAAGCACCAAAGCCTTACACGCACCCTTAGGTAGCAACATTCACCCACTTCATAACGACCTCGACACCCACATGCCCTCAGGTAAGGCAGTTCTGAGCACTTAGCCTTATTTCATCCCCTAACTCCCTATGGTAAGGCAGCAACAAAACCCTCGTACACAGGAAAGGCAGCCCCCAAACCCTCGTATACAGGGAAGGCAGCCCCAATTTTTTTCTATGCAAGGAAGGCAGCCCCAAAACCCCGCTTGTACACAGCTGGAAAAGCAGCTTCTGAGCTGCCACAAAGCCCTACAATCTCAGGGGGAGCTAGATCTTGTGAGCGCCAGAACCCCCAATACAAACCCTATGGCAAGAGAGCTGTTCGAGCACTTCAACCCTGCACAGGGCAGTTTTCAGCACATATGCTAAACCCAACAATACCCTGCAAGCTAAACACGGCAGCAACAGCAACAGGAGGCCCACAGGTCTGCTGAGCATAACAGAGAAATAGGGACCGTGAAAAGTTTGGCAACCACAAGAGCGCTGCGCCACCTCAGAGGTCCAACTGACCAAACCCACCATCCAATGGCTGGTGCCAAGCTCTTCCACCCTAGCCGCTTAATTCTAGGGTTTAGGGTTATCCTGAAATCTTCCAGCCCAGCCGCTTAGTTTTAGGGTTACCTTCAACCCTTTCAGCCCAGCCACCTGATTTTAGGATTCAACCCTCAACCCTTCCACCCCAGCGGCCCATCGCTTCCAACAATGAATAAACAAAACAAACAAAAATACTCCGGTTACCCACCCACCCACATTGCAACCGCCAGGGGAAGCAATCATGCATGTAGAGGGTTTAGTGGTAAAACCCTAAAACCCTAAACCAGACGCACCCAGAAGGTGCTTGGTGGGTTGATCTCACTACCACAGTGCTGAGCTAGGTCCACTGGCTTATGTCTTTGGCATGGCACATGCCTTCATGCAGACTCAAAATCCTGTGTCCGCATGCATACCATACAAACCTTAGCGTTTGTCCTATCAGACCATTGCAGTTTGTGACCCTACCTACATATGTGCCACAAAGTAATGGTCCCCCTCACATGCCCTGGTGCCAGTGTTTGCAAGCATACATACAACCATCAGACACAGTAACAAACTGGTTGGAGTCATGTAGCGGATGCTGCACGGCCCGAGGGCTGTGCAGTGATCTATCTCGTATATACAATAACGATTACCATTACATGATGGCCCCACAAAGGGGGCGCCCGTACGGAGCCAACTTAGGCTCCATGGGCAGAAATACTGGAACCTGGTCCATCAGAAGTGACTGTCTCAGCAATATCACCTCCTGGTCCAGAAGAAAAGGTATCAAAAATAAGACCTTGCCATTCATCCCCGAATAATGACAAAGCAAAGCAAAGATTATAGTCCTCACATTCCTCCGACCTCCGAAACTACATGCATTCATAAACAAACTTTGCAACTTATCCCACCAAAGCTTCCCAACCGCCCTACTCCCGAATATATCATCCTAGAACTCAAGTATTGCCGTGACACTGACCCCCATAACCAGTACGATAGAGCAATCTCGCAACACCGCCCGCTCGCTCATGCTATCCAACAAGCGGCTCCTCACGCTCGCATCACCTATATCCCTTTATTGCTCGGAGTGGCTGGAACAATATACTCTTCTACCACCTCTCATTTGCGATACCTTGGTGTCAGAAAACAAGCACTCCCCCGCCTGCTCAACCGCCTTCATGTTATGGCCATCACCAGCCTTCATTGGCTTTACACTACTAAACGTCATAAGGAACGTCACCTCGATCCGCAGTTTTGGCGACACACCCATCCACCCAGATAACATAGGCGGGTGGGTAATTTACCCACCCACCTATGTGTTCAGGGCTCCGAATGGTAGTGGGCCTATCTATATTAGGTAAGGGCCTGCTCCCTTAACATATGCAAGAAGGGATTTCCCCCCTTCTCTGCGTAGTTCTCTCTCTCTCTCTCTCTCTCTCTCTCTCTGCAACTTTGCAACTTGGCTCTTGATCCATGAACAATCTCACGCTGTCTGCATTATGCTTCATTGTATATAGACCTTGCGCTCACCATATCAGAACATGGCAGTTTGTGAGGCTTCCTATGTGCAACAAATCGCTCACATGAGTGCTCTCTCCCCCACTCGGCTCTCAGCTCTGGAGTCTTGGCTCCCCCCTCACTCATCGCACATGCTCCTTCCCAAGTCATGCATGCCCTGGCCAGAGGTAACAAAACCCTATAGAATACTTAGGGTTTTATTACCTTTGCCCTGCTGAAGACCAGCCTAGTAGCTGCCACATGCAGGGCACCTTCCTGATTTGAATTGACAGATGCAGCAGGTACGGGGTTAAAATGTACTTGTACCAATTGGCCTTGCCCTCAACCACACGGAGAGGGCACTCCAAGCTTTTCTTTGCATAACTCTCTCTTTCTCTAACATGTGCAGCAATGCATGCAAAGGGCCCTCCAAATCATAAGAGCACACCACATATGAGAAAGATCACAGCACAGCCACATCAGGCTGTGTAGCGGCGCGGCGCACCCGCAGCATGCCCTACCAACGCCATGACAGGTTTACCCACCCTAGTAACGGGGTTAACAGGTCTGTTACCGGATGTTATGAGGCCTGTAAGAGACTACAGGCGTGGTAACAAGCATCTGCTGTTACTACCCCTCGTAATGCAGGGTGGTAACATATGCTGCTGTCGTTACAAGCCCTCCTAATGTCAAGGGACCCAGTAATGGGTCAGCAGCTATCAGGTCGCGGAGCCGGTCGCGGAGCACTTGTTGAACCGAGCTGTCTGAAGGCAAGGCAATCACTCCCGACGAGTCTGGCCACATGAAGGCCAGACATCGCTAGAATCGGGTCATTATATGCTAGCGGCTGCTAATACCCTGCATGCTTTCATGCCCTCGTGATTACCGACTTGACGCCGACATGGTGCATGCTGGCCGTTAGCGTGCTTTAGCCTGTACTAGCCAGCAGGCATTCAGGCATGCACTCTTTGTATTACTGCAATATTAGACATTGACATCCTCATCTATTCCCAGCCAGCATATGCGTCCACCTCAACCTGCGAGCTGTCTTGATTCGAGTAGTCGAGTACCGGGCAAATAGCAATTGCTATGAAATATGGTTAGCTATTGCGTGCCTACAGCGTCATGATGATAGAAGGAAGCGCAGCTGTCAACTTTCGACTTGATCTTCGAGGAGCTTGCAGTGTGCCTGCTCCGGCATGGCATTGGCCCAAAGCTTACTTAGGGCGACAAGCACGCACTCTGGTCAGGGCCACCCGAGTCTGGAAGAGCCTACCACAGTCGCATACACGCAGTTAAGCACCTTACCAACAGCAATGTCTCTTACTTGCCATAGGCCAACTTGATTTTACAGATCGACCAGATGACAAGACTCAGCAACAGACAGAGGTTGTCCCGCAGCAACAAGTTTTGGTGAGAGCCATATGCACCTAATAGTGTACAAGCTCTTCTCGATTGGAGTTCGTTCTTGCTAAAGAAATGGCTGCTTCAATGCTGTGGGAGGGGTGCCTGGCAAGTCAGTGTTAGCACAGGACAGAGTGTTCTCATTATCCTTAGTGTCACATGCTGTCCATATGACATAAAGACTGCCACTACTCAGCAGGGATGTTGTTGCACACCCGGCAGCCATGCAAGTTAGAGTATGAGATATAGGAGTCAATACTCAGTGTAGCAACAGAGTGCGCATGTCACATTCACTCTCTACATGCACGGTAGTTACGTCCACTGAAGCCCTTGAGAGATGTTCCTTTTACCTGTATGTCCCCAGACCTGGTGCTTACATGTGTGCCACCTCTAGATCTAGGTTTCCCTACGAATATCAAGCATCCATGTATGCTGCTGGGGGCACCGGTAGCTGTTGGATGGATACATGACTACTGCTGTTGAACAAAAGGATTGTCCAGTTGTCCACCCTCGTACACCTATCTGTGCTGCATGTCAATTGGTTGTAGGCAAGGTATCAGCAGCTGACAGATCCTGCGGTGCTGAAATATGCGAGCAAAGCTGCATGTCAACAAACACTGCATCTGCATCTACTGAATGGCTGTTGGGATCATCGGTATGTTTAGGATGCGCATACTTTGATGGCTGAATATCGTCCCATACATTGTGCCACTCCAATGTTCTGTAACAGCTTGAGGTGCCGTGCCTACGGCACTTTTATGTGTAGTAGTCCAGGTGTTGGCAACAGTGCTGATGAATTCAGCCATCACTGACAGCTCTGCCAAGCCACAGCAGCAGCGGTGGCAGCACCCAGGAGACCGGAGCAGCAGCGGCAGCACCACCAGCAGGGGAACCATCAGGAGCAGCAGCAGCGGCAGCCGCACTTGTGGGCCTCATTTGGGTGTCACTGTAAAGAAGGAGGATGGAGCAGCAGGGCCTGGGCACCATCTGGGCCTGGGCCTGGGCATGCCTGCTTTGGGTAAACGGAAGCAGCATGATGGCAGCACACCCAGCTTTGCTAGCAGCAATGGTGGCACTCCTGGCTTTGAAGGTAGTGAAGGGCAAAGCAGCACAAGCAGCAGCGGCCGTGGCGGTGGCGGTGGCAGTACCAATGCAAGGGGACACAGCAGTTTTAATGATGGCAGCAGTGGCAGCAGCAGCAGCGCATGCGCATGAAGATAGCTGCAGGGCAGATGGCAGCAGTTGGAGTCGTCAAAGCTCTCTGGACAAAGCCCTCCACCGACCATCGGAATAGGTGAAAGAGATCAAACCAGCCAGGGATTACATGCAATCCCTCCTTGAATAGACTTCATGCAGACATTGTATACATGCTTGTACATATCTCTTATCGCAGGGCGCGATGGTCCTGTCTACTTTGGCGGCAATAAGGACTATGAGTCACATGTATGCCTAGCAATCAGCCTGAGTAGTTACATATTCTGATTTTCCAAAACTGCAGCCCTCTCAAATTGCGTTTTTTATTGCCAAGGCTTTGACTTGAGTGTTGGAAATTCAGGTGCTGATCATGTCGCCAATCATATCCGTATGACTGGCTTATAAAGGCACGTCTCAGGCACTTATGAAATGTGCATTTGCTGTGATCTTGTGCAGATAGCGAAGGTCCGCGTGCTTGTGGGAGACCTTCATTCAAAGTGACAAACAGCAGGAGCCTAGGAGCGGAAGCTGTGGGTTGCCTGCTACGAAAATGGGTTCAAGCAGAAGCTACCAGGTTTGCTAGAGAAGAAAAGATGAGGTGACTGGCAGGAATGTCCTGGCATTGCAGACGCCATGCAAGGCTCTGAAACTGCAGCACCCTGCAGCAGGCGACAGCTTAAGTGCAATTCCAGCAGTGAAACACGCAAGCATGCGGTGGTTTGACAAGCTGTTGGTGCCTCATTGATTTTTCATCGGCCTTGTTTGAGATAGGCAGCCTCTTGCTGCTACTTCTGCTGTCTTAGTGATCGGGATGTGTGGCAAAGGGTGAAAGCATGGGGTGCTGCAAACATGCAATAATTGTTTGTGAAATGTTTCTTGAAAAGCAGACTGAAGGGTCTTTGGGTGGTGCTCTGCCTTTGGTACCCAGGATAGTGGTGTTCTGGTGGCAGCAGCTATCGGTTGGCCTGGATGTTGATATGGTTTTGACTGCAAATATGTGGAGTGGCTATGTATGTGTAACCCCAGCAGCAGCTGCTTTCAATGCGTTGCTAAGATACCTTAAAGTTTTGTTTGTTTGTTTGATACACAGAGCATGCAGTGGCATGCACGCATGTATCCCCAATGCGGATACATATATGACACTGTGCTGCCCACCATGCGCTGTTAGCAGATTACAGTACCGCACTGTGACATGCAGACGCGTGATTGATGTGGTGCTACTGCTGTGCATGCCAGCTGTTGCTTAGGCTCCACATTGCTGCTGCATTATATGATGTTGCATGTGAGCTGTGAAACTTCTCATAACCTGCAGTATGTATGTACTCCCGTGTTGTTTTGTTGCTCAATTATCATATTGCATGGAGGCACGGGTTGTGCATGCTCAAGTACAGGCTGCTGGTTAGTGAAACTTTTATTGCTGTAAAAGAGAAGTTCTATTGAGGCGAGGTGGCTAGAAGTCGGTTGCTGTAGTTGTTGCTCCGCTGATTTTTGATTGGTTGGGTGCTTGCATGCACACATGCAGATGATTCTGCTGCCAAACATGCTGTTGCTTGATGTCTTCATCATGCATTGTTTGCAGTGATCTTGTTGCTGGGGAACATCTATCTGTATATTGCCTGCTAGTGCTAGCTTTTACTATGCAGCATAAATGCAGCACCAGCAGTTGCTTTAAGTGCTGCAAGTGATCAGCAGCAACAACGACGGCATAGTGTGCAGTCATTGATGGTCTGTGATTTGGTAACAAAAAGAACCTGCCCATGCAACTGGTCTGGAAACCGGGATTCAGCTGCTCTCGGACTATGATTGCGGCCACATCTTTGTCCCTTTTCACAGTTTACAGGCCCCTGATCATTACAGCGTCTATTACGGCCCCCCTAAGTAAGTTACGAGCCCGGGGTAACAGGGGTGCTAATGAGGGCCAAGTTTACGTTCTTTTCATGCTGCTACTGCTCAGATGCGTGCGGCACCAGACTTTCCCTGTGCACTCCCAGCCTTCTTGAAATTGTTGCACACTGTTATGGAGCCAGCTGGTTTGTATGGGTGTGAACTCTGGGGCCTTCTATCTATTCCGGGTTTGTGGTCGTCTGGTTGGACCCTAGCTAAATTCTATAGCCTTAAAGATCCTTTGGAGGTTAAGCGGTGCCGTCTGGTCCGTCAGTGGTTGCAGCTCCCTCAGTCTGTGCCTCTTTTGCCTTTGTTACATGAGCTTGGATCTGAACCTCTTGTGCATTGCTATGTTCGGCGTGCTGTTCGTTTTTATAACTGCCTTGTTGAGTTGGATGCTGCTTCAGTGTATCGAAGTGCTCTGCAACAGAACACTGATGATGCTCTCTCCACTCGCTCCCGTGCCCATAACTTTGTGGGGGCTCTTTTTCAGGTGCTAAGGATCCTTTTGCCCCGTGAAGGTGGTCTTACTCGCACCTTGCGAGCTTGCCTGCCTTTGGATATTGATGGCATTGATGCGGCATTGCATAGTCGGTACACTGAGCACATTCAGCGTCTGTCCCAGGTTGTCAATGGTCCTGGGTCCCGTACTGGTCTGTATTTCAGGGTTGTTGGTACACATGTTTTGGGCGTTGTCCCTTCTTTTTATTCATGTCGACTGTCTCATGGTGTGTTGGTACGTTTCTTGCGTTTTCGTCTTGGTTGCCATCATTTGCGTATCCATACTGGGCGTTGGCTTCCGCCCCTCCTTCCGCATTCTCAACGCACTTGTTTGCGGTGTAGCCCCACAGTAGTTGATGATGAGGCGCATTGTTTGTTCATGTGTGAACACCCCACAATTGTTGAGGCTAGAGATTTGTTTCTGGCAGCTGTGGTTCCCCCCGTGGCCGCGTTGTCCTCGCTCCGGTATGCTGATTTCTGGGCACTGTCAGCCACTGGCTGTGTCCCTCTCTCGGCCTTGGTCAAGTATGTGGCCGTGTGTGTTCGTGTCTGTTGGTACTGCCATCAGTCAGGTGGTACTGATGTGGTGGATTTACCAGATATCTTGCTCCCGGCAGGTCAATATTTGGATATGTTTGATTCGGAGTCGGAGACAGATGTTCCTAGTGATTCGTCTGATGAGGAACTGGTTGAAGTCTAGATAGCTACATGCTTGGGTATTAGCCTTGGTTGGTGTGCTGGACGTCTTGGGTGGTACATATGCGGTGGACTTACTGGACATCCTGCTTGGTTGGTGCTCTGGATTGTGTTTGATTTGGACACACCAATCAGTCTCCTGCTGGTGATTTGTTTGCTGGTGCTACTATTTGCCGTGTCCGTAGTTGGATGTCTGCTTGGGTATTCCTCTTGCTTGGTGGTATGGATTCCATTGTTTTTGGACCCATCCGATGGTGCGTTTGGTCGTTTCGACTTAGCAGCCCTTTGCGGTTGCCGCACCTTAAATTTTTGTTTGTTTTGTTTGTTACGATCCCTGTAACATTGCAGGGTAGTTACAGGGTGTGGCAAGTACGTGTGTGTGTGTGAATCTTACATTGGCAAACCCATCGGCACGCGTGCGGTGCCACAGTTCACCACAGGGGTGGCAAAGCCACTAACACAAATAGAACCAGGAAAAACTGAACACCATCCACCAGTTTGAACTCCATGATCATGCATGTCCAAGCAGATAAAGGGGTCAGTTATACCCTCACTGACTCTGGGCTGACTTAACGGGGTCGTAGACCCCCTAGGGGCGTTGGTAGGGCATGACGCCAACCAGTTCTTCAGTGTGTTGAGGGTGAGATACTGAGGTAAAGAGCTAAATCACCAGAGACAGAGATAAGCAGATCGCAGGCTTAACCTGGCTCACCATATATTAAGCTAAGTAGGTCACAGCACAGCCATTTGGCTGTGCAGCCGCACTCGCAGCATGACTCCAACCAGTTCTTATTATTACATTTCATGATATGCCATAGCAATAAGTGCCATAGGCCCCGCACCTCAAGCTGTCACAAAGAGCAGCGAGGTGGAACAGAATACAGGTAAACTTCGACATGTATGACAGTATATGCATGCCTAAACATGAGGTCCAGCAGCTAGGTCAAAATCACCCAAAACCTCCGCTGCCCCAATGGGGGTAAGAGCCTCCCTCCTACTTAAGAAAGCAAGGAGGGCTTGTAAGCCCGGGTGCAAGCAATAGTTGGTAACAAACCCCATTGGTTGGACCTCACGCCACATCAGAAGGGTGAGCATAAGCATTCCTAATCTTCCAAGCAGCTGCAACATATTTAGCTATACACTTAAATGCATGCTTGAAAGGGCCATATACTAAGCCAGACTCCTCATCGACGTCTACACCCCAGAACTCTTCATTAAGCATGCTATGCAGCTTCTCCTCATCAGATTTGCCATCCAATATCTGACATTTTGCAGCAACATCAGGGTCAGAAGTCAGCTTCTCCCACAGCTTTTGCCTTTGTGCCTGGTAAACGGACAGTCAAACAAGAAGTGTTCAGGAGATTCAACTTCACCTCCCAATTCAGGGCCAAGATCACAGGACTTGCAGCACTCCCTACGTGCACTTTGCCTGCTAGCGCTCTGCCTACCGAATTTTGCTGTCATAGCGTTGAGAGGAAGAATACCTGCACGCAGCTGCATAATGAGTTCCATGCCTTTGCTCAGAGGGCCTGTGCACAGATATGGCTGCGGCTTGAAATAATTGATATCGTCATTGTAATGCTGCATATATGTCGCTAAAGTAGATTTATTTCTAGCACCCTCCTCCCGAACAGCCCTGTCTCTTTCATATATACTCCACTTGACATATGCCCTAAAGCTAGGTAGGTGTCCCTCTCTCACTCTTGCTTGTAAGGTTTCCTCCTGCATGCCTAGTTCAGCCCTGAGTTTATTGAACCTCTTCTGCCAAGAAGCATAATTCCTGTGGCTTGGCCAAGATGCTTCAAGTGCCTGCCTGCTAAGGCTAGTAGTATCCTTTTGCTGTAATTTGAACCACCATTCAACCATTCAACCTTCATACCATATTTCACTCAAGACAGCAGTATTGCGATAGCGTTAAATACCTCATTGTAGGTATGTTAAATGTTCTAAACATGGTCTTGTTGACACACAATCCTATGGAGTTGCAACAGATGCTGGATGTTTTACACCAGTTTTGCTCAGCTAAAGGTATGGAGGTAAATGTCCGCAAAACAGAAATTGTGGTGTTTCGCAAGGCCAATACCCCAGAGGTGCCTGACCAATGGCTATACAACGGGGAGACTGTCCAACGCTCCGTTGAGTTCCGTTACCTGGGCATTATTCTGCATGAGACAAAAGGTATGTCATGCGCTATTGAATCTCTGGCCACGGCGGCTCGTAAAGCAATGTGGGCTCTGTTCCCAAGATTTAAGCTAGCAGGGATCACTGATATTTCTATCAAGTTACGGATGTTCTCTTGCCTGGTTGTGCCAATCATGGAGTATTGTAGTGAGGTATGGGGACCGGATCTGCTGTTCTCTTGTGATACGCTGGACAAGCTATGGGACAATGAGCTTCAAAAGATTCAAAGCATATTTTTAAGGCAGCTGGGGAAGTTGAGGAAGTCTGTGCCAACAACTGTGGTGCATAAGGAGATGTGCATGAATCCAGTGGCAAAGGGTTGGTTACGAGCCTCTATTGATCTATGGCGTAGGCTTGGCAAAGTGCCCTCTGATAGCCTATTGGGCATGGCTGTGCGTGAATCTTTGGCATCTTACGCAGGCGAGGGGGTTGGTTCTGCTCCTAAGAGCTGGGCTGGACGGTTTATGCATACAGTACGCTCTCTTTCTCAGGGTAGAGACGCAGATGGGACCATTGCAGAGTTTCTGGCAACAAATGGCCTAGCTGAGCCGGACAATGATAAACTTGCAGCTATTCCATGGCTTAAAGTGTGGGGTACTTGGGATACCATGTTGCAAGAGCCATGGGACAAGGTGGCCGCATATGCAAACCCCAGGCAATCTGTCAGCTCAAATTTGATCAAGCTTTCCACATATCATTCGTGGTTTATGACGGGAGACATCCCTCAGGAGGAGTTAGAGGCTGGCTATCCTCAGGGTATGCCAAGGTATATCAGGCACACATCACGTATCCCGTTTACTTATGTGAAGCAGTTAATGCGGTTTCGTACTGGTGCACACCATCTTGCTATTGAAACTGGGAGGTGGGCTCGTCCCAAACTGCCAAGGCAGCATCGTGTATGTTCAAAATGTTCTTGCACAGTGGTTGAGGACGAGGTACACTTTCTTTTTGAATGCCCAGCATATGATAGAATTCGTGAGAAGTATAATACCGTTTTGTTTGCACAGTTTGGAGGTTGCCAGGAAGCTTCTAGTACAATGAAGCATAATTCAGACAACGTGAGATTGTTCATGGACCAAGAGCCAAGTTTCCAAGTTGCAAAGTTTGTTTATGAATGCATGGAATTTCGGAGGTCGGAGGAATGTGAGGACTATAATCCTTACTTTGATTTGTCATTATTATTACATTTCATGATATGCCATAGCAATATTATTAGCATTATTCGGGGATGAATGGCAAGGTCGTATTTTCGATACCTTTTCTTCTGGACCAAGAGGTGATATTGCTGAGACATTCACTTCTGATGGACCAGGTTCCAGTATTTCTGCCCATGGAGCCTAGGTTGGCTCCGTACGGGCGCCCCCTTTGAGGGGCCATGATGTAATCGTAATCGTAAGCCGAACTGATCAGTGGTTAGCATGGTTAGAGTGGTTAGCATGCCGCGCACGGCAACGCGAGGCTTGCTTGGGCTCCCAGTTACACTGCTTGTTAGCAGATCCAGGGCCGTGCGTGGACTGCGGGCAGCCAATAGATAGATAGCCGTATGGGATTCAACTCTTGGACATGGAGCCTCGGTGCAGACCCATAGTGCAACAACGGCTATTAACTGGAGCCTGGTTGGCTCTTGGCAGCGGGTGGCGCTGCCCCGCCGGCGCTCCACTTCGATGTATGTGGCCTTTCCATTAAAAGAAACAAGTACTGTACCCTGCAACATATAACTGAGCACCTACTTTAACAGCACTATGAGCTATACCATGCAAACTGCAGCGGCAATGGCAGCCTGTATGGCTTGACACCCTAGGTACAAGCTAGGCATGTCATAGCACCGCCAAACCAAATGGTTAATCAGGATGAAGGTAGCAGCAGCAGAACAGACCGAACGGCACACACTGTGCGTGTCCATGGTTTGCCCAGAACCTATCTGACATACCACCGGCCCCAGTGCCAAACAGGCAAACAGTCCCAGCCATTGAACGTCGTTTTATTAACCCCGATGCATATCGTAGACACATGCCCTCCCACAGCACTGCTCCCAAAGAAACCAATTTCACCCCGCCTACATGCATGTGCATCACTGGTCACTCACCACACAAACAATGACCAACACATCCAAAATACCTAAATGTGTCAGTAAGTCAGCTTAGCACAAACACAATGCAAATGGGGTCAAGACCTAACTGGTAAATGCACGCAGTCACTACTGCTTCAGTGACCCAACAAAGACTTTCAATAGCAAAGGAACAAACATTGAGCCAAAACATGAACTTGCTGGTCATTTGGCTGGCCATATGGATGACAGCAGAACGCCTTATATTGTAATGTCTTCTGTGTGCTACACAGCATACAATCAGATATTGTAGCTTCTCACTACAAAGAAATTCCAGAGATGCACACACATGTGTATGATCTGCGAATTGTCAATGCAAATAACACATGCAAGTATAGCCATACCACAAGTTGACTCCATGGAAAAGTCACATAGGTTTCTAGCCTAGGTTCATTAGCAAGGGCAACAAAAGTTGATGCGGCATTACCGAAACAAAAATTGGTCCTAAAATCTGCTCAAAAACACACATGCGCATCATGTGTATATTGTCCTACAAAACACCCTGATCTACTGCAATACCTATACAATAATGCAGCAAAGTGGCACCTTAACCAAATTTGGAGCCTTCACTTCACTTCCCCATGCTCATTCTGCGGGACCAGAACAAAACATGGAGGAGGTCTGCTCCTACCAAAGCATGCGTGCACATGGCCAAGTAAAGCATCTCAATACCAAAACACTCTACAAGCTAGCCTAAGATCCACTTGCCAATTCCCCATATGCAGTTTTACATTCACGCTGCTGCCTCCATTTGGTGGCTGAACGACAGCAGGACATTGGCTATTTTGCTGCAAAGAAACTTTGGATCTCACCCAAGTCACTGCATGTTTTGACCATTACTACCAGCACCAATACTATCAACACATCTACAAACCATTTATTGCAGGACATGAACTTAATTTAGAACACATCCCACAATCCAGCAATATGCATTAGAGATGGCAGGACCAAGTAGGACGCAGCTCTAACACTTCCTCCGCAGATAATTGATAGCACCTTGACAACACTCTGCCTAAAGCCATGCATCCACTCTTTGCCAGCAATTGCAACTAGGCAGAAGAGCCCCAAAGAACATTGCAGGACATGCCAGGTAAAGCATGCAGTACATGTGCCTCGCCCCTTCCCCAACCTGCCACACCCATCATCTCAAGAGGTTTCCCAAACCCCCCCAAGACGCCACCCAACAAATTTAGAGCTTTCAGCTGCCTTAATGTGCCATATCACCACACTGGACCATGTGGAAGACCCACAAAGATGCCATGCAACAATTGATTGGTCAGCATCAAAAGTCAGTCTTGACTCCATGGCCATGGAAAATGCTGTCAAACAGCAGAACGGTCTCGTCCAAAGGGTGCTGAGTTGAAGAACTCACACCAAGGAAGCACCGACTACAAAGCCACCACCTGCTTTCAGCACCAAGCACCAACAGACAAGCTAAAGCTGTTGTAATGACCTCAGCAGACCCTCCTACATGGCATGCAGCCATCATGTGGAATGCAACAGTTAGCATCATTGGATTTCAAAAAACACTTTCAACAGGCATACCTTCATTGTGACCAAACGTACACCCACGTAGGACATAGCTTTGAATAAAGATATTGCATCCACTAACATTGTCATACACTTTTGCATCAAGTAACAGCAGCATTAACTGCCCCAAGAACTTCTCATAAACTGGTATCAGCCCCCAGGCTGCACTTTTGACCAAAGAGACGTTGGTCAAAATGTGTACAATGCGGCACCACAGCACCCAGGCTTTCCAGGAGCACCAATGCAGAAACCAGATGGCATGCATACCTTGGCAGGATGCAATGACCGGCTGCGATACTGGAGAGTAACTGCAATGGCTCCAGCGCCAGAATAGATGGCAAAGACCTGACAGGCAACCCACTGCCCTAATTCATGACCTGAAGTGCTGGTAAATAGCGTCCAACCCTGTCATTATCCGTTAGCTTGCAAAACGATCTGAACAGCTGCCTAGCACCAATGCTTTGCTGTGTGCACCAGTGCAAGGTGTGACATGGCTGTGGAAGCAAACAGAGTCATGCAATGCTCAGTAAAACCCAATATTGCAGAAGTGCTCTGGTCCTCAAAGATCTATCTGTATGTAGGCTGCAGCAGCACTCTCGATGCAGCATGCTGCAGCAAAGGATGATTGAGGAGGATTCCGTCATTGGGCACATGGCATGCTTGCACAAGCGCAGGTCCAGACAGAGGCACATGCAACATACGCGACTTGCATACATGCAGAATTGCAGACATCATACTTTAACAGACTCATGCTCTAGCCTTGCCTGCTGTAGATTGAGCAACCAGCCACACCTAGAAGGCACAGGCGACGCCCAGTAAAGGGAACGGATAGATATCGTCAACTCTTGGGTCAATAGCAAAACAACTGATCCATACACAAAATGTGCTCCTGTCATGCGACCCTCACTTCCATATGCTGTACTGACCACTGCCCCAGCGTGAGAATGTGCCAACTTGCAGCATCAGTATGCGGAGATTCTGCACTGTGTTCATTGCCGTTCACCATGCTAAAAGTCCTGCATTCTGGGCACTCCTCTCTCAAACATCTGGCTATCTAATGCAAATACTTTCTTGTGGGATAGTTTTCCCAGAGCACAATCAAGATCAGGCTGTGAAGATGCTTTGCAGCAACCCCATGTCACCTACGCCACGACCTTACTGCTAGATAGGCCTGGCTGCTGTTGGTAGGAATCTAATGTGCTCAGGTGACATCCAAACACCCCGGCAACACCAGCACAGTGAAGACTCTGTGACTCCAGTCAGTTTCAAACAAACATGGTCAGATCGCACATGCCTTGCCCTGGAACCTTTGATAGCTGATTAGCAGCCATGCACACTGACACATAACCCTCTGGCAGCAGGGGATCAGCATCAATCCTGAAGCAGTATGGTGCAATACGCCACCCAGACAAAGGCATTGCCAATTGCCTGGCATACACAAGGCACACAAAACCTCGATGCTTGGTTGATCAGAGCCTGTGCCAACCAAGGGATGCGCAGTGTTAGACCTTGTGCACCTACCTTCCTCACGTCATTAGAAAAACACGCCATAGCACCAAGCCTGTCCTGACCTCCTATGTCCGCTATATGTTCAGTGCATCAACAGCGATAATCACATGAGCAGGCTGTCCCAACCAGAAGGAGGATACAAAAACAGCCCACACTGCCCCTTGCTATGCTATCTCAAGACAACTAGGGCGCACACCGGTAGCGTTGAGAACACACGAACCCAACTCAACAGGTCTCCTGGAGTCCCGAAACTGTGGTTGTTTTGAACCAACCGTTGTCTGTAGGTGCTTTCCTTCCCACTCGCACGCACTGATTGTAAAACCTGACTGAAGCAGGCCATGCAAGCTGTGATGGACGTTTCTGGTCCATGCCTCAGCTGCTCGGTCTGCTGCGTGCAAAGGTGACAAAGGATCTGCTGCACCAAACATAGAATGCATTGCTAACTACAGGCAATGCAGAGCAGCTTTGCTTGGTTACCAGCATGCCTGTAGTTGTGACAACATCCATGGATTGAGCATCAGCGAGACTGCTCAACCGGAGGAGCACAAAGAGGGCCCATGCAGGCAACATGCACCAAACATGTCCCAGGGTGGGGAGTCAGGACCAAACATGCCATCTTGTCAGTGCTGATCAATGCAATATCACCAACACGATCATCCCATGGCAAATTTGGAGAATGTCATATGGGCGGAAGGGCCCAAGAATGCCAAGAATATGTCAAGGCCCAGACCTGACAACATGTAATCTACAAATCACATAATACCATCAATCCCTTCAGCAGACGCAGTGTTGCCCTGTTGATAGGCAACACTGTTCTAACCCCAGCACTAACTATGTCACCAACACAGACCCAGCTTTAGGTAGGCAGCCAAGCACCAAATCGCAGCGCTGAGCACAAATCCACCACGTTTGCAAACAGCTAAAGTCATGTGCGTGCCCTGTCGATGAGCAACTTGCACGCTGATGCAACCCAGTCATTACTTTAACACCCTTGATCAAAAAACCACCCCGGGCAATCCACCATTCAGGCGATAGAGCCGCTCAGCATCAGGTTGACGAGGCCATGGGCAGCAGCCAGGTTCTCTGCAGAGCCAGCCAAGATAAGGCACATGTTGCCCTCAGGGCCGACACTGATGGAAGCCCTAGCCTTGGTCACAGCAGTCAGCCCATCAAGGTGGCGCGTCAGCGCTGGCAGCTGGGACCTGGACAATGGGATCTGTAGAGACGACTCTTGAGGTCCTCCACCCATGCCGCGGTTGAGGTCAGCCATAGGAGAGTTCCAACCAGAAGAACCCAGCGGGCCCGATGCAGAAGGCAGCCCCATGCCTGCATCACCAGCACTGCTCCAGCTGCTACCCAGGGTGAAGTTGCCCTCAGAAGCTGAAGGTAGCATGCTGGATATTTGAGGCTGGACACCAATGTGGCGTGGACCACTTGTCATCACACTGAGGTTGCTCTGCAGCAAGTTGCGGGAAGACAAATCCTTTGCCCAAGGCCAGTCCAGAGGCGAGTCAGAGAACCCACCCATCTGCAGACAGGCAAACACATTCAGAAGTGAAATTAACAGACCTGGCTTTCAATCATTACAGTGTTGCCATGTGCCACACTTTACCAAATTATCTGCTTGTTGTTTTTACCAATGAACGAGTCTATAAAATCGAGTACACCCAGATGCAGTACACACATACTGTCAGCAAACCACCGTGAAAGGAGGCTAGTAAGAAATGCACATTGACGCTACAGTCCATAATGTTTTTCCACTGCTTAGCATCAGGGGTAGGTGTAACCAGCCAAAACTGACAGAATCAGGCAAGCGCTCAGCAGGCTGTGTTTTCTTGACCACAGAAGAAAGGTACCATGCAACAGCACGTGAAAGGTCTTCCACAATCCTCCAGTCAGACACCCACCTGGGCTGCCATCAGAGGTCCCATCTGTGAAGACATATCAGATGCCCAGTCCCCACTGAGGCCTTGCTCTGGTTCCAGCATGCCTGCTTGGTTGCCAAAAAGCTCAGGCATGGTCGGATCTGCACTCATGCCAATGCTTGTGCTCTCAGAGCGGTTCAGCCCATTGAGCTCGAGCATCAGCCTATCGGGGGTGATACCCAGCTGCCTGCTAGCTTCCAAAAGATCAGCAGCACCAGGCCCCATGTCATTGAACATGCCTCCGGCACCACCTGACAAGCAGCCAAGGTCGCTGTTCATCAGCAGCTGGTTGCGTGCAGACAGCCCATTACCAGCACCGCTTGGTGGCATGAGTCCAGGAGCTCCTAGCAGGGAGCCCATGGAAGGGCACATGAGCCGAGAGCGCTGCAGCTGTGCAGCAGAGTTCCACAGCTGCGAATTGGGGCCTTGCATACCACCCCAGTTGCCTTGCAGCTCGCCGGCCATGCCCTGCTTCTGCCAGACGGGGCTACCGTTCATGTTGGGTAGCTGACGACCATTGGATCCACGTGCAGCAGGAGAAGCCTTTGCTGAGCTGGGGCCAGTGGGGGTTTGGGCAGCAACCTTGCTCTGCTTGGGGGGCTTGCAGCTTGAAGGCAGCATGCGCTCAACCAGCAGGGGGTAGCGGGCACCCTCCCAGAAGTCAAGGTTGTTGAGGGTCTTCAAGGCCTTCTTGGCTGCCTCTGAGCTCTTGAATTCAACAAGGCCACAGCCCTGCAAAGCAAGCACAAGTTCAGCCAGTTCGGGAGTTCCTGTGATGGACCAGACCACAACCAAGGCATATGTTTCGAGAGATGGTTTTCAGATGTGCGAAAAGAGCAGGGGCGCAGGTGAGCAACATGAAGAGGCTTATGGAAACCGAAGAGGCGCAGCCCCATGAATTATCCCTTACCCCAGATATCACAAATATCTACGTGAATTGATAGAGGCTACATGTAACAGATAATGTGGACCACTGCAAGGCTGCTGCTTACGTGCATTGCCCCCCGATGAGATTCATAAAGGCTTCAGAAATCCTGAAGAGACCTAGTTAGGCATAGCACATTGCTACGAATGCTGTCAGCCCATATCCAATGTGCATCTACCCATCAAGATCATGTTGCCATAGCACACCCCTGACCTTGCTTGTCTTGGAAGTAGCCCACGGCTTGAAAAGGTTAACCTCTATTACATCACCACAGCTGGCAAACAGTTGCTGGAGCTCCTCCACTGGAACACATGGTGGGACACGAGCAAAATACACTGTGCGTTCACACTTCTTCAGCTCCTCGTCGTCTGCTCCCGCCCCTGCTGGTGCACCTTCCTGAGCAGGTGGAGTACCAACAACAGGGCTATCTGTCGAGATCCGGCCGTGCGTCTGGATCTGGAACTCAGGGTCATGCTGTTCGGAGAAGCAAGTGTCTTTCTGAGCGTCAGCAGGCAAGGTCGTCGCAACATGAGGGATCTGAGGCGGAGTGGCCGGTGCGAGCATGGCGGGTGCTATTGCCAAACAGCAACCAGGGGCAGCAAGTTCTTGACTGCCTTGCAGTCCTGCAGACGCGGCCTGCGCCTCTTCCATGCTTTCGAAGACGATGTAACCGCAACCGCTGCTTTTGCCGGTACTTTTGTCCCAGATGACTTGCACGCTCTTAACGTTGCCATACTTTTCGAATTCTGCGCGGAGCTTTGCCTCAGGAGCATCAGGGGATGCTTGTGCATAGAAAAGCCTTGCAGCCATGCTGTCAAGGGTCCTGCTGCTTAGTCGGTCAGAAACCTGCATCGTGTGGACACATACATGTCAGAGATGTTCTACAAAAGGTATCTGGACAAGTATGTGGCCTTGCATTGGGCAATGCCTACACAAAATAAGCTCCCGCCAGAAAGAGCCCAAGGAGGACTTCGCCGCTTGACCGTGGCAGTTGAACACAGACCATGCTTCGCTGAGACGTGCGCGCGCATCCTTACAGTTAGGGCCCTAATAATCGCAATGAGCGCGCTTCTTAATGCGCTTTGACTTTTCTTCGATAACAGAAACGGCAAAGGGGACGCTGGCATGACTCACCTCCGGCTGCTCCTGCAATCTTGCTTAGTTAAGCACCTTCTCTGCGAGTGGAGAAGTGAATGTATGCGCACTGAAACCATAAGGGTCTGCACGCTTCCACTGCCTATCCAGCGGCCCGGCCCGCACCTGATATCAATAGCAGGGATCGAGATACATGCACAAAACTGGGCTATCCCAAGGTCGCAGGGACTTGGGCACACACTGGAAGAAACCCGAACAAGCTCCTCTAACTCGAACCGCTTAGACTGACGCGTATTGTGCCCACCTTGGTATGCGCGGGTGCAAGATGAAGGCGGTGCAAAGATACAAGTGAAACAAGAAAGAAGTGGGTGACCTGTGCGGGTACACACACATGCGGACTGACCAGGCGATGCATTTGGAGCAATGTTGAAGCATATTATCTGAGGAAGGAGGAGCAAGAACTTGTTTGCAAGCCAGAAACTAGTGACTAAACCCTTAGAAGCTCACTCCAAAACCCACCCACGGAGAGGCAGCGCCTATGGAAGCCCACAGGGAAGAAGATCAGCTATCGCCATGCCCGCAGACGCCCAAATTTGCTGACATCAGCTTCAGAGCTGGTTTAGGCTTTCAAATGCTTTAGGCTTATGGTTGGTTGGTCAATTGGACAGACGAACTTATAGGCAAGATAGGCTACTCGTACTACGAGTCGTAGGCATGACCAGGAAACGTACCTTGCCAATATGCCCTTTCCAACTTATCGCCCCCCAGTCCGCAGTAGACGCTCTCTAATAACCAACTACAACTATAACCACAGGGAAAATGGCCTGTGGGCCTGTGGGCCTTAATACTTCCCTCATGTCAAGGGCAGTTTGCTAAGATGTTACTCGTAGTATCCGCATCTGTGGCAGATCAAGGTCTGCCATGCAGTTGACCATGGGTCGGTCCCCATGTGGCACGCGACGCTAACAACCGCTCGACCAACCAAAGGCATCACGTACCGAAGAGCACTGCTTGATTGCAAACATGTTGTATGATCTGCTCTGACATAGCTATGGTACGCGTGAATTAGCAGCTGTGCATGGTGGACCGAAGCCAACCGCCAGGCGATCATGTCGGACTTTGAAGGCAAGAGAGGTTCCTTAAGGGCAGACATGCTTGAGTGCGCACATCCCAACATATCGTACTTATATCGCTCAGTTGCACGCTGGGGTCATGGTGCAAGCGCCTACTGGAGCACAGAACGTGGGCATGGCCGACACATGAACTGAAGGCAACCGACATAACGCTCGCAGCTGCTCAACGCAGAGCGTACATGCTGGCAGCCTCCTGAACTATGAGCTCGCAGATGAGTCCGTCCTTGTGTGACTGGTCAGTTAGCAGCTGACTGTGGGCCCAGAGCACCTGGTGGAGCTCCATTCACAATATGTTAATCTTCCTTGACAAGGTGAGCTTGGAGCCAGGAAATGGACTGGCTGAGGCCATGCAATAAGATAGTGACAGTTCAGGATCTCAAGATCCACTTGCCCATTCTTCTTGGTGAGCAGCAGCCAACATCCTGGGATTGAGAGTATTGGTATGAACTCTTTAGCAAGTACAATCTGACTTGCGAAGGCATGTAGCCTCAAGATGGGTTCCTGGGTGACCACTGACAGCAATGATGGATGTTTAGCGCCATGATCGCAGCACATGCTATGGTCCACGCAGCAGTTGACAGCAGTAGTCCAGCCATGTCCACCCAGCAAGAATTTTGGTCGTGGGTGTTACATGACCATCACAAGTGAAATCCTAAAATATCTCCTCTAGCTCCGAAGCTAGTGACTCGGTTTGGGCGCAAATCATCAAATCCTCTGTTTTTTTGGCAATTTTAACAGAGTCAGTGCCAGCAGGTGCCAGGCAGGGCTCCATTGACCAAGAGACGCGGGCTTATGAGCGTAAATATGGGGACTAATTGCTGGCAAGGGAGCTGGACGGAGTTAGCAACGCTTGCACCTTGTGCATCGCTTTTTGCACATGGCAGCACTGACTCGCCGGGCTATGATTTTTGCAGGAAGATCCAGCGTGCTTGCATGCTTGATCATGTGCTCGCTTCGTCTTCCCCAGCTGTTAGCAGGTTATGGCCTCGGTTCTCTGCAGCCCGCTCAGACTTCTCACACTCAGCTCCAGTACATCTCAGCTTTCCAGCAGCTCCTTTAGCAGCCCTCCTAAGGGAAGGGGGGCTGCACTATCCCCCTAACCCTTCCCCTAAAGTAGGGATAACAGAACTGAGCAGCCTCCCTTTTTTGCACCCCTCTTAAGTCAAATGGTGCATGTGGGGGCACCAAAAAGTAGCAATCAAGGATGGAGTGTCACCCCTGATCAAACATTAGTACTGGAGTATAAGATCCAATGCTGGAGAAGTGTATCAGTACTTGCGGCCATGGTAAGGTCAAGCAGACGATCTTGGGTGGAGAAGCATTGCATCTACATCTGTGGTTGCACTGATTGCTATAGCCAGAATAAAGAGCCAACATAACATAACAAAATTTTAAGGTGTGGCAACCGCAAAGGGTTGCTAGGTCGAACCGACCAAACACACCATTGCAGGTGGTGGCCTGCAGCCTTTCCACACTTGCGCACTGTCTGATCCAGGTGTTGTTACTTGGTTGCCTTATGATGTGTTTGGTTGGGTTCTGCCTAGCAGGCTACTGCAGGTGCCACACCTTATGTTCGTTTGTTTGATTGATCGGTCCGAGTTAGGCAACTTGTCCAAGCGGACATGGGATGTAGCTTGCTTTGCTATATTTTGCTGCCTGCCTTAATTGGAGATACTGTTTGCTTGAAAGGTGGTTTGAAGGATGAGCTTAACAAGTAAGTAAGCAAGTCATAACAATATACACTTCAAAGAACCCTAAACACTTTGCCAAGCATCAAGTTCAAGCAGTGCTGAGGAAGGTGAACAATCAGCTGTCATCCAAGAGTAAACGTTGCACAAATGTGGCAATATGGGTCGACCAGTGTGGCGATATGAGTGGACAAAGAACAAAGCAGCAGGGGTGCGGTACAGCATACAGTTTTCATCGTATGTAATGCAGCCACAAACCAGTTAAGTTAATCCTTGGACTTAAATTGGAAGTATGAGGATCAACTACTAGATTAACGGATTAACTCGGGGGTCTGTTGGTAGAGTCGCTTTGCACCCGACCATTGTACAATGGCACACTACGTGAACTGTGATGACTTTGTCCTGACCCTTGCCCATTAGTTGAGCACTTGTCCTAACCATTGTTGGCCTCATAAATCGCTGATTGTCACTTTCAGTGTTTACCTCAGATTCTAAAGCATGACACTTTACAAGCAAATGAAGCAACAGATGGGGACATGCACATATCCAGTGTGAACCCCGACCCATGCGTACAGCGGGTGCAATCATCACTAAGGGAACTGCAGCAGTGCCTAAATGGTGCCTAAAGGCCCTGATCTCAGGCAGTACCTTCTAGGCAGTGCTCAGGTACTATCCAGGCACCAACTAGGTATAGTTTAGGCACTGACTTAGGTGCTGGCCGGTGGTGTACCAGGTGATGTATGAACCATACCGCAGAAGCATCATAAGTTCCCGCTCTCATAGCGACTGTGAATCATCACAGTGGGTGTATGCAGGCATATGACGTCTCAGCTAGTTGGGTGCAGCTACAGTTGGCGGAGACGCGGAGATGGGACGTTACAGTCTGCTGCTGTCACTGGGCTCAATTCATTTTGACTGGCATTGCGGAACCTACCTGATTAACTGAAGCCTCTGTCAGGTAGTCCGATACGCCAACGGACTGGGATGCACAAAACACAGGCACTGCATCTTTTCATTCCGCCGGCCATCCACTATGTTTGCTAGATCAAGCAGGACACATGCCAGGCATGCTAAATGGCAATCAGGCATGGAGCCCCCCTGTCCGGAAACAGGCTAATTTGAGTGGCCCTTTACGGTTAAGGATATATGACGATGTCCAGTACTGCCTTGGTTGGTTTTATCACAGTCACTAGAGCACCATTGGGTCAGATGTGAATGATCCTGGAGCAGATGCCTCAGAGTCCCGCATTTGCGCCACCCCCTGGGTAGGGTCCAACCAACTAAAAACAAATTCCTGTATGGGAGCTACCTGGTGCACTTGGCGAATATAAATGTCATGGTTATACTTTTCAAGCAGAGGAACCATTCATGCAAGGCGGGTCCGGGAAGGACGCTGGGTCGTGTAGGAGCAGTACAGCAGCAGTACACACTGAATCAATGCTTGCTGTTTGAAGTTTCAGCAGAAGTAGAAGGGCCTCCAGTTCGCAAATGACCTTATTGACATCTTAAAAGGTTAGATATATGCTCTGTTGTCGATGGGAGATAATGACTCTACGCTCACTGAGTGCAACACCCTGACCTCACCCTGGCCTGGACCCTACGTCACGTTGACAGTGTACATTAACGCTTGTCAGACGCACACGCAATTTGGGGCTGGCGCCTACCATCAGACTTCCGCTCGCTATCAGCAAGCAAGAGTATATATCGTAGGTAAGTTGCGCGTTGAAGCCGGCCTGCTGAATAGATCGTCGTTGTAGACCCTGCCAATACCATAGTTGCGGAGGTAGCAACTACCTGAAAAGGATTAATATCTATCGCGGAGCCTGTGGGAAGTATCAACAGACGTTGGAGGCGCGGCGATCCCGGGGATAACAGACGGTGAGCTCCTTCGCCATGAGGTCTACAGCTGTTGAATGCAGGCTACTCATAGCTGTCAGTAGGCCAAATTGGCTGCGACACAGCAGAATTCATACCAAGTTCGGAAGAACACCTGCCGTGCCGGCAAGAGAACTGCCCACATAAGTTGTGGGCTCACAGCAGCAGATGTCCTGCCTGAGCCGGCCTGTGGCTCACCTGCATTGCGACATGAACCACAACATAGAAAATTTGCAGCGTGCCTATTCATGCGTATTGCACAAGGGGCGCTCTTGATGGCAGTGCACGATGCTGCTCATGTATCAGTCCATCCTTTGAAGCTTGATATGCTGTCATGAGCCCTAAGTTACTTCATTTTCCGAGATTTGATCAAAAGGGGGCCCATGGGCAGGCCTTTCGGCTGAGGGGTAACCATTTTCTTCTAATAGCCATGTGTCAGCCATACATTGGCAGGTGGCAGCTGCCTGTGAGCTTCCCTCTGCTGCATTATCACCCATATCACTGCGCTAGCTGGGTTAAAAATCTCCCCTTCTCACAAAGCTTATAAGAGGCTGGATGCCTGCATAATGCACGATCTGCCCAACAAATGCGGCCCTGAAGCAGCTTTGAAGGCTCCTGCAGCAGATATTACATGTTGCTGCTGCTGCTGATGTCTCTGTGTGTTCGCCCCTGCTGAAACCCTATGTCCCCTTACACATGGCATCTAACCCCACCCCACTTACCACACAGCAAATTACACCCAGAGGACCATCTGCAAGCCAGTTGAAGTGTGGCTGAATTCCTGCTTCATACATGGCCC